>OX465254.1:20256530-20783471 GCA_949987775.1 Aproaerema taeniolella | reverse complement strand
CAATCGGCTAGGGTTGCTGAGTCAAATAAATGGATCTGACGTTATGCCTTTGACGGCCGGTTTGGTCAAGTGGTAGTGACGCTGCCTCTTGATCGGCGGGTCCTGGGTTCGATTCCCAGTCGGGGCAAACATTTGTGTAAAAAGTAGATGTTTGTTCTCGGGTCATGGGTGTTTGTGTTTGTCTTTATGTGTGTCCCAAGGGACCCACGACACAAGGGAAAACCTTAGTGTGGGCCGTTGAGTATGTAGCGTTTATTTATTATTTATTTTAAATTCTAATTTTATAAAAATCACAATAAATGTGAGCAAAGAAATATGACTTCCGTAAATAAATCAACTTGTACTCCTCAGGCGAAATAATAAACAAAAAATTAAATTAAAAATTTAAAAAACCCCCCCCGCAAAAAAGTAAAGCGGACATTTAAAAAGTAAAAAATAATACCTTTCGTTGAGCCATCAAATTCATTTCAGAAATACCTATATATATATTTTAATTATCGAAATCGATGGATGGCACGATAGGGTTTGCTCATTAAAATGGCGCTATAATGTCTCGTCGGGGTACCGCTTTAGTGAATCAGTGAATAGTCAATCAAATGAAGGGTCTGATTCACTAAAGCGGTACCCCGACGCGACATTATAGCGCCATTTTAATGAGCAAACCCTATCGTGCCATCCATCGATTTCGATAATTAAAATATATATATAGGTATTTCTGAAATGAATTTGATGGCTCAACGAAAGGTATTATTTTTTACTTTTTAAATGTCCGCTTTACTTTTTTGCGGGGGGGGTTTTTTAAATTTTTAATTTAATTTTTATTTCAAAATTTTTAACTTATTTTCAAAATAATTAAGAGTGTACTAGTGTGCTGGATATCCTGGCCGCAGCATCAGCTCACAGTGTTGCCACCATTGCATTGTATGCAGAATCAAATACTGATCAAAACGAGTCCAAACACGACATATCTGCTATTATTTTTCAAGGATGTGCTAGTGTTCTGGATATCCTGGCCGCAGCATCAGCTCACCGTGTTGCCACCATTGCATTGTATACAGAATCAAATACTGAACAAAACGAGTCCAAACACGACATATCTGCTATTATTTTTTTAAGAGTGTGCTAGTGTTCTGGATATCCTGGCTGCAGCATCAGACCAAGAGTTCCATAACCCTGCATAGTTATTAAGCATACATGAGTATTTCAAGTTTTAGGTCACATGTATGTTTGAAAGTAAAGTAAATACACATTAAGAGTCTAAGAACCCTACCGCAGCTAACAAAAGAGCTGATGACCTTGAAACGGCTGAACCGATTTTGATAAAACGTATCTAAGAACCATCGCCAAAAACCCTGCTTGTAAATAAAAAAAACCGCATCCAAATCGGTTCACCCGTTTGAGAGCTACGGTGCCACAGACAGACACACAGACACACAGACACACAGACACACAGACACACAGACACACACACATAGCGGTCAAACTTATAACACCCCTCTTTTTGCGTCGGGGGTTAAAAATGAACGGAGACGGCAATTATTACGTACTTCACGACCCCGTATACTGTACCACGTTATACAAGACAGTTGAGACAGAAAAACATGATTGAAAATACGTCGTTATTGAAGGTGTGTCTCATACCCGCGGGCGTGGGTCTGACATTATTTGGTAATAAAACCAAGTTGATACTCACTAGTACGCTTATTTAATGTTTTTAAAATTGAAGTACGAGTGTTGACGGGTACAGGACGTAGTTGGACACAGTTCGCATGTGCGGCACAACTCAAGCAGGTATCTATTCTGAATAAAACCTGAGTATGCCATTTTTTGTATTTTAGCAGAGCAAGTACGTGATGCCAACTAGAACAATGTGTCTCCTGCTCTGGGATGGATTAAATGTCTTTTCCGAAGGGTGAATTTTTGGGATTGACAGCCCGAGGTAGAGAGTAAAAAAGTCCCCCTGTACTTGTCAGGTTAAAAGTGTTGTGTCACACTAAGTAAGAAAAAAAAATTAAGATAAACCTCAATTTATGATATATTTTGCATTGCATTGTATTTTTCTTCTACTTGCCATAGTCTGCACGCGCGGAAGTATAGTTTCGGAAATTAGTACATTTTGTTGGTCTGCGGGAAGAATTCTCAAGTACCGCTAGTTGAAACTGCCTCAACTAATTGCCCGAGTTGATCCCCCGAGACGCGCCGAAACTTGTCTTCAAAGGAGTGTTCTTTTAATTGTCGTGTGTGGTTAATTGTGTGTGAAGGAGTTCGCTCCGTTTTATCGCAGCGCTCTAACTCAAATTTCCGGTTAATTTAGCGAATGACTCCTGAAGTTTTATCTCGTTTCTCTTTCGGGACCTTTTTGGTAAAAAAACACTAACTCACAGTCCATTAGCGCTGTGTACATAGCTAACCTATTAGGCGTTTTTTATTTATTGCAATGTGTCAGGTATCGTATCTCATGGAGTCGGATTGCCGCAGAGCAAGCAACCGGCTTGTGTTGTATATTATGCCTGTTTCGCACGAGGGCAGAACAGTGAACAGCACAGTACTGCTACTGTTTAAACGCACAGAACAGTACTGTCTTCAACTGTCTTGACAGTAACCAAGACAATAGCCCGCCGTTGTATTTTTTTCGAGACAGTTTGCTTCCCCCACCACCTTTCCCGCTCGTCTGTCTTGTGGTTGGACTCGTGTGAATGCAAGGGCAGTGCAGTGTAAAGGGCAGGAATTATGGGATGAATAACGGGATTAATGAGGTGTAACAATGCTGTATAATTTTCCCTCGTCATACATAATTATGCAGCATTGTTACACCTCATTAATCCCGTAATTCTAAACTCTTTGGGATCTTCAATTCTTATTTCTTCTAAAACTTGAAATGAACAACCAAGCTCAGGTCTTCTTGGTAGCCAGGGTTTGATCCAAGGCAGCCGCATATTCTTTGAAGGCCAGTCCCGGGGGTCATCCTATACAACGTGTCGTTTATCCCTCAATCTCACAATTATACAGCCAGGCGGTGCTCCTGAACTGCCACATTTACTTGACTGCTCGTTTCCTATCAACTTTTTTATTCAAGGGTCACACAAACCGTCATGTATGTTGCTGTATGTCCATTTCCCGAGAACAGTTCTCACTGAGGACCGTGTTTGGCAATACGCACACAGCGTGTCATCGACTGCAAGAGGAGTAGAGGACCGCTCCTCTTAAATTTAATTAATTAATTTCTTAAGTAGAGGGTGATCTCAATTGATTGACGATCAAATTGAACAACTTTCAAAAGAAATATCCGAGTAGGTACGAAGTATTTTTAAGCGTGATGTAGACAGATAAATATAATTTATTGAAAGGTTCGTATTAAACTGTTTTAAATGGTGGCCTAGTCTAACCAGACAAACATGCAAAGAAAAGGTTGTTATACAGGGCTCTAGGTAAATCTCTTTCAACCTCTCGGGTGGTTAATCAGTCCATGAATGAAAAACTTTCCCAAGGAACATTGGTTAAAACACGAAAAAATTTTTTTGATTTCCCATACAAACTTCATCAGCATATAGCGCATTTTGTATAGGAGATCAAAAAATTTTTTTCGTATTTTGACCTATGTTCCTTAGGGAAGTTGTCTAGTTTCATGGACTGATTACCCACCCGAGAGGTTGAAAGAGATTTACCTTTAGGCCTGGCCCTGTATACGAGTTTTGTGTAAAAAGGTGTTATCTAAAATTGGAGATGATTGAAATAGCAATTATGTCATTGGAAAGTCAAAGTACGACTATGTTTTGACTGAAAGACATTAGTGCCGTGTGTTGTCTACGAGTAAGTCGACATGAACTGTCGTGGCGCGGTGCCGGCAGTTGTTCTGAGAACAACAATGTTCTCTAACTGGTGCGATAACTCTCCGCAGACGCACACATTAACTTGACTTATGCCCTGATAATGTAGTGCGAAGGGTACTCGGTAACGCGGTGGACATCTGAGCAGCGCCGATAAATTGTTTCCACTTCTTTTAATAATATTTGTATGGTCCTGTTTTAAGATTTTATTACGATCGATATACGAAATTTGTCAAAATATTTGAAAAATCAAAACAAGAACATCAAAAATCTGCATCTATGAGTGTGCTGTGCTGTATTGTGTTGCAGTAGCGGCGGTGGCCGTCTTCGTGGATTATTGCAATAATTGTTTGGAAAACAAATTTGCAATTCTATAAGAAGGGATCAATGTGTTTTAATTACATTATAATTTATTTTTGAATTATACATATTAACAAGTATCATATGTCGCAGAGTTGTAAATGTGCCAGCATAATTCTTAATTGCTCCCGGCACATTTACAGGGCCGGCAGTTGTTAGATAAGAATTATGCAAATCATTGGAGTCCGACCAGTTCGGACAAAATTAGAATAATTCAGGACAAAAAGCGATTAAAACGCAATCAAATCATTCATGACGGAAGGTTTACGAGTCAAACTGTAGTATACACATCTGACAAGCAAGGTAACTAGTTTAAAATACATTTACTTGGAATTAGTATTTTTAAATCAACAAATATGGAGGATATGCTAAGAAGAAAACAAACTAAAACATGATAAACAGTTTTGTTTATAATCAACCAACTAAGAAAAAAAAACTATGAATTCAATTATGTAGGAAATGTTTACTAATTGTATGTATTAGCACGCAGAACAGTTGAAGATTATAGACTTGTTGTGGTGTCTGTGGACTGTGAGCCTGAAGTGAGGGTAGGCGGGTCGAGGGGGCCGTATGCAAATAAATCGTCGATTATGAGGAGCGGGAATTTGCGAGTTATTACGCCATTAGAAGGCGTAATGAGACTTGACAACTTTTTACCTCCGGGACACCCGAACACCCCCCCACCTCATTTACTACCTGCTATTAACTTCAGTAGTTGGACGATTAACCCAATATTACTCTTACATCTTCTATATTATTGTAGAAGACGTAATATTACTCTACATCTATATTATTATAGAATCTTAAACAAATGCCATAACTTAAAAAATAAACTCTATAGATAGATAAATACAATTCAATCTTACAATCAAATGTGTGCAAGGGCGGCCTTGAAGTTCACAGCTGTTTAATATTTGCCACCAAGATGTTCGTAGTCTGCATACGCCACCTTTAATTTATACGACAAAGTCTTTTCGAATGGTTCGTTTTCGGGATACAGGGGATAATTACAGTTTTTCTTTCTACAAGTCCGTATAATAAGTTGAACTTTGGCAATATAACTTGGCGGTTGAGAACTTTTTCCCATTACCTACACGTAGGCAATCTCTACTTATCTACCTTCGAAGAAGAAACTGTCAGTAGATAATGTAGTAATAATACATATCTAGTTTATGTGTTAGAATCAAATAATCAAGCAAATTTTTGTGTGTGATTTTTAAACTTTCACACAAACAAGGTATCAGTCTGATCATATGCCGCTCAGGGATAATTTAAAGGCTTATAAAAGTACTCACTAAAATATCTGGAAAATATCGCACATTTTTATAACGCTGGAGTAGTCCAATATAACAGAAGATTTTTTGTGTTTTACAATAAAGATTAGTAATCAGCAATGGTCTGTATTAAATTGAAAATGTTCCTGTCGTTTATGTTGATTAAACGTATTTTAAGGGAGGCAAAAGAAAATTAAAGCGAGTAGAGCGTGAAATAAGTAGAGGGAGCATCGGCTGCGAACGCTTTTATTATGAAAATTATCTATAAAGACAAATTGAAAATGTCAGGAGAATTGGAAAATCACATCTATGGCCGTAGCTTCGTTAGAATTATCTAAATTAATCCATTCAAGACATTCAAGATGCCACTTCCAGATTACATTAAATACATACAAACACATATCTTTATGCCCGGACAATACGTTCCAAGTACAAATACACACATTCCCCTGCAACAGATTAATTGATTACAGACGGCCTAATTGTAATTGCTCCTGCACCATTCTCGAACGTACTTCTTCAATTAGGTACTTAGGAGTAGGTACATATTGATCACATTTGAGATGGGACACACAAATATATTTGGTATCATCCCGGTTGTTAAGAGCATTGATATACTTATTCAAAAATCTTAGGCAAGTGGCTGATTTTAGACTACTTCTGCAAGTATATAAATCCTTAGGCGAATCAATTATAACCTACTGTATATGTTCCTGGGGTAGTGCTGCTAAAACTTTATTAATGGAAGCGGAGAGATCCCAGAGAGCCGTTCTCAAAGTAATGCTCAAACTCCCATACAGACATCCAACAGTAGATTTATATGATAGGACTAAAGTCTTAAGTGTGAGAAGATTGTTCATATATCAGAGTCTGCGCCGGTACCACCAACTCACTGTACCCTCTGTTCCACGGTCGCAGAAGCGTCGGTTTTATTGTCCCGTACCTATAACAAGAAGTACATTTGCCCAAAGACACTATAACTTTCTCGCCCCACGAATATATAATCTAATATATAATCTAGTAAGTAAAAACCCAAAAGTATAAGAGATTATTCCTCCTATAAGTTCAAAACAGAAATCAAGGAATATCTTATTTCACTCAACTACGATAGCACTGAGAAATTACTAGAGGTTATCGTTTAAATTTTATTTCACCCAATAGTTGGTTTGGCCCAAAACCACTTAACTATTTATTTATGTATTAAACCCACACACATGCACATGCACACACACATACACACATAAACACACACAAATTCACGCATACATCAAATATGTGTTGATTTAACTGATTTTAATTGTTAAATTTTAGTTTTACCTTTTTATTTTATTTGATTTCTTACTTTTCTTTTTTTTTCATTGTTAATTCTGACTTTGTTTTGTTCTTTTCTCGTAATTGTACATTTTATTGTATTACAATCTACTTTAGAGGTTAGGGGTGAGAGCCTGGTGCGCTGTAACACAGGGTTTTCCTAGTATAGACACCAGACTCTCGCAAAAGAAGCTTGTGCTACATGAATTTGTAATATAATTATTGTATTTTGTTTGTTTTCTGTTGTAAGAGAGAAATAAAAATAATTTATTTATTTACACATTAAAGGATTACAATACATACGTACACATTCGTTCTATTGACCCAACTGACTCTACGCCTATTCGTAAAGGTGCAGTCTTCCCCAGAGAAGAATACGCAAGAAACTCTGAGGGTGCTCTTTTTAATCGCATTACAAATTTTCTTCTTTAACTAAATCTAAAATAACTCTAAAGCTGAGTAGTTTATTCCCATGGCTGCTTGTCTGTTGGTCGAACAGCCGCGTTCTGGTCGTGTGTTCGAGGAACCTCTTTGTGGCGCACTCTTAGGACAAATAAATGTTGTACGGTTATTATAGTACAGAGTTTATATGTGTAGAGTGTATGTAATGTATCTCGCGGGAAATCAGCCGCGCTGCGCCGTTCACCACAAACCGCCGCCGAACGCTCCGTACTCAGCGAGAGACGAGCCAACTGCTCTCATTACAACACCGTGTCTGTGGCCGCGGCACGGCGCAGTCACTGGGGTGCAGTTGTCAGTGGTCGACTACATACGGTGACGCATCCCTTCATCAATAACGCCACAGCGATTTTTGGATTAAATGAAGAAAAAACCGCACTGTACCGTTATAATTCGCCATATTATCAACTTTTAAAACTTTAAAATAAAAATTAAGACCAACAATTTGTTGCAGTTTTACAAAAGAAAAAAACAGTAACATAAATCGTTTAATAAAGTCGTTGAAAAATAGGAGAGAATCGTGAGTTACTTGTAATACCCTAACAGGGTGCGTTACGGGGCTGTGTCCGGTCGACCCGATCCGGTCCTCGGTCCTCGCCCGGGGTCTTGCCACAATATAATTGACAAAGTTTTGGAGGTACAATAAATTTACACACGTCACAAACACAAACATACGATTTGGCAAAGGTTCAAGCTATTTTTACATAATTATTTATTCATTTAGGGTCACCAGGACCTGTTTACACTAATACACATAACAAAAAAAACATACTGTCGAATGCAATTCTACGTATTAGTGTATTCAGGTTAATTCTTCATACATATGGTTACACTTTAAATAAGTTAGCGAAAGGGGTGTGATTCTTCTTATGTTACTGAACAACTTTCTCCAAGGAACGCATACAAAATTCTCAAAAATATTTTTCTACTTCTCTTACTAAAGCAACCGAGAGGCGAAAATGTTTTTTTTATTTTTATATATTGAGACTGGGAAAGTTATTCCGTTTGGTGGGCTGATTCACATCATGATTTTTTGATCACTCATTTTAAGTCACTCAATATTTAAAATAACTAAATTGAGTTTGCTACACAGTTGACAAATTGAAAAATAACAGTAGCTCATTCAGCAGTGAGTGAAGCACGCACTGCTCGCTGAATTTACCTCTTTGTCTCTATGTTTGTTGGTGATGTTACTACAGTCATTTATACTCTAGTACATTCTGAAGATAGGCGAACTACAACCCCACGATCGTGCAATCGGGCGAAGAAGGAACAAATCCGAGCGGGAAAACGGAAATAATGTTTTATTCAATTTATATTAATTTAATAGTCAGGCAGTTTTCAGGTCATTATCCCGAGCGAAAACCTTCCGCCGCCGCCGCCACTACCGCCGGCTCGAACTGTGATCGTATTTGTCTGGTGACGCTCGGGATGCTGTTCATCGCAAGAATACTCAACTACTCGTATTTGTGATTGTTCACATTACACGCCTCCCGGGGCGAGCTACAGACCCGCAGTAACCACTGGCACGAGTGTGTACCGTACAGTATGCTGTAATCTTATTAGAACCGTCAAGTTCGTATCATTTATTCACACTAATATAAACCTTATACCTATATCACTTACAGTACAGGTTCAAATCATGCTCAATATCTCTCTGACGTTTGGTACCCATTACATAATTTATTACACGTTAGGCGGGCCGGTCGTTCAGTTAGTCGGTCGGTTCGGCGGAGGGATCTACTTCATCAATATTTACCAACCGATTTCTTTATTCAGCAACCTTTTAGAGGCAGCCAACGTGCGGTGCGGACTTGTATCTAATAAAACATTACCGAGTTATGGTTTATTAACTAACTTATTATGTTAATAAACATTCGATGTTGACGGTTTAATGTGTGGATTTCAATTTTTTAAAATCTATCTCGTAAAAACTATCTCGTAAAAACTATTCCATTATACAACACTTAACAGAACAAGCATATTAAATAATGTGTGCCTGGTGTAAAACTAAATACATCAAAAATTTTGGTTTTGAATATTTTATGCCACAACAAATTCCAAAAACATATCCGAAGCGCTGCGCGATGTTTCGAATAGTGTCTCATGTGTCGCAGGCACCACCCGCTGGCACAGATCCAAAATTGTTTTATCTTAATGAATTCGAGTCGCGAAAACTTAACAAGTAATAAATAAGATATTTCTACTGAACTAGTTTTTCGTCCGTGGCTTTGTTTGCCACAACCTTTTATCTTATTACTTTGATATTATGGACTCAAAAGTAGTCTGATGTTTTTTGTAATAGATCTAGCATATAATTTGTCACTGGCGAAAAGCAGAACAACAAAAATCAATTTCAATTCGGTTTAGTGTCCCTCGCTCTTCTTCAAACTCCTTCGTTGCTTGTGAGAGAGATTTAGTGGCTCGAAGGAAATTACATTTTTTAGTTTTGGTGTAAGCAATCATTTTTATATTTAAATATGATTTGTTCAGTTAACCGGTGAACCGCTGCACTGATGAGCAACCACTGACGAGAGAGCAAAGTAAGAAACGACATGTGAATCTAAAGAAACTCTTAGTTCATGAATAATATATTGGTATTGGTACCTGTTCTATAGCGGTGCGGGGTGCGGAGTGCGCGGTGCGGGGCGGCGAGTAAGATGTGACGTGGTCCCGGGGCGGATAAGGCACGGACTCGATCGGGGCCGGCCGCGGTCAAACACTGCTACAAAAATTCATTGTATATTCATATTGCTTGATAACTTTTGATTGAAATCTATAAAAGGGAAGGAACATAAAGAAAGGAGTCCTTGTTTTCAGAAAAGAGTCATAACAATGTATATTCATATCTACAACCTTATTCTTTGCACACATGTATTTCGTGGGGTCGTGAGAGCATTGGGTTACTTTTACACTCGAAGGAATTTGCAAATAGAACAGTTGTATACATATACTCGTACATATTAGCAACATTAAGCGCACTTTAGTTGTTTGTTAGGAGGCGAAAGCAGTAATTAGTTGGGAAAAACGAGAGAAAAGAGGAAAAGTAAACAGCGATCCGTTGTTCCGTTGAAATGTAAACAACACTAACAAACGGACCCCGACACCCACACCCGCACTCGTGCCCGCACCCGCACCCGCGCCC
This sequence comes from Aproaerema taeniolella, assembly GCA_949987775.1. Classification (NCBI taxonomy): domain Eukaryota; kingdom Metazoa; phylum Arthropoda; class Insecta; order Lepidoptera; family Gelechiidae; genus Aproaerema; species Aproaerema taeniolella. The sequence goes on along the minus strand of OX465254.1, from coordinate 20,773,095 downwards.
GGATTAAACTTGTCTCCGTACCTACCGTTACACACTAGTAATGTTCAACACCGATACAAATGAAAGGAAAGTATTCTATGTAAATTAAATAAAAAAACACTGTTTTATGAAATCGTTAAAAATATTACAGGATGGCATAGACACAGCAATAAGACATGTGAGAATCAGCATTTTAGTCAATTAGGGTAAATGTAAATATATGAAGTATAATGTATCAGCATTTGTTTTTCTATAGTAATTGTGCATAAAATTATGGGGAATGCAGCCTTCTAATGATCGGTTGAGAATAACACCGCCCCATCTCATTCCGCGGGTGTCATAAGAGGCGACTAAGGAAACACAATTGAGACCTGCCTCCAATTATCCATCTTAGGCAACGATACCTCAGTTTATTTTGAATCTGAGGTGGTGTCCAATGGTCTCATGCGGCGTGGTAGGCTCTGTGAAGGCGTCTGGTTCGCGATCACCCTCCTACCGAAGTCCGACGCCAAACAGCTTGCGGTGTTCCGTCGGTGCGTAGGAGTACCATTGCCTTAATTGGCATTTTCTGGGTTAACTCGCTCCATCGTCGAATTCATCTATAACCTTTATAAAAAAAAACATCTCATAATAAAATAAAACATAAAAAAAAAGAATGCAACTATTGCGTAACAGCATGTGAGTTTTGTTAGAGATACGTGTCATTGCTATATCACTTCCACTTGTTCCTTGAGGCTTGAAATATGCCTTTATGGGGTCGAGGATCACTCTGCCCCTGCCCCTCCTTCCCCTGCCTCACTTCCGCTGCCGCTGAACGCAACAACCAACAAAATAATGAACTCTACATTTTTACTCCGCGCCGTGTTTGTGTAATGCATTAAATGTGTTACCTCAGCCGACACGACCTGTTACTCAGGTGAAGTTGCGAATTTAGGTATTACATCGAGCAATGTTCGAAAAAGTGTAAAAGAACAGTATATACACTTAGTTATTATATTTACCTCAATAAGTACACAATATCTGTACATATAAACACCTTTTACGTGTTTCACCACCGATGAAAGCATTTTTCCATAGATGAATAAGGACCAGAGAAAATGCAACATTGGTCGACAGTCAATACAAAACATACGATAATGAATTATCGTATGTTTTGTACTCGTAAATAGACAGAATAGCGCTCTTGGCTGTTGAAGTAGGAAAATGATTTATGAACACAATATATTTTCACTTTAAAGTACTAGCGCTAAAATATTAAATGAAGAGTTCATCTAATTAATGAATTATACTTGCTCTGATGAGTTAGTTCTAAACGTAGATACTTGTATATAACGACAGTACCTAAGTTTCGGCCAGCGAATTAGGTTTATTTAAAGCAAAATACCATTTATTGCAATGAGCGTGGCAGCGGCGGCGAGCGCGGGGGGCGCGGGGTGGGGGGGGGTTCTCACATTAATTATCCTTCCACTTAGCGAAGTAAATTAAGAAACGAAAAGCATTTGCGCGCTCAGCGGTCTGCGCTAACGACGGTTAATGATTTCTTTACATTTATTTTGGATTAATATCAGTTTACTTGACTGAACGGAAAGATGTTATTTAAATACAAGGAACAGCTTAGTAAACACTTTAATGATGAAATTGACGCATAACTATAATCGGCTACCTACAGGTTTTTTTCCCGGAAACGTCAAGTTAAGGATTTTCGTTATGTATACCTACTTTAGCGCTACGCAATGTACAGTGGAAGCACATAATGTACGTACATTGGAGAATGTAATGCACATTGCTGATTTTCTGGTTTTACGCCGTTATGATTATTTTTGATTTTTTATTGCATTTAGGAGTGTTTTCATATAAATAACTCAATTTAAAAAAAATATTCAGACAGATGAAAAACTTTAAAGATAATTTAGTTATACCTAATTTAAACGGTTTGTTACACGCACAAATCATTTATTAGTAAAAAAAATTTGAATTTTTCAAAGGAATATTTTACTGGAACATCATTCAGTATGATGGTTTGAATTCAAGATTTCATTTTTTGCTAAGCGGTCCCTAAAACTTGTACAGTGAGAGTAGAGTGGAGGGTTTGTTCGGCAAATGAGAGATTACGTTGACAAAAACGTGACGAGAGACCCATTGTGCGCAGAATGAAATGTCAGTTCAGTGAGTGAAGAGACGCGCTCGTGCCGCCGGCGCCGGTCGCCCGGTACAATACGTCACTCACATGACGCCCCAACCCCCTCCCCCCTTGCCCCTCATTTGTTCCCTCCCACACAATAAAATCAGTTCTTTTATTTGGGCCTGCCTCGTATGTGTCACATTTATTTATCGGGTTATTTTCCTTATTGCTTCCCATTTCTCCTGAACGTTTTGTCGCTGTATGATCGGTTGTCGTGATGTCGCGGCGCCAGACTCTGCAACAAAGTGAGGGAAGATGAGACGCTTTAAGATGTTATTACAAATATAATGGAATCCAATATAGTTTCTACGAAAAGCACTCTAGTTCTGAGAACAGGTACATAGGGACGCACGTCAAGTTACCCACGCGTGCCCTGTGTGCTGTTGCGATAAGAACAGTTTTTCAATGAATTGGGGTAACCCAATGTGCTGGCCTCTGTACGAGTACATGTGGCAGCAGTATGAACACCGTTACAAGTCACACTATTTAACTTCCTACTTAATTACTCCTATTGAATTGAAACAGCATTTTGCATTTCGTATGAATAGTAAACAGTATGAAGGTGTGGCGTCGGTCACCACATGACACCACCCTCTTGTCTTGTCTTTTCTTCTGGCTGTTACATTATGAACTTCATAGTCAATATTTCCTAAAGAAATTCCGTATGGAATGAGATTTCTTTCTCTTTTTTTTAATTGTGCCTAATGTAAAAGTTTTTGCAATAAATAAGTGACTCTTTTATTCAAAATAAGTAATAACTCATTTAGCACTTAGCTAGCAGTGACGTAGCACGCAAAAGTTTCTTTATGAAAGTCGTGGCATCGTAAAGCCTTATTTATTGCCTTAACTTAATAGGTAGTTCAGCGATGTAATATACGGGTGATAATCGCCGAAACACAAATTAAATAAAGAAGTCGAGATTTATAAAATAACTAGGTTTAATCACAATAAAATACAAAATTTTACAAAAATTCGACCTGGGGACCCAAAGGGGGTAACAAAAAACATCCTTAATTTAAAACATATAAACTTAACAATAGGGTAGGCCTGGCAAGGTGTCCTTGAGGTTTAAAATTGAAAGTGTTAAATATGTTTAGAGGATTGTTTGGGAAAGAAAAGCTAATTAATTTAGAACGGTAATAATAACTCACAACTATAGAATTTTAGGGATTAACTAAATCTAGTCGGTATCTAAACCAAATAGTGGCTCTTTTAATTCGTCGCCGAATAAAATACCTACCTATTTGTTAGATTTCTAGATTTTTACAATTAAAATTAATAAGTTTAGAGTAAGGATGGAGGGACTTAACTAAGGGGTGTGGATCTTCTTGGGGCCGGAGTATACCGCGTCAGAATTGTGGCAGGAACTGGTTGGGGCGAACGGGTAATCGTCAATCACCTTGTTTCCGTTTATCTCGTTTATTAATCCGGCTTCGGGACCAGCCTTTAATGGGTAGACGGCAAAACACTGAAACTACAAAATTCCAAAATGAACTAGGATACCAAAAAGGCCACAATTCACGAAAGGGCACTAAAAGGAAGAAAAAAAAATATGAGTATATTAGTATAGTAAGAATGTTAAGCTAGTGTAACCTATACAAGAAGGATATTCTCCTCTTGCAGGTCGTGAAGTAATCCCCCAGGTCAGGTGATAACCAGATTTGATTTAAACCACAAGACCCAGGGTTCTCGTAACTGTTGCAAGAATAGCCTGATAGTGTATAGTGTATTTGTTGTATAAAATGTACTGTATAGAGTAGGTAAGGTAAAGTAAGCGTGTGAGAACAAAAACGGGAAAAACGATAGGAAAAGGTGAAGAACTTACATTTTGATAACCGCTGTTACACGAAAATTCTAAATTTAATTATGCACCAAAAATAAGACAACACTGTTGTTCACAAATTTAAACTTAACATTTATAATGAAAAGATTATTCTGCCATGAGAATAACCGTGATATTTACAGAAAAATCATCGATTACACTCCAAAATTTTTAGTCAAATGAATTGACAACTTCAATCCCAAACAAAAAGCAAAAATGGAGAAAGTTCTAAAATGTTAAAATTTATTGAATAAAAAAGAAAACTAGGCTGGAAAGAATTAGTAAACATAAAAAAAATCGCAAGCAGAAATGCTGCAGTAGGTAATGATCTAAGCCGGGTAGCAATACAAAAAGTGAAACTAAAACTAAATGTTAATATAACTTTTAGACTAAATACATGTTACATATAACTTTCAGACAATGCCGCTAGTTTTTATGAAGTCCCTTTATCGTGTCACTCGCTCGGTTGTGTTGTGTACTGTGGTGGTAGTAAATCAGTCGTACAGTGAGTGTAGCGGTAGAGGTGGTTCCCGTGGGAGCAGGCACACGACCCGCAAACTGAAACCTACATTTTATATCTGTACTTAGCCCGCACACCTCGTACACTATTCAGATGTCGCGGGCGCGGGCGGCCTCATAAAGCAATGAATTAGAATGCGTCATCGTTTCTCGATGTAATGTGTTCTGTGCTGTGCGTCGAGAATACTATTTACAAGACACAACATTAATAAAATAGCACCACCGGCACCACGCCGCCGCTGGCACGAGGTAAAGCTACTCTGTGACAAGAGTACATAATTATGTATCAGTTGTAGGTACTTTAGGTTTAGTCATTTTCTAAAACTGTCAGAGCCCTTACCCTGTCTCACGTGAGGCAATCGCGGCCACATCCGATGACAATTTCCGGCTCAGCGGTAAATTTCTTCTTACTGCGTTTATTAAATCAGTATTTTTCAAATATTCGCTTTTAAATGAATATGAATAGTATCACTCACCGGGGCCCCGATTCTGTAACTTAAGTTGTGTGTCGATGGAATGGAGGCCAATTATCTGTTCAGGTGGCGAAATTGAGAACTATTTAATTTTTATATCTTGCTGACAATCACCCCGACCAGCAGCGCCGCACCGCCAACCGAACGTAAAGTTGCAAACTACCTAGTTACTGAACATTCAGTTGGCGGTGGCGCCACCAGGCAAAGCAGCCGTCATTAGATGTATGAAATTTGGAAAGTTATCAATTTCGCCAAACAGATAAAATGGCGACCATTCCATCGACACACAACTGAAGTACAGAATCGGTGGCCCGAGCCACAGAATAAATAATAGTACTAACCCGAGCACAGCCTGAGGGTCGCGCCACTCAGATGACAGTGAAACTTCAAAAGTGAATCACTGTCAAAGTGACAACTTGAGTGTCGCGACTCGCGGGCTGTGCTTGGGAATGTAGGCTAAGCTTGTAACATGCTTGTTTTAATTTCGATAACTGAAGCATGACTTGGTCTTCCTCTTAAACTCAAAATGGTCGCAGTGCTTCTTAAGAATTTCGCATGTTGTGAGACGAATGGTGTCCATCAATACTTATGATCCTGCATAGCTATTTTGACATGTGACCGCGGCGCATTTACAATACAATATACCTATACAGTACGCTTTATTTGCACACAAGGATACACAACACAAGACATATAACATAGTGTACAGCAAGGCGACCTTATTGCTTGCTTTAAAGCAATTTCTTTTCAGGAAACCGTCGAATGTCACAACTGGGATTTATGAGCAGGCGGTGCATAATCACAAAATATACTACACAAATATTAACAAATACAATATAAACATCAAAAAAGTAATAATAAATATATTCTCGCGAGCTCGCGCTTGAGCTGCTCTGATCGTTACTAAATTATCCTGCTAATGAGTTACCACTACCACTTAGTACTTTCACGGAAATCCATGATTTGATTTTTGAATGGTTTGCTTAAAAGCTTCAAATAAAATGTTTGTTGAAACATTTCACGCTATCCTTCTTCTTTAACTCCCAATAAAAAATAGGAGTGTTATAAGTGTGATCTATCTGACTGATGTATATCTGTGTATCTGTGTGTCTGTCTGTGGCATCGGTGCTCCTAAACAAATGGACCGATTTTAATGTGTTTTTTTTGTTGAAAGTTGACGTAATCGAAATGGTTCTTAGCTCTACATGGTCAAAATTTGTTAAGCCGTTTAAGAGTTAGGTATAAGCAATAACTGTTTTAACACAAATCATCAAAACACCACGTAGACAATGTTTAGAACTGACGTATGCTTTGCATGCTAGATGCTAGTTAAATATGAGATACCAATAAGTATGTGTATATAACAACTGTATACATGTCCTTATTCTGCATGCTGGCGACAACTTGAATGTGAGAATATAAATAAGTATTTTGACAAATTGTAAAACCAAGTTTTGGATTCAAGAAATAAAAAATTGTTTTGCATGTATATTGACAATCGCTCTCATATTAACAATCGCTCTCAGGCTGTGGTCACAGTATTACAGTATATGTTGTGGTTAATAATTACATGTCCGGGTGGGTTTCCATCCCTAGTGGAGTTCCCCAGGGATCTTTGCTTGGCCCCCTGTTATTTCTGATATTTATTAACGATATTGAACATTGTTTCCATTCCTCGCGTCTTTTGTGCTTTGCAGACGACATGAAAATGTTTTTTTAATATCTTCTAATCAAGATGCAGTGGCTCTGCAGGTTGACCTCTACAGACTTGAGAGCTATTGTGCACAAAACAAACTAGATCTAAACGCATCGAAGTGTAGTGAGGTCAGCTTCAATCGCAAACGATCACCTGTTATGTATAACTACCTGCTCAAAGGCCCTGTGAATCATTAAGTCGTGCTACTTGTTTCCGTGATTTCGGGGTTATGCATGACAGTAAGCTTCTTTTCAACGACCACATTGAAAACATATTGGCTAAAGTCTTCAAGGCTCTTGGATTTGTGATGCGCACTTCAAAAGACCTTACGCAATCCAAAACACTGAAAATTTTATATTGCACATTCGTACGAAGTACTTGGGAGTACGCGTCGCAGATTTGGAACCCTAGATATGCCATTACATTGACCGTATTGAACGGCTTCCGAGTAAGTTTTTACGATATTTATGCAATCGGACAAAAATTAAATATAAATCGTATTCATATAAGGAGCTATGTAAGAAATTTCACTTACTTCCTCTTGCTAATAGACGCGAGATAGCTGACCTCATGTTCTTATTGAAGATAGCTTCAGGTGCTATTGATTGTCCAGAACTATTGTCCAAATTGGCTCTCAAACCTCCACGTCTAAATCTACGTAACAACAAAATTCTTGGTATTTCTTTCGTTTCTACAAATTATCGGCAGAACGGTTTTCTTTGGCGAGCTAGCAATACATTTAATAACCAATGCAACGATTTTAAATTCGACCTTTTTAATACTGGTTTTGTTTCGGCGAGACGAGCTTTGACTCGAAATTTTTTTTAAAATTAATTTAGTGATGATATGTCAAAAATTTAATTATGTTAAAGTAGTTTCACTGGCAATTTTCTTGTTACTAAAGTGTCAAGTTAAAACTAATTGTTTATTAGGATTAATCACCTTAGCGATACCTGTTTCTACCTGTGAGGATCTGTAATTGGCTTATTGTTTTTAAAATGTTTAACGCTGTGTTTATTTAGGCTGTTGAACCTCCATTTAAATAAATAAATAAATGTATACCTGGAGTAGATACACAGACGTTAAATTCTGGTGAGTTCTGATACAGTTATTTAAACAAAAAATTCAATTAAAACAACCAAATTCATTTTCATCTGTCACTTTTTTAATTAAAAAAGGTTCGTCGAAACGTAGGTACTCAATCGTTTTTATCTCAAATTGCGGAGCGATTCTTGAACAATTTCTGCTGAAACGCAAATCATTTATTTAAATGATCACAAATAAAGTAACTGTATGTGTACTTAACGGGCTTCAAAAAATTACAACATTTTCATAGTACTTTTTGTATCTCAATTACTCGATTTTTGTAACTAAGAAATGTACATATAAGTTTAAAAGTTTTTACCCGACTACGCGACGCAAAGGAGGGTAATGTTTATCAGCCAATGTATGTATGTATGAACCTTTGCAACACAATTTAGACCAAACGCGTGAGCCAATTTTGATAAATGATACGTTTTGGGTTCGTCATGACGGCGCAAATGTCATAGAAAGTACAAAAATTTGAAAAAATCAAAATTGCCGATTTTGGACGCCATAATGTGAAAAAGAAAAAATGAAAATCGACGCACTATGTCAAGTGGGGTATCGTTGAATAGGTATTTAAAAGTCATGTTTAGGTTTCTCGTATCGTTTTTCAATCAAAATTACCGTTTAGGATCTATAACGATTTAAAGGTTAGTAACGGTTTTCATTTAAACGTAGGCTTTTAATTCGGGGGTTGTTGTGGATTTGCCCAAAGTTAATTCGCCACGTTTTAAAATCTCCATACAATCAAAGTTGATTTGTTACATGTAATAAAAAATATCTATAAGTAGTTAAGAGTTATTGTGGGTTCGCCCCACATCCTCATTTTAGCTCAGAATAAAGTACTTACCGTTGGCAAATAAAAATATTGGCGTTTGATTATAATTATGTATAATAAAAACATATTTTCTTTTTTTTTCGTAAGGATGTGTATAATACTGTATACACGGAGATGTGAATAGTGACAACAACTTTTACGAACATAAAATCTTAAAATTGAGGACACGCCGATCTATAGCATATGACAAAGAATTAAAAACTATTTTGGAAAATTACGATGATATGTCTCTAGCTGAAGTTATTCAAAAACTTTCGGTTTTGCAACATTTTAGAAATTTATAGATATAACGGTCATGGCCATTCGATCTGTTTCAATATACTCGTATACATATCTGTATTTTATATGAATGAAGATGAATCAGCCGCGAACTGTGATGTAAAAAAAATGTGATTATTACTGTGATTTAATTATTTTTCTACTTCTAATTTATAGTTTCGTGGATAAATCAGCCATTTGAGAACTCTGTTTTTCATATCTATATCGTTTTAAGCAAATCAGCCATGTGATTTTAATTAGCCCTAAATGGGTTAATTACTTAAAATTGTTGTAATCATGAGAAATAAATAAGTTTTGTTTTAGTTATTGTTTGATTTTTCTACTATCTGTACGTAAAAAAAGCGTGGCGAATCCACAGTAACCAAAATTAAAATTCGTCATAAACATAGAACTGTGGCAAATCCATATATACTTTCTTGTGTGGCAAATTAACTTTGTTGCAAACCCACAAAAACCCTAATTAGGAAATTGTTAAATATTTATACACGTGAGATACCTATATATACAACTAATGAGAAAGTCAATAAATAAATATCTGACCTTAACTAAAAAAGTGTAAAATAAAATAAATTAATTTAAAAAATAAAAAATAATAAAAACTGCAAAGAAAAAAACAAGTCCAGTAGTCGTGACTCTTGTTATTGAATATTATTGAATAACATAACGATTCTAACAATCGGGACCCATCAAAAATCATGGGCCTCGATTGTTTGCAGTCGGGTTTTTTTATTTTTTAAATTAATTTATTTTATTTTAATGATTTTGTTTCATTTAGCTACTTAAAAAAAAATTAACGCAGTATGAAAATGTATCGTAAAACAGTGAGGGCGCTCTGCTTGCCTGTTATAGACTTGTGACAGAATATTCGGCGTTTATTTGAAGCAACATCCTTTGAACACGAGTAAGTACTACGTAAATATTGTAAGGCCCAACGAAATTGAATTCGTATGTTTTTACATACAAAAGAAATCAGAAAGAATGAAGCGGGTTGTCTCTAAATATTGTGTGTGTTCGGAACCACATACCTACCTACATCTTTGTTACAAGCGTTTATTTCCAAATACACGTATGAAGAAGTCATACAATAAAGGAAATTCAATATGATCATATTTAAGTTTCGTGCCACTAGTGTCATAAATACTGCATACCAACTTTTATACCCTAAAAAAGGGAAAATTTGGACATTCAAGACCTTTCATTTTAGAGACGAGGAGAAATGTTGTCTGATATTCGAAATGATCACTATATAGACAGAGATAAAGACATGTTCCTACTTAACATTACCGACTAATTAGGAAAGGAACACAAATGTTACAAAAAGGCTATATCCAACCCTGTCAGAACTTCATACAGTGGTTCAGATTCATGTAGAGAATCACCCCCTAATGTTTCGCTAACTAATGTAAAGTCCATATACATACATAATAGGGTTTATGGTACATATCTCCGGTTCGGAATTATATATAGGTGATTCCTCTGTCAATATCAAAAGTTGTTCGAAGTGATTTCCTTGGAATGCGTATATCATGTTGAGGATGCCTCGTGAGGCGCGGGGCGTGGGGCGGGGGAACGATCGCGATCGTGTCACATCAACATTAGTTTAAGGACTGCAGTAGGTACCTAATTACTTGTAACATTTGTTTGTATGTAAATAGATATTTCTGTCAGGTTGCAACTTGGCCGAGGTGAAAATTAAGATTCTAGTAGTTTGAGAAAGGGACATGGGCTTTTCTTACCACAGGCTTTTTTTAAGCCGTGTGGCGATTGGTAGAGAATAACACCACCCTATCTCTTTTTGTGGGTGTCGTAAGAGGTGACTAAGGAAACACAAATGAGACTTGCCTCCTAGTAATCCACCCCAGGCAACGACACTTTATTTTTTTTCTGAATCTGAGGTGTCGTCTTATAGTCTCATGCGGTGTGGTAGGCTCTGAAAAGGGCCGTCTGGTTGGCGACCACCCTCTTACCGAAGTTCGACGCCAAACCGATTGCTGTGTTCCGTCGGTGCGTAGGAGTACCAGTGCCTTTATAAGCATTTTCTGGGTTAACTCGCTCCATCGTCGACCTCATCTTTGACTTTTATGGTCAAGATTGAGGTCAAGAGTTAACCCATCTTATAATAAAAAATCACGATTATATAGATTTTTTGTACCTCTTGCCAGTTGATTTAAAATAACCTAAAGTCCACCGGTTGCAAAAATCCAGTAAATCCTGTTGCAGCTATAAATAATTTAAGCTCCACAACGGCTGGCGGGTGTGACGCTCACATACCCTCATTTCTCAATATAAATAACGTCTGTTAATTTTAACGAGTTGACCTTTTTTGAGTAAATGTTGTAATCGTTTGCCAGTCACTGGGATTTGGTTAAAGCTGTTTATTTATGTTTACTGTGTTTGGTACTTCAGATCTTAAAGGGTTACACTTCGTGAAATGTGCCGGGAGTAAGACTGAACCTCATAGATATACGTCGAGGAATGTTGTACTGAATATAATAAAATATCTATGTCATGAATAAAACATGATAGCTTTTTTATGAGATCAACTCTAATATAGAAATAAAAAAAAAACAACGGGTTGAACTCCGGGAGTGCCGGCAGAAGTGGAAACTTGTACATTATAATTACTTCCTTGCGGTCTACTCTACCTCCGTCTTACGAACGCGTCCTGACGCGAGTTTAACATTTTTTACCCATACTTCAAAGTACACAACGTCGCTAAAGAAGTTTTCACTTAAAAAGACAGTTCCGTGTAAAAGTCCAAATACATGCGGGTTAAAAATGGCAAGTATAATGCGCTATTCTTTAAAGCAACTATATTCAATAATAAATTGAATGACGACTACTTTATACCTTATCAATCAATAATAGACTCCTGTTGTTTGAAAACATTTTTTAAATAGAGATGCTACTTGTACTACAACCAATTTAACGTACGCTGTTGAAGGAAGTTCAGACTGAAGTACAGTCACGGTATGAAAACCTTCGTCAGTTTTTTGATTCCTTTATCGTCCCCGAGCACATATTACCATTTGAAAATTTGATACAGAACTGACTGTTGCATAGAAAATTATGCTTTATTTTTTCTTTCACAAAGTTCGAATTGATTTAGCTTAAGATTTGTGTTGAATAAGAAAATTATTATTATAGAAAAGTTAGCACATGTTATGATAAACTAAAAACTTATTTTGGTTAGGTTTATGAACAAAACTAGGTTGACAGCACCCTTCTAATGTCTTTCAAATACGTCAGACGTCATATAGAATTGATTGATTTCAAAATATCTTTTGATAGCAAACTTCAAGCACTGTTGTTTATATTGGCGGGAATGATTCTTGCGCCCAGTGCAAGAGAAAATTGACATTAGATGACGAACCTTGTAATTGATAGCAAACGTCATATTGAATTAAATGTTAGCAGCACTGTTTTTGTTCTGGAATGTTGGCACAATCGATAACTGCATCAGTGCAAGCGAAAATCAGCCTTAAGGTGACGAAACTTCTTATACCTCGACTTTACATTAACATGACAGTATGACAGGCTTTGTACAGCCCGTGCAGAGGAGGACAGGGGGTTAAACAGGAGGGGATATCTAATCTGATAATAATTTCAATTTCTATTTAGAAGAATGAAAAACAGAGGATAGATACGGAACGAGATAGGTATTTTTCTGTAGGTACTCTAAAATAGTTCAAATCTTGTAACGGTAAATACGTATAATTAATGCAAAGTCGATCATATGTGTACGTATCATACGATGCATCCATTCTCATCAAACACAACTCTACCTACATAGACGTGCTCAGCTCTTGCGGTGCGGGTCCCAGGCAGCGACTTCAGAGCATACAGCGGCGCTCAACCGACTCAATGACTGTACATACACTCACCTCACTGTGACACATCGTACAGTCACAACACACTGTAATTATTTCCTCTGTCAATTAGTAGCTGTAATATTAGTACTACTGTCTTGAAACTGGTTACTTGTGGCATAATTAATATCCATCTATGGAAGTTAATAGTACCAAAAATTTTTTATAACAAAGTTTTATTTTTGTTGACGGCCGATTTGATCGAGTGGTAGCGATGAGTGTTCGTGTATGTTCCTAGTATAGACTTGCAAGGCCTCGGATTTAGGATTTTAGAGGTTATTTTCACAACATTTGCACATGTCACAACATGTTGCTGCTACGTTTCTCGTACATACAGTTGATTCTGATTATTCAAAACGAAGAAAAAAACCCTCTTTTGAACACGAAATAAATTAAATGATATTGCTACTAATTCCTAAAAAAACTTCGGTAAATGTAAATCTGATTTCCCTGAAGCGCCGCCAACGTGATTAAGCACCACTCGTCCCGCTCGCCCGCCCCCCCCCCCCTCGTGTGCCGCTGAAAGCCCCTCCAAAGTGGTTCCACTATTCAATAACACTTTTCTTACTTTTACTTTCTAGAATTTATTTTGCTGGTTGAAATATATGATTTCATGTTAATTCATAAGACTCAATTAATATACCGTCTTCCTGATGTAAGATCTTAAACTAAGTATATTCTAATGTACTAAACTGACAGGATTCGATTAATACTCTGAAAGTAACACTTAACTCTATTTGCAATCGAAACTTCGAGTTGAAAATACATATTTTCATATACAGGGCTTTAGGTATCTCTCTATCAACCTCTCGGGTGGTTAATCAGTCCATGAGACTGAACAACTTCTCCAAGGAACATAGGTCAAAATAGGAAAAAAAAAATGATCTCCCATACAAAATGCGCTATATGCTGATGAAGTTTGTATGGGAACTCAACATTTTTGTTTCGTATTTTGACCTATGTTCTTTGGGAAAGTTGTTCAGTTTCATGGACTGATTAACCACCCGAGAGGTTGAAAAAGAGATACCTAAAGCCCTGTATATCGTAGTCGAGACTGTGGTGTGTTGTGTTCGAGGATTTTAGTGACTTGAAATCTGTAACTATGACTTGGTACTGACTGTGGTTGAGGTAGTCAATAAGAGTGATTAACATAACTTATTGCAGTACATTTTAACTATTTAACGGCTTACCCCCAAAGTGGTCCTCTTTGTTAGACATTGTGACAAATTAATCACTCTTGACTCTATTGAGAAAGGATTCCTAATATGATGTAGGCACCACCCCGATTCGCGGTACCGGTACGTACCCGGCCGCTTCTCTCCACAAACGTATGTCCGACTCCCCTGTCGCAGTAACGCCCTAAGCCGAGGTTCGAGCCCCACAGGGGGCGCCTTTACGCCGGTTACTTTATTTTTTTAGGCTGAGAGCCATCTGCGCTCGCCACTTGCCGGTGAAGCTATCAAGATCATCAGCGGCCAACAGTGTAGTCATTTAGAAAAAAAATGATGTATACATCCAATAAGAAAGGATTTTTCAAATTTTCCACGGGACCAACTATAAAATAGAACACGTAACCCATCAGCTTGCTTATTTTTTTTCCAGCTCATATACGTCCCCACCGAGGGGCACGGGCCTCCCTTCGAAACACGAAGGGGATTTAGGCTTACTTATTATAGTAGGTTTTCATATGCGGTCTGGTTTGGCTCAAACCCTTAAACTTAGAAAGCTGAAATTTTGCATAGAGGTTCCCTTAATGACGTAGACTATGAAAAAGGAAAGATTATACAAAATTACAACGCGAACGTAGGCCTGGGCATGCTTTAGTTTTACATGAATGAGTTTTCACATAATATAGTAAATAGTGATTACGTACATGTCATCGAGACGACAAGTTTATTGTGCAAAGTTTTTTAAATTGCAGTTAATTGAGTTGACTACTGAAGTGTTACAATTAAATCCTGTCGCCCGAGCCGAGCGAGCCGAGCCCAGCACGCCACATCAGTATTTATTCTGGTTAATTATGCAGTTCAATCTATTGTATACCTTGTTAAATTGCTTGGAGAAATGATTTTCCAAAAAATTAAAAATATTGTCTACTTATTACATTTTATGACTGTTTGATACTATTCCAGGTATCTGATTACTTAGTTATAACTAGCATTCCGCTCGGGACTTCGTTCGCGTGGGAATTAGGGAAAATTATGTAGCCTATGTTACTCAAGGATAATGTAGCATCCTAATGGTAAAAGAATAAAGTTTTAAAGTTTCTACGTTTGACCGTTACACTTACAAACGAGC
This sequence comes from Aproaerema taeniolella, assembly GCA_949987775.1. Taxonomy (NCBI): domain Eukaryota; kingdom Metazoa; phylum Arthropoda; class Insecta; order Lepidoptera; family Gelechiidae; genus Aproaerema; species Aproaerema taeniolella. Next base: position 20,758,054 of record OX465254.1, on the reverse strand, counting down.
GTTCTGTAAAAATTTACAGATTTCGTGCCTCACATACGACTATCAAGCACATTGGAAATGAATCTACGGAATTCGTAAAAATGTCGTTCTGTCTTTTTGACTTTGTTCAAAAAGGTTAGGCTACAGGGCAAACCCTTAACCCGATCGTTTTAGGCTCAAATTGTAGCTGACTAAATTTTCCAGAGAATTTTTCATATTTTTTTGATATCATTCTTTGTTTCCAAAATATCGAGCGCCAAATTCAAAAATTCGGAAAAAAAATTGTTTCGCTATTGCAGCCATATAACTTAATTCGTTTTTGACTTTGTCGAATAATTCTTTTTGCACCTTCTTGTGAATACGCGTTTTTGAGCCTTTTATCATATCTTCACAACCTACGTCGGTTCAAAAGAGACAACTCTATGACAGTTGAACGAACAGACAAATAAAAAGCGGAGTCAGAATAGGACTCCATTTCAGAGAGTTCCTTTTCTACAAGCTATAATGTCGATATTCTTTCACTTTGGTATCCTTAATGAGGATGAGGTAAGAGTGAGATGGGGCGTGACGCGGTGTGTTTCGACAAGTCATCGGTCATCCTTAGCGATATGAGCATACACTTCCTGAACCCATTCAAATACACAGCTGAGTAAACCTGCATACATAGCTACTTTATATACCTTGCGAGAAATCTGTGAAGGAAGTAAAAAAGCCCTACGTTCCCCTTCACTACTTTACTTTAATCGAGTTTGGTTTACTTTTCTACTTTGGGTCCCGGATTTTCCTACTTAATGTTTTAAGGCATTAAACTTTTGGAACGTATTAAATATGCAGCTGTCATCAGCTATTTGTTAGTTAAGTTTGATATCCGATAACTATATAAAATGTTTTAAATGTGTTAGGGTGTACTGTTTTAAGGTCCTAGAATATGGTTAGCCTTCTCTTGTAATTCAAATGTGAAGACAGTATCCCATTGTTAGACAAGCTTTATAAATGGAGTCAGTGTAGAGTAATTAACAGACGCAGACATTTTTGGGAAGATTTCTTCGTAATTAAATTGAACGGCGTGCGGTGTGCTGTACGGTACCGTTGTCGAGAGTTCGGAACGTGTGACGTTGTCAGCCAGCTTAAGTCTTGACAATGTCACACCGCCGACGTCGGTGCCGTGAATTCGTAATTTGTACATTGGAATTTCAAAGGAAGATCATGCTATGATAAAAAAATAGAAAAAGACAAACATGATATACAATTAATACGACACAATCTGTACATCACGGTTTTTATGACGGCTTTTGACGTTGATACTTTATCGAGTCTGAATTGCTGTCAAAATGAAAACCGCCACCTAGAGTGGCACTACTCATGGACTGTGCTCAGAGTGTAAATACTTTAACTGATTGATAAAGTTTAACTTATCAAAATTCCATCGGTTTTGGAGAAACGCTGCTATATTAATCACCATTGGTTCAACTACAGCAAAATTGTTACCATTAAATTAAAGTTCAAAATAATTATTACTTCAACATAAATTAAAGTTTATCATCAGTGGGTATACGATGTAAACTATATCCACTTAGACGCAATCACCACCTCCTGGAAACTCGCTGCTGGCACTTTCTTACTTTTCAATGTTTAAGTTATTTCCGAAACCTGTTATAGTACATTGTTACTCAGGGGTGACAGGGGTGAAAGCATACAAATGCTCGGTCGCCAAACCCCGTCTCGGGATATTTAAGTCCCGAGACGGGGTTTGGCGACCGAGCGTAGCGAGCGAGCTAATAGTTCAAGGGACTAAATAAGTCTTTCACCCGAGGTAAACACTGTGTTTTTTATTACGAATACGAAGAAAGTAAAAATAAAAACATGAATAAGCTGAACTCATTGCTGCTATGCGAAAGTTACAAAACTCTACAACTCGAAAAAACAAATGAAGATCGGAATGTCCACTTTTCCGCCTATCATGTTTTATATTCTGTGGCCAGCATTCAGCCATTAGTTTTCATTTTCATCATGGATTTTTTTTTAATATTTTGCCAAAATTTATGTTATTTTAAAGAAATAGCTAAAAGTGAATTATTATAAAGTCATTAAAAACGTATTCTTGAATACTTAACTTTTGTTATTTCAATTTTACATACCGCTGTAATAGAGTGGCTGTATAGGAAGTTGGAACATGTTTTATAATACTTAAATTTGACAGCTGTTAGTTGAAAGCGATTCTCCCTAGGCTTGAAAAGTATTACTTTCAAGCCGCTCCGCAGGCAACTTCAGACCTACTTTCTGAGTATGAGTCATAAAAAACATTTTCAATACACATTTTTAAATATCTTTCCATTTTTGCAACTTGACAAACCTGCCATGTTCACTTAAAGCATGACAAATAAACTCAAAAAACTCAAACACTCATACTCAAAAAAGTTATATGAATAATGTACTCGATATAGGTTTCCATCAAGTTATACGAGTTGTATTACATTCAATTACTTATGGATGATACGAGTAGTTTTTACCCGACTACGGCGAAGCAAAAAGGAGGGTTATGTGGTTGACCGGTATGTATGTATGTATGTATGTTTGTATGTATGTATGTATGTATGTATGTATGTTCATCTGTTCCATCATAACTTCTAAACTATTCGTCTCAAATTGACAAATGAAGTATCGTTGGACGCGTTTTGATTGTCCGCTGGTTATAGGCTATAAGACGTCACATTAAATTGATTAGAGCGCCCTCTAGATGACATAAAGTCATGAACTAAAAAAAAAGTTGTTTTTGATGGTGCTTTGTTGGGTATCAAATGAAAGGGCTTCATTAGTGCATTTTAAATATATATGTATTGTAAGCTGTTTCTTGCGGATTTGCTTGGATGCACCGGATTTAAAGTTCACCATCGCACACTGTCGTCTTTATTTAGTGATTACTCGGCTGTATAGTGATCGAATCAAGCAGGAGTGGTTGCGAACATTATAACTCATCACACTGCAATAGGTGTAATTCATATACTCATATGAAATGAAAAAAAAATAGTGTTTTTTTTTAAGTCCGAAGAGCTCCCTAAATTAAAGACATCTACCAAACAAATATTATTAATGCGAGGCCGCAGGCCGAGCTCCGCGTAGGGTGAAACCCGGAGCGTTCCCCCCCAATCTAAGACATCTACCAGACAAAGATAAGTGATGCGAGGCTGCAGGCCGAGCTCCGCGTAGGGCGAAGCCCGGAGCGTCCCTCCAATGTAAGACGTCCACCAAACAAAGATATGTGATGCGAGGCCGAAGGCCGAGCTCCGCTTAGGGCAAAGCCCGGAGCGTCCCCCCAATCCAAGACGTCCACCAAACAAAGATATGTGATACGAGGCCGAAGGCCAAGCTCCGCGTAGGGTGAAGCCCGGAGCGTCCCCCCAATCTAAGACATCTACCAGACAAAGATAAGTGATGCGAGGCCGCAGGCCGAGCTCCGCGTAGGGCGAAGCCCGGAGCGTCCCCCCAATCTTAGATATCCACCAAACAAAGATTAGTGATGCGAGGCCGCAGGCCGAGCTCCGCGTAGGGCGAAGCCCGGAGCGTCTCCCCAATCAAAGACATCTACCAGACAAAGATAAGTGATGCGAGGCCGCAGGCCGAGCTCCGCGTAGGGCGAAGCCCGGAGCGTCCCCCCAATCAAAGACATCTACCAGACAAAGATAAGTAATGAGAGGCCGCAGGCCAAGCTCCGCGTAGGGCGCAGCCCGGAGCGTCCCCCCAATCTAAGACGTTCACCAAACAAAGAATAGTGATGCGAGGCCGCAGGCCGAGCTCCGCGTAGGGCAAAGCCCGAAGCGTCCCCCCAATCTAAGATAACCACCAAACAAAGATTAGTGATGCGAGGCCGCAGGCCGAGCTCCGTGTAGGGCGAGGCCCAGAGCGTCTCCCCAATCTAAGAAGTACGTACGTAAACTACGATGTAAGGGAGACATCCTCGGCTCTGGAACGGTTTCAGTATTTATGTAATAGTTCAAACTCTGTCTTCATAAAGCTCCTATACTATTACGGGATTAAGATTTAACTTTGTATTCCCTTTTTTTACGAAAAAATTTGCCGCTCGCTTCGCTCGCGCAAAGACACTCATCGTTTTCTACCGCAACCCAGTCCAGATAAAACAAAACACAGCACCAAGTAGTGAGCCAACCTATTTAAAAGTTTAAATTTTCAATCTTATTTTGTTGAAGATACAAAAACGACAGGTCGCGGCTGGGTGCGTACCCCTCCAAAACGTATTTCTGCCAACGCGCATGATTCTGCCAACTCGTAAAACTGGGGCGGATCGTTAGCTTTAAAAATACATATCACATTTTCTTAGCTGTTCACCAACGAACAACCCCAAAATAATTTAAATAAAAAATAAGTTTAAAAACTAAAACCCGACTACTGAAGAATCGCGCTCTAAAAAGTATGAAACAAGAAAATGCTCGTATCTGAAATATTCATGAAAACTTTTAAATACTTATCGTCTATTTAGTAAACACTATACACGTTATATAATTTAACGTGTTAAATACATATTCATATTGACGTTCGGAGGAGAGCCGTGGTCGTATGCCACCTATTAACAGGTAGTAAAGCGATCGTATAAGGACAAAGTGGCATACGATCACGGCTCTCCTCCGAACGTCAATATGAATATGTATTTAACACGTTAAATTATATAACGTGTATAGTGTTTATTAAATAGACGATAAGTATTTAAAAGTTTTCATGAATATTTCAGATACGAGCATTTTCTTGTTTCATACTTTTTAGAGCGCGATTCTTCAGTAGTCGGGTTTTAGTTTTTAAACTTATTTTTTATATCAAATGTGCTTAGCTAGTGTCTCTCATTGTCCTTTACTCGAATTATCTTTGATATGAATTCAATTGACTTTTGCGTATATACATATATCAAAAACCTTTCCGGACAGAAATCGATCGTACATAGTATTAGTTTCTCTATGATCTTTTGCCTATTTTGAAGTAAGATCTTGTTTATGTAATAAACAATCTCCGTCATATTCTATGAATAAAATGTCGTTTGATGTTGCGTAATTAAGAATTTGATTTGGTTCAATTTGAAGCGTAACTTCAATCAAAATTTCAAATTAAACGTAAGCCGATACTGAATCGAGTCATCTTTAATTAAAACTTCAGTTTGTGTAACATAACACTTGTTTAAGAATGATCACAAAGAAAAAATCTGAAGAAGTATCTGCCAGACTCATCGAATATTTGTTGAATTAATATTGTAACGCTTTTAAAGAGGATTCAATAGTTACATAATAAAACACGTGTTGAATAATTATGCTAAAAAACAAAAGGGAATTTATGTTGTTTTTAAAAAAAAATTTTGCCTCTCGAATTTAATTTTTTTCGAATGTCGTGATGTGTTTTCTGAGTATCGATACTTTTGGTCCCTTTACAAATGATGACAATATCAGTCTCCTCTAGCGGTACATTACCTTAATAAAGCATTTCATATTTTGTGTTGTTTTTTGGACTATTAAACATGTTTTTATGTACAGTTAGCAGCAAGTCAAGTTCCTCATCTGCAATACAAAAGTCGACGCTATTACAAAAAAAATAAGGACGACATCAAGGGATTTTGCCGTGTGGTGATCGGTTGAGAATAACACCAGCCCATCTCTTTCCGTGGATATCGTAAGAGGCGACTAAGGAAATACAAATGAGATCCGCCTCCTAGTAATCCATCCCAGGCATCGGCACTTAATTTTTTTCTGAATCTGAGGTGTCGTCCTATGGTCTCAAGCGGCGGGGTAGGTTCTGTAAAGGGATGTCTGGTTCGCGACCACCCTCCTACCGAAGTCCGACGCCAAACAGCTTGCTGTGTTCGGTCGGTGCGTGGGAGTACCAGTGCCTTTATAGGCGTTTTCTGGGTTAACTCGCTCCATCGTCGACCTCATCTTTGACCTTTACGGTCAAGATTGAGGTCAAGAGTTAACCCATCTTATAATAAAAAAAGGTTAACATGTATAGCTTGATGTGCTGCCGCATGTACATACAAAAATTATTTTATGTTTATTTTATTTTTGGATCGATTTTTTTATTGCTAGTGAGTTTGAACTATTTGCAAACAGATCTTCACATCACTGAACACTCACAAACATTGAAAATGATAAAGTTTCATATTGTGTGTGCTCTCGTGTGAGATGATGTTTTCGATGGAAATTATCTATTCCGACGACGTGTAATCAATGTGAGATTATAATTATTATCGGAGATCGTGTCAATAGACTGCTGGAAATGAGTGAGCCCTGGCGTTAGCAGGCCGAGGGATACACTGAACCTTTTGAGAGCGACTCCTCTGGCGCACTCTAAATTAGATCTCTACTAAACCTAAACTGTTAAGTTTAATGTACAGTTAACTGTATTTCGTAAGCAATCGCGATAATTACATTAATTACAGATAAAAGCAAACTGTATTAATGAGTGGAGCAGAGTGTGAATCAACTGCGGTGTTGATTACTGAGAGAGCGGGATTACAGGGAGGAACGGGCACGGGATAACCGGATTATGCCGGGTTGATAACTACCGACACCGTCTGATACACTCCATTGATATCGAATTCTATATAGTCACCTATTAGCCGTGGGTTGGCAAATCGATAAGTTTTGTCAATTATCAGGGTGTGTTCGGTTCAATACTCGTAACGTGGCTCATAAAACAAGAGTCGGTCATAAAAGCCACCTGTTAAGATGTTACTGCGCTAGTTATTTTTATTATTATTTAAAAACAAAGATACATACATACACTCACGCATATAATCCCAACGTAGTTCTAGCGAACTATTTGATGCCTCGTTTGACACAAATTGTGAGGGATATCAGAGGGAAAAATTCTATAATGTTGAGATGTGGTTAGCCTTTCGCCCAATAGGCAACAAAACCCTCGCATCCCACTTACAGATTTTTACTTTATGGAAGTAACAAAGATAACTCTGGTTTTTCGGTATACCGGCACTGTTAGGTTAGGTGCATAGATCAGATTTTCAATCGAATACGTCTGCTTTATCTGATTCCGCAACTGTAAAATGGTTTCACTAACGATACCGTTGCTCTGCGGCTTCAGTCCCGATCTGCCGTTGGCTCAAACGTTCAATTTAAGTATAGAAATAGTATTATGATAGAACTGTCGACCCACTCCGGCATTGTACGTCTGCAATGAGGCTATACTATTTAAATGTAAGTAATACGAAAAAATCTTCAAGTGAATGAAAACTTCTAAATACACTAAAATACGTTATATTAAGACAACGATAAAGACACAGATTTAGAGTTTCTATACTATTTAGACAACTAATTTAAATAATCTATTAATGTTTTAGTAGTAGTAAAAACAACCAGCTCTAAGCTAGATACTTAGATAAATACATTGGTGTGCGTGCCGAACCCGCAAAGTAGAAGAAGTGGAAGCAATAAATAAAACGAGCAAGATTTGGCTATAAAAGTATTAATTAATCAATTATTAATTATAACTTTTAATGAATTCGTTCACTTGTTTTGAAATTTCTGTCACGTAAGAAGTAATAAGGTCACATTAATTTAAATCTAATAAGACGTCTCTTTATAATGAGGAGTAAGATTATAAATCCGAAGTCCGACGCGAAACAGCTTGCTGTGTTCCGTCGGTACGTGGGAGTACCAGTGCCTTTATAGGCATTTTCTGGGTTAACTCGCTCCATCGTCGACCTCATCTTTGACCTTATGGTCAAGATTGAGGTCAAGAGTTAACCCATCTTATAATAAAAAAAATAATAAAAAATCGTCTGCAGACATCTCCACTAAAGTGAGGAATTTAATAAACTCTTTTGATAATATCAACTAATGGCTTAGAAACAAGTCGTTATTAAAATATTAAATATTCCTGGAGTGTCTTCATACTACTTCACTCTATAGTTCTTAGTGAGCTCTTATAATTTTTTAATTAATGCATTTTAGGCGGCCTTTGCCCAGCAGTGGGATTCTAATCAGTGGCAGGGTAAGAGCAACATTTAATGTCGGTTAATCATAACGACTTTAGAAAATGTCTATGAAATGTCGAAAATGTCGATGTGAGTATTTTGTCTTGCGTTTTCGTCATTTTTACACCTCGAGTCAGCGGCGGATTAAGAGTTCCAGGGCCCTAAGCACAGAAGCCATTGAGGCCCCCTCTTAAATAAATAAAATAAATAAATTGTTTATTTCGGACAGAGTCCATAAAAGTGTTAGTATACAGTTTCTAATACAAAAATGAATTATTGCAAACCATATTATGAAGTTTAAATTAAACTCTTTGAGGCCTCAGACTTTAATTAACTTTACTATTAGTCAATAATAATAACTATGACTTTGTAGACAAAAAAGTATGATGCGATTGTACAGAAACTTCTTGTGAGAAAATGCACCTCTTAGTGTTATTCGGAGCGCGTTCACTTTAAATCTATTTAAAGCATAAGTAGAGGAACATTTTCTCCGTGGGTTCATTTTATTGCCGACTTTGTCTTCGTTTCATTTAAATTCTATTACGTATGTTACAGAGAAGTAGTAGTGTTGCATTCAGTCATTTTTTTTACATCATGTAGCACGTCAAAATATAACGTGATCTTCGATTTTTCAGCAGCTCGAGTACAATGGTGATAGCGCGCGTAATGCGCCGCGGTGTTATGTCAAAATGTCAACATTGACAACACCACAGGGCGTGCAAGTCTTTTAAAAGTGAAGTTTCAGCATCAGCCGAGTGGCGCGCCGCGCGAGTTTGTCGCCGTCATGCTCGAGCTGCAGATTGTTATAATTATAAAATTATCACAAACCGCAATATTTAAATTATTTAACATTAACATTACGCACTATTATTTTGTCCTTAGCACAAAAGAAATTTTTCCATTAGATGGTCAAATACTTAATTGTACCTATATTCTTATAAAAGAAATAATATTCAAAACCAACTTAAAACCAAAAGTGTGCCAGGGCGGCCTTATCGCTAAAGAGTTATCTCTTCCAGGTAACCCATAGATTGTGGACATATAAATCATGCTGGGTTAGTAGCTTTTGTAAGTGCGAACGAAACAGAAAATTGTAATTAAGAGGGAAACATAAAACACTTCCAGTTCAATGGTTTCACTGAAATCTGACAATCTTTGAACTTTCTGCTATTTCGTCTCTTGATGATTGAAACCCGGCTGGTACTGTTTATGAATTATTTGCCATCAGAAGGTTGTATCAGATTAATGTCGTCGTCGGTCGCGCGTCGCTACTCGATCCGTGTGCCATTAATAACTTTCATTGAATCTAAAATTTCACTCTCTCCCCACCCCCTCCGCCTTCAATGGAGTTCTCCCTCGATGATAAAGAATTTAATAAAACCTCCTTTACGCGGCAGGTCACGACTCTTTGTAATTGGGTGTTGTAATTCACTGAAGCGGCTGGCGGCTGCGGTTGGCTCTGTGTATTTATACGTGCTGCGGTCTGTACATACTCGTATACTCATAATTAAATTGAAAGTGCCTTCTTGGATCTTTAAGTAAACCCTTTATCTAACCTACAGTCTATATATCGGATCATCTGATTTAACTAACAGCATTACGCTAGTCTATTCGCCATGCTAATAATAATATTTATCTGCGGTTTTACTGATCTTTACAATTGAATCCAAGAAAATGAACTAATACTTAATTATTTTGTTTAATCTATACTATGCCTACTAATATTATTAATACGAAAGTAACTCTGTCTGTCTGTCACGCTTTCACGGCTAAACTACTGAACTTATTTTGATGAAAGAAGACAATTTATATTTTGTATGATTCCGGTTTCATTTAAACTTAATCTTTCGCCTAATTGTCTAAAAAATTAAGTTATATAATGACATCTTTTTATTGTACCGTTTCTACTGGCCCCAAAAAATATTGTCTTCTTTGGTACACAGATAGACTAGATCTTGAGAAAGGACATAGGCTACATTTTATCCCGCAGCTGGGCACGATATAACTTAAAGTCCATGCGGGCGGAGCCGCGCGCGGAAAGCTAATAATAGTAATAATAATAAGAAATAGTCTAAGTGTACAGGATTTTTTTTTACCATGAAATAAAACAAAATACTACGTTAGTACTATTATTTATTCTGTGAAAATACACTCAAAAGCAGCTGTTCGTTTCCTAAAAATATCTGAAAGGTCAAAAGATTGAAGTGCAAAGTTTTTTACAAGTTAGTGTCTCGCGACGACAATTTGCAGAGTGGATGTCCGCGGCGCGCCCGACACGACGGTTGTTGTTAGAATTACAATTTGTGACAACTTGCTGCTAGTTTCTTACACTTTTTGTATTTCATGAGTTACATAATGTTTTCAAACAATTTATGAATAACAAGAACGATTAAAAACAATAAAAATGATACACTGAAACTGTAATTCTCAAAAAATGTTCTTCTAAAGCCCGTTAGAATCTGTGCGATGTTTTGAAATATATTTAAATATTGTGTACAAATCCCTGAAGCAAGTAGAACTTGTTCCAAACTGAGCGAGATTTCTGAAAATACACTTTCCACCGCAAAACGGATTTCTTAGTATCGCATTTGAAGCTCAGGCTCGCCGGCTCCAGCTTCCCCCCCCCCCTCACCCAGCAACCACGATGCGGCACTCTCATTCAATATATATATAGCCTCGATAAATATATAAAATAACGCTTCAACAAACTTCCCCAATAGCTTGACTCTCGAACAAAATTAAAATATCTCCGGGAATATTTTACAAAAGCGGTGAGATGCAGCCTGCACCCGGGGAGGGGGTGGTGAAACGAAACACTGTAATATTTATGAAAAGAGCAACTTTTTAAGATTTCTCGTGTTTTGCACAAACACAAATGTTTGCCTTAGCAACAAAATGTAGCTTGCAAAACATTGTTTACAATATGTTATCATTATTTACGTAAAGAAGCTGAGTTTGCGTAAAAAAAACTTTGCTGAAATTGATGTAAGATGTGTGTAAAATCTCTGTATGCACTATCTATAAGAATGCATCCAAAGAAAACCACCGGTTAGCGCAGGACCATTGAGATAAATGGATAGAAAATCATCTGGGCCATTTGAATGGACGGGCTAGTGGATTGGAAATAGGACAATTGGAAATAGGACTATGGCACCCGCCCTATCTATGTTTAAAAACACGAACAAATGGACAGGTGGTGACTCGCTAACTCACTGAAAATGGGCCCCCAAAACGGGGGCAAAATCGCGTGAGATGGCAGGGAGAATGTTATTATTATTACTAAGCGAGTTTTCGATCAAATATTGTGAGGGAAGGTTGAAACAATATTGTGAAAGTTAGATGAACTCTTTAATAAAATAACATCGATTACCATTTTACGGTTTCTTCAAGAATAACTCTATACTTAAGTCTTTATCTGTCACTTCAGGTACTTCTCCTATGTGCCACAGTGGGGCGCTTCAAGACAGTACTTTATTATTTGCTACGGTGGCTCCGATGCGCTACGACACTGCAGTCGTAGCTGCTACGCGCTACGAGATTGCAATAAAAAACGTAATGGCATTTTATAAATATTGCGAACCAACTGGTGAAATTCAGAAATTTTCATCCTTTAAAATAAGTATTCGTAATCTTAATCTTTTTGTTTTAAATTTTTGTGCATAACTGTACTAAATACGTCAAAAATGCTTTAATAGACCAATCGCACTAGTTGGCGAAACGCGCCGGTTGGCGAAACGCACCAGTTGGCGAAACGCGCTGGTTGGCGAAACGCGCCGGTTGGCGAAACGCGCCGGTTGGCGAAACCAGTAAGTTGGCAAACGTCGCCGACACCCTCAGATAGTTCACCCAACCTATGGACGCGATGCCTACGCTATTGTTTTATTTCAGCGGATGTTAAAGCTTGAATTAAACTTGTAATACAACTTCCACCTCGGTAATAATACCATTGCACTCGCCTCATACATAAAGCGGCACTTATTCTGTACAAAATTACATATGCTGTATGATTTAGGTTACCCTTACGTTGACCGTAATTTTTCATTTCCTGATAAGCTGAGAGGCAGTAAATACTCTAACAATATTGCGTTAACAAAAACACAAACAAACGTTTGACCCGTTTATGTAAATAGCAGATTGTTCTCCGAATTGTTTGTCTATCAGATTTATGGATCCTTTGCAAACAATCCCAACGGAGCAGAACTTTTTTTCTGTTAAATCACGAAATTAAAAAAAAATACAGTTAAAACTAAGCGGTTTTTCCGGCTGTTATTAATTATCTTTCTCTGAAAAGTGAATTAAAATGGAAAGGCTTCCTCCGCCGCCCCCGCCCGCGCCCCTCCGCCTGCGCGTGGATTTAATTTGCTGATAAATCCCAACGAGATTAACCATTGTTAGTTCAATTGCTTCACGACAGTATTGAAATGGTCAAGCTCAAGAATTAAAAAGACAATTTAATTGTTTCCTTCTTTATCGTGTAGGTATAATCAAGTAAGTGGAGAGTTTGACGAATCCTGGTATTAGAGTTTTTAGACTGCCAAATGACTTCTGACTTGGTTTACGAACGCAGGTAGTTAATCGACAAAAGCTGGGACCGAATAATTTCATTCATAACGAACGTGGCGCTGGCGGCGCGCGGCGTCCTGTAAGTAACTACAGTTGATCCTATTTATAGAGTTTCAGCGATCGTCGCGTATACTTATTACTGTGAGATTTGTTTACAGATCTCATTTCCCGCGCGATGCGAGTCAATCACCGGGATCAGAGATAACATCGTATCGATCAATGACGGCTCGCGACGCCTAGCGCCTTGTTATTAGACCGGGTTGTACTGTACATAGTGTACATTTGACGAAATCTAGATAAAATCGCCTTAATCAGTTATATCATAGTAAAATTCATTGGATTGAATTATCTGTACTTTCGAGATCTCACTCATTCAAGTCGAATGCAAGTAAGAATAAGTAATAGAAGTGCTACTTCGTCTTCTTCTTTCGTCGAACAAACAGCGATAAGTTTGTAGAGGCAACTTGAAACAATTCCTGATGAAGAGCAAGTTTTCATGAATATCATATGAAGTTTGCAATATCCAGCAGAACAGCTGAACCGGAGCCGGGAACTAAAGCTCACAGGGTCTGTTTTGGCAAGTATCTATAAAATATACCTATATTTTTATGTTATTTTGCATAAATACTAATTTGCGTACTGTTATTTTTATTTTTCTGTGTAAATAATAGAAAGTACATGAGAAAAATTTTAAGTGCCTATTAAATTCGAGGGTTGCCCTCGATTTGCGTAGGATTTTATTATCAGATCCTGACTTGCCCAGGATTTCATCATCAAATCCTGACTGGAGTATACCGGGATTTAGGTAAATCTGATTAACCCGAGAGGTTGAAAGAGATTTACCTAAAGCCCTGTATAAGACTTTCTATCAAAAAAATAATTTTAAAAGTCGGTGCACAAATGGCGAATTTGTATTCATAATAAATCATAATTCATAAATAAAGATACAAACAGTCGAACATAGGACCTCCTTCTTTTTTGAAGTCGGTTAAAAACAACTAATGAGTTGTCAAGTTACTTCTATACTTAAGTCAAGTTTCTATAGGTGTGAATCTGTTTAAAAAAATATTAGGAGCCCATATAATAGTTATTTACCTATGAAATTGCCGATTTTTTCTCAAGCTTTATTTTATTCATAATTTATTTGATTGAACAGCTATTATTTAAATTGTTTTTTATTTAAAACCTTGGCCGTATAACGGAGATATTGAGACAAATTTATACATATTTACTTTAGATTTATTTGCTGAAAAAGAAGCTCAAATATAGCTCGTTTCATCCTTTGCCCGTTTCATTGCTTATTTTTGCTGTACCGTTGTTACATTTACTTTCAATAAAGTAAGTATGATGAAAATTAACTTAATGTTGACCAAACCTTCCCACAAAATTTTGCTAAATTTGGATTTCGCATTCCCGAGAAATATCGAAAAACTTTAGTATAGAAAATTCAGTTTTCCAAAAATATTGTATGAAAAGCGGCAATTTCATGGGTAAAGACCTAATATCGTGGTAAATCCTAATATTATACGTAAGTAACTCAAAATTTACTAGTCGGAAACTTTGGAAAATGTAACCCATCAAACTAAAGATTGTTTTCAGTGCTATATATAAAAGTCCTAAATCGTTCTCTCTACGTTCACTATTATAGGTAGTTGACGTATTTTACAACCTTAAATGTAATCACTAATCAGAGCCCAGTGAGCGGAACGCATCGTGTGTTGCGGGCGGGGGGCGGCGGGGGGCGGGCTACGAACCTCGCGCTCGCTTTGTGGTCCATTGGGCACTCGGCATTGTAGGAATATTCTCTCATTACTCATTACTAACGACCTTAGCCAGTTTAATTTGCAACGTGTAACCTATATGAATTTCCGAAAATGGTTTGATCAGCCAGGCAACAGTAATTCACAAGGCTACGATGTAATTTCCGATAGTGCTCAACAGGCAGGCAAAGATACAAACAGTTTAAGTCAAGTTTCTAGAGGTGTGATTTTTCTCAAAAAAAATATGAAATATTTCATACTTTTATCCTTAGTCTAGTACAATTTACTAGAGTAGGGATAAAATTATGAAAAACTTAAGAAACAGCTAACTTTAATCCCAACAAAGCCTATTAGCAGAAAATCAAAACGTCATCTGAAAATATGCACGGGTTTTTTGTTTTGTTGATTTTTTTAAAAAGTGCTGAATATAGTTTGTCTTGTTCCACAGTGCTTCGGAGTACAAGTTACCTCTTGCTCTGTAGGTGAGGTGACAGGTAGTGCCAGGCCATTTTGTTGGCCGTATATTTACAGAGTAAATATCAAAATCTGTAAGAGAGTCTTTGTTGTGGCTTGACAGTTGAATTCAGATCGACATGACTCTGTTACCCTGTTATCTGGCCGCCTCCTGGCCGGTCGCCAGTCGCTTTCCATCTCATCTCACCGCCCGTCGCCGCCGCCGGTCAGATTCTTATTTATATTGTGTTTATGAAATATAGATCATATTTGTTTTGACGTTTGCGGCGGCATCCTTATGGAGATATGTTGACCTATAAATCTTTTGCAAATGAATTATCTGAAATTGAAACTACATAGCTTTTCTTTGCTGGCAATTTCGTTGTGTGGAATTATTCGTGTGATTAATATAGCGCCGGATCCACAGAATAAATAATAGTATAGAATAGAATAGAATAGAAATAATTTATTGTCTCCACACCATACACATAGTTACAAATAACATGCAAACAAACAAAATAAAAAATAAAATCAAAATAACAAAATCAAAATGTACTAAACCTATTTAACATAAATTTGTCTTAATCTAGGTTGCGGATCACTATGTGCATGCCGCAGTGAGTCAAAAGGTTATAACTCAGTGCGGTCAAACACTGATTTTCAGTTATTTATATAACCTGAGGGGCGAGTACGAGATTTAATGAAAATAAAAATATGAAGAAGTGATGGATGTATGAAATTTGTGTAAGTCCGTGAGTGATGTGTGTTGTGCAGTTCCTGTGAAATGCAAAAAATTAAATATAACTGTAAATGTTGTACTTACGCATAGATATTAATTTTATAGTACTAACGTACCTAATCTGTCTACCCACTTTTTATCCAAATAATTAAAAGTACTTTAACAGTTGTCAAAACTTAGTAAAAGCGTAGCCAGTAGGTAAAGTCAAGTATTTTGTGAAACGATCTACAGCACTACAAAGTTTCAAGTACGGAAAATCGTAGTAAATCTACAACGGAAAAATAACACTTTCGATACTTATAACCTGAGGTAATCAGATTACTGAGACTTAGGTATCTATTTTTATAATTATATAAGAAACTTTTCATTGCTTAAAGTATACCTCAATTCGATGTTTCAATTAAAATAATATTTTCAGTGTCATGTTTTCTAGCCTTCGAGGTACCCTTTTCAAAGTAATTTAAGATACCTAGGTCACAAAACTCCCAAGTTTTGTGTTTGTTGGAATACCTAGAGACTAAAACCGGATTGAGTTCCCATGTGTGTGTAAGGTGTACGCTAACCAGCAGTTCAAGCACAATGTAAAAACGATGCGATCAAATGTCAAAAAGTGTAAAAATGAAAATTCCTGAGAGCGAGCACATGTGCTTCGTGCTATCAAAGTGAACTTTCATTGTCATCGGAGTGGTGACGGCGGGACGCGCGAGTTTGTCGCGTGCCGTGGAGTCTGTTGTATACAAAATATCTTATTAAGATGTGTGACGTATTCAATTGTTTATTGTTCTATGGTTTTATACTTTGTGTAGTCACGTTTGATCTTTATATTATCTATCCGCTTCTCTACTTTCATGAATTTGTACGAAAGTGTACGAAAGAATAATTCAAAATATAAAGAACAGTAATTCATTCCTTTCTCTAATTTCTACTCTTTTTTTTAATATAAAATATGGGCAAGCTTTTGTTAGGAGTAGACAATAAATGAACTGCCTCACTAAGTGAACGGAGTCGCTTTCCTTATTAAAAAGTTAATTTCCTGCGGCCAAAGTCGATAATAGATAGCCGTTGTCTACACTTGTCTGTTTGTTTGTTTGTTATTGTCACGTTTCTGACAAAACGACTAAACCGAAGCTTTGAAGTTTGCTGTTGTCGCTGCACTTGGCTGCACAACGCTCACAAAGTTTGCTCAGCTTCAATTATTTTATTTTAAAGTTCGCCTATCTACTTGCTCTTAGTTTCTAACGAGCTTTCAGTTTGGTTTTTACTTCGTCGTTGTTGTTATTTCATGCAGCTTGTTCCGCTCCAGCGTGTATTTTGGTGGTTAGTTTTATATTAGAAAAATATTGTGATAAGATAACGTACTAAAAACAATATATTTGTCCTATACTTTAACATAGTTTAAGTTGTTAACATTTTAAAAGAGATATTTGTTGAGTAAATTTGTGTAGTTAAATTGGTGGTTCAGAAGATGAACTTTTCGTGGAAAACAGAATTACAATGGTAATAAAGCGTTATTCCAGTACCACCGTGTTTATTTCACCGCGACTTTAAATAGCTGAACGAGTGACTGTTCCGTCTAAAAATTAAACTGAGGTTTAGTTCAGATGTTTTCGGGTTACGGTAGCTTGAAGCGATATTTTAATTAAACAAAACTAGTCAAAAAGTTTTTAAACCAACCCTCTAGTTATTAATTGCTATTAGCAAGCTGTTAAGTAACTTTTTTTTCTAGCCATTACTGTCCCACTGCTGGGCAAACATAATCACACATTATTATCAAAGTAAAACAACGTTTATGTTCTTGCTTAATGTATGGTAAAACGAAAGTCTTTTACAAAAAACATGTCTCAAACGATATTATTATTAGTCTGTTCTGGTAAATATTACAGTTGCTTTCATCTCAAATAACGTTGTACATAAAACATAAGTACTTGATTGTAGATCTATTAATAGACTTACATTTAGTTAATATTGTTGTATGAATGTATTTATTATTCAAGAGCATAATTATATGATTGTGAACCGATTTGTATTCTGTTTGATATAATGAAACAAAGGATATTTATTTATTTTACTAAATTAACTAACAAAGCTGTTATTTTCAAAGATAGTTTGTTTCTGTTGTGGTGTATCAGGAAGACCAGTATTCCCTTTTGAGCAGTCGAGGATAAATGGATGACCCGAGGAAGAAACTGTTACTGTACATTCACAGCTTTTTATATTATACATGTAAATGGTGAAGGAATATAATATAAAAAGTCATCATCAAAGTGACTTACCTACTGATGTGAATAATTTAAATGAAGAAAAGTTATTTTAAGAAAAGCCAATTTTTCACGGTAAAAATCGTAGATTATTTTTTCTGGAGGTTATTTTTACGAAAAAAAATGCCCTACTGCGTCCTTAACTAATTTGAAGACATCCTATACCATAATTCCGTTAAAAGTACCTAACTTACACGCTGAAAAATAACGACTCTCATTTTGCCTAGCCGCCAAATTACTATTGAGCCGAATATGGAGCGAAAATGAAGTTAACATGAAGGTAACATGAAGTTAATAATACAATAGAAACAGTTTTTGATAGGTTATAGTTGTTTTTGTTACAGCTGACTAAATGGAAAATCACTGGCAGCTTCCACTGCGATTAGTCGTCATCGTTTCTTCAATACCGCGTCGGAAATAGGAAGGATATTGCGAAGATAACACAGCTCAGATAGATTTACTTTATTTTGTACCTCCTGCGAGTGAAATAAAACGAAATAATGTCTTTAGTTCCAAGTGGAAGGCCTTGTTGTTATCTATTGGAAATAAAACAATAGTACATAGTGCAGCATTTCTGCTTGCGATCTTTTTTATGTTCTGTAATTCTTTTCGGTCTAGTTTTCTTTTTAATTCAATAGATTTCAAAATTTTAGAACTTGCGCCATTTTTGCATTTTGTTTGAGGATTGAAGTTGTAATTTTTTTTTGGATTGATTGAAAAAACGTGACGATTTCTGTAAAAAATAATTCTAAATTTTATTCTAAATTTACCAGCACTTCTTTCCTAAACAAAATTTTCCATATGTTATTAGCGGTTTAAATAGTCAGGCCTACCTTTCTGTTAAGTTATAGTTTTCTTTTTAAATTCAATTGTGCAATTTTCTATTTTTTTAATTCCGGTCTCATTGTCGAATTTTGTATCCGTTTATATTTAATTAAATCCCTTTTTTCTATAAATTTCGTCTACTTTATTTATTTTGTGTTTCGGCGATACCTTCACCGTAAATTTATCGCTGAAATAGGTACCTACATGACTATAATATTTTTTACGGTTAATAGTTTTCAGCGGACTTTTTTTACTTATTCGTTTTCAATCGGAAAGATCAACGCGGTTCATCAGACTGGGTCGATGCTGGACAAATAAGTGACACACATTGTGAAGCGGCGAATATCTAAGCTCAGACTTCCACTTTATAAATGAGATCCTCCCCTTCCCCCGCGTCGATATTATCCAGCCATCCGTGCATACGAGATTACCCATTATTCATGAAACCCGATTCTGTAACTTCAGTTGTGTGTCGATGGAACGGAGGCCATTTTGTCTGTTCAGGTGGCGAAAGCGCCACCACCAACCAAAAGTAAAGTTGCAAACTACCTAGCAACTGAGATTTCAGTTGGCGGTGGTGCCACCAGTCAAAACAGCCGTCAAGATGTATGAAATTTGGATAGTTCTCAATTTTGCTACCTGAACGGATAAAATGGCAACCATTCCATCGAAACGCAACTGAAGTTACAGAATCGGGACCCGGTACACGTCTGTTTTCATCGTTCTATTTCCGACTGACTCAGCGCTACTGTTTCAAGTGATTGACATTAGCATATTGTTTATTAACACGCATCGCATGCCAATCTGTGAACCAATTACATTACTTGAGCACGTGTTGTGTCAATCTTTCAATTTTTTGCTAGAAGGATTGGTTGTCGATAAACATATTAAAACATATTGTGGAAAACAATATACCTAATATGAGAATAGTGGCAGTTTCATCTCATCACGCATCGCTAGTTATTGCTAGTGTACTGTCGCGTTCTGTGTGGTTGGCTTGTGATGTCGAATGTAATTGCTTTCTAGACATATATAGTAAAAAATATATTTATAAAATTGTAGTATTATCCATGGAAATGAATATTTCACGTCGTGAAGTAAGTATAAACACGGCAGAACATGGGTTGAGATCACTGTAACTGATGTTTTATATTTAAAGGCAGTGTTTTTAGAATATTTACTCAAATAAAATAATACCCCTTTGATATACGATACTAAATTTCATTACATGCAAATACATAAAAACTCCGTTGGCTTTTTTGCGCGACATAAAACACGATATTAATATTGTGAGCTCTTATAAAACTCTTTGTATGTTATCTCGTGTTATTGTGGGTACTTGCGCATGTTCTTTCTAGTAACATTCACTCTATCCCTGTTTGTGCCCCGCTACTTACTTAAGGCGAACGTTTATTGCCTTTACTGCTAAGCCAATATTTATAAATTCGTTGTAGTATTTTTCTTTATTTTTCCGAAATGACAATAAAAATAATTAAGCTATTTTAAATACTGCTGCAATTTGACAGATGATCACAGCTAAGAAAGGTAAGCGTCTACTTCAAAAATGAATAAAATAAAATCATTGGAGTGGGTTGAAACTGTAACACTTGTTAGGAAAATAATTTTTGAAATCGGTTCAGTAGTTCCAAAGATACAAAAATAAACCCTCTTATTCATGCTAGTTGAATAGTTTTGACTTTAATACCTATATCTAGAAAGATAAATATTTTTACGTACGTATGTCAAGGTTTGACATATGAAAAACATATTCATTTTCGAAGTAAGTTGTATTGTGTAACGTTTTAGATCTGTTTCCACAATGCGGTTAAAGTTAGTGTGCTGTCGGCTGCAAATGGCGGTGACAACAGTGTAATATGGCCTGGCTCCTCTTTCTCTAATTGTACCAAAAACTGGGACATATTATAATAAATGGGGTTTCATGCAAACATTTTGTTTGCTATCTTTGTGTTGGAACGCCTTTCCAAACAACAGTATGCAATTATTCTAATATTTTTTGTAGAATTGCTATTGCCGATTGACTACACTCGTTAAATCAAGTTGCTTGGAAACCCTGATACTGGACAAGGACAACCCATAAACGACTACTAAAATAATGATATCGAACTAAACGCTGTAACTATTCATCATCACTGTCTCATAACGTGAGAATACGGACAGGCTGATATAGGTTTATGTGTACTTAGGCTCAAAGTCACCATGATTAATGATCGTACTATAGTGTAAGTTAAGTACCTACGAATTTTGTGTCTATATTATTAAGAAAGATCTTTCGGTCCTACATATTTGTCATGTGTTTGGATTAGTTTAAAAAGAACATGAAAGCTAATTTTAAAAGTATTTATTTCCTAATCAGATTTACAAAATAGTGCGCTTAAAGGTATCAATAACAATCAGTAAACATTATAGCTATCGCATGAAGTAAACACTAATAAACATAAATATTATCCATCAAACACAAACATCTTGTATCGACTAACACACTTTAGGAACGGATTGAAGAGACCATTCACTTATTGGCTCGGCTAAAAGCTGGCAAACCACCAGCCATTCCCTCGGGAACGAATATTTACTGTCCGCCTTGTGATGCCACTTTATCGGTCGTCGCTCTAATATCTACCCCATATCTCTGCGTGACTTGAAGCTCGTAAAAAAATGAATATGAGTTTTATCTAGAGAAGATAACTCGAGTCATCGCGGCTTTTAGATAGCGAAGGGTGTAATTTATCTTTTCTCCCTCAGGATATCAAATATTTGAGATAATGTATTCGTACCGAATCCTAATCTTAAATCATTCTGTTTTGAACAAGCGTGAAATTCTTGTCGCAGGCTTATGATTAAAGATAACGCAAAATTGTAATTAGGTTCATGAGTGCAAGTATGTAGCATGAAATATATGTATTAGGCTAAACAGACATACGACATAAATTTTAAAATAAAAATCTTCGTTGATTTGGGCTTTAAAGACGCAAAAAGGAGGTAAAATGGAGAATCTGGATGATTTGTATTTTTTTGGAAAACCGATTACTTATCCAATTCAGATCATCACAATATGATTTTGAAGAAGATACCTATAAAACAATAAGTTAATGATAAGAGAAGAATTACTCTGGTATTAGCAAACGTTACAGCAAGTTAAGTTGCTTTGAATTCATAATTTGGGGTTATTAATTGGTCGGACAGTTTGGTTAAGTCAGCGTTTAAAATGCGACCCCTGATGAAGATGTCAATTAAGAGGGCGTGAGGGCTCGGGATCTGCCATTCTGTGAGCCTCTCTGAAATCGACAAAAAAATGTAATAATGTGACGGTTGCACACAAAAAAAACAAAGAAAATAGGTACTTGAAGTCAAAAATGACACAAACGGAGTTGTTAAAATACAAACTGTAAATCTGCAAGCTTGTCGTATTCACTGAGGTCACTGTACTGCTTTTAAAGAATTGAAATCAATTATAAAACAAAATTGAAAAAAATTCATTTTTATTTTATTTTATTTATTTTCATCGACAATTAATGCACACAGCACTAATTTATCGATACATTATCGAAACTCATGCACATCCGTATTAGTTAAATTGATCACGGTTTGTACGGTTTGTCAACTTATCAATTTAACTTACACAAACTATTTGCTGTCAAATAAGAAAAAGTAAAAAACTTGACATTAGCACAAGTTTTGGCAGAAATGGTTGTTTGTTTTTTAAGAAATTTTTCATAAATTAATAGTTATAAGTTGAGTTGAACGCGTATTTTTACTGGTCGCGCTCACGCCACGGGGCAATACGTAAAATTACCAAGAATAACACAATGGATCGTAAGGAAAGTCAACAGAACTGAGGACGTATCATAGTCACCAACTTAGACTAGCTTGATGAAGACTGGCTTACTTTGAGGCATTGACTCCTTAACTGTGTCTGCGTTCCAAACAATGCCAGAACACGTATTCGTTTTGGGTTGTTAAAAGAAGAATTTGCGTCTCTGCTAGATTGTGTTTAGTGCGAAATGATGGGCACTAAGATGACTATGACCGTAACTGCGAACTAGAACTTAGAATACTGTAAGTAGTGAGTAAATAAAATAAAAATACTGTGTAAATAAACGTGTAAATGTTGTAAACAATGTGATTTAGAATTTGACAAAAAATATTTATTTCTTAGTAAGAATCCCGTATAACTCTCAAATTAATAATGTTACTCATTGCGACATTCATTGCGTATAACTTTTAAACGGCTACACCGATTTTGAGCAAATGAAGCTAAAACCATCTTAATCACGGCAGCTTTCCAACAAAAAACCCGTATCGAAATCGGTTGATTCGTTTAGGAGCTACGATGCCACAAACAGACACGCAGATATACAGATACACAAAAACTTGTAACACACCTTTTTTCGTCGGGGTTAAAAAGTAAAAAGGAAAATCGTAAATCATTTGTTTTGTTCATCATTTGATTTGAGATAAAAGAACATTAGGTAAATTTCTATTGCTCCTAAAATTAATATGGACTAGAAAAACATTTATGTAGTTTATTCCGGGCCACACTTAAAAAAAAGTTTTGTTTAATTTTAGTTTTTTATAAAGTATTCCGTTTTGGAAGTTATCGAATAAAGTAGGAAACATGACTTATTATCACGTCGGTGAATATGGCAAGCTTGCAAATTTGCACCCTGTATAATATATAAAAAAATTACAAAGATTTTAAACTCTTTTTCTTTGGTTGAGTGAAAATATCAAATGTTAAATCACACTACCCAAAAATTAAATATTTAAACGTATTCGACAAGTTAACTACGGAATGACTAACCTATAAAATAAAAGTACTTACAGCTTTGCAATAATTTCAGTTTATAGTAGTAGTAGTATTTTAGTCACTAAAATTTTATTTACTATTTATTCCCGCGAGCATTATCATGCGTTGCAGCATAAGGAGTAGTTATAAAATAGTTAGTGAAGCCCGGCATTGTTTTACTAAAACTGCTGCATAATTAAATGAACTTTTAGTGGTGAGCGCAAACTGTACTCTTGTTACTTTGTTGCTATCGCTACCTACACGTATTGCCGGTAATTTTATGCTACGTATATTTACATTTATATTTTCATGAAGTTTTAGGGCTGTGAGTGCGAGTTGGGACTAATTCCATTTCTCGTTTTCGGTGAAGCTATTTCCATTTTTCTATATCTAGAACCATAGCGTTTGGTTCTCTATAAGTTCTCTCTTCTATCTCTCCTACTATATCTTTTTTTCGACTGTCCTCTGTTTCCTTTCATGGTGATCTTGAATTCCATCAGTTTATAGTTTTCTGTGCAAGAGTAACAAAAGTCCATCCGGACATATATACTAATTGTAAAGTAACTTAGTCGAATTCGTACGTAGAATGAAGAGCTGGAAATACTTATATAAGGTCCTAATTTATTAGTCACTTTCCTTTTAACACGTTTATTTATTTATTTATTTATACTTTATTGTACACGAACATTTTTCATTTTTTTTTACAGAGAACAGGATACACAATGGCGAGCTTAACTCAAAGTGAGTTCTCTTCCAGCTAACCTCTTAAGTGAGAGAGAAATAGTATTGGAGCGGGCAAAAGTGTACAACACGGGGAACAATAATAGTGACACGATAATATAATACCTTATTGGAATACATAGTCAAATAACATAAGCTAATTAATTAAATAAATATCTTACTTACCATACTAACACGTTATTGTGTAGGTCAAAATATATCATTTGAATCAAAAAACCAAAAGCATAATATTAAATTTAAAAGGTCTTGAAAAATTTTGTTATGATATTTTTTCATTACTATGTTGAATAAACCCATCCATTCAATCGTAAATAATAATGGCAGTAGTCTTGCAGTAGTAGAGCGGGCGAGCGGGGAGTGGACGGCTATAATCGAAAGAGAACCATTCCTTTGTCTTTAAATTGTTTTTTTTTTTACAAAATTTAATTTTCAGATAATTAATTTTTATGTTGTTTTTTGGAATACTATCAACCTATACAATAACGCCTTAGAAGGTAAGTAACTAATAAATTAGGTCCTTATATACCAAAAAGCTTTTAAATGTAAATGTAAAGTGGGTTACGAAATGCAAATCCTTTTACCACATGTGTTTACTCTGTGCTGTTATAACTGTCTGTAATGTCAAAGTTTTTTGTAAGATTTTCTCTCGGAAATAACAATTTAAACTTATTAGTGTACTGACTCCATTTTCATTACAAAGTTGTATTTATTACAGTTATAAATACAATTTTGCAATGGAAATAGAGTATTCTGATTATTTTCGATGCGCTGGCTCTGTACCTCCCAGTACAAAGTCTTAAAGTAAAAGGCACAACCACAGTAACTCATACAACCCTGAATATTCGCCGGCCCCTTATAACGAATATTGCACTTACCCCCCAGCCAGATTACCTATTACACTAGCACTTTTTCTCCAGCCTTGAGAAGATCTCTCCTGTAAAAGTATATTTTTACCGAAAGAAAAGCAACATTTTTTAAATATTCAGGAGCAAAGCAAACCCTCGTAAAGCGACCTATTAAAGATTTATGAAAACAGAGCGACCGAGGTCATCAACATTTTAAGTAGCTATAAAAGCATTACCTCAAATAGGATTTGCGTTTAACAATCTAGTCTGTATACTGTTGTGGGAAACGAGGCTTGTAACCTCTGGATCCTGGTGAGGAAGAAAAATGGTTACACATTACATATAGGCAGTTGGAAACCTGATCGATCGCTTCTCGACATTCAGCTACAATAATCGGAACACGATTTTACTGAAAATGTATTCTTTGTACATTGAAAACGTAAAAATAATGGTTATAAAAATACTTACACAAAAAATTTGTGTGTAGTTTTTTCTTTTTTTCTTTAGATTGCGTGTAGTTATTAACTATCACCGTGTAAGTCACCTGTTAGTAAATTAATAAAATTAATAAAATACGCAAGTTGAAAATTTAATTAATTTATTTATTTATCGGCAAATCCAACTCGGCTGGGCAGCGTTCGGGAAATTGCGAACTATCATCTCCTCCCAAATACCGCAGTGTCTGAAGACGAAGGTCTTTGATCAGTGTGTGTTGCCAGTGATGACGTACGGCACTGAAACGTTTCAATTGGGCCTCATAAAAAGACTCAAGGTCGCTCAAAGAGCGATGGAAAGGGCAATGCTCGGAGTTTCTCTGCGCGATCGAATCAGAAATGAGGAAATCCGCAGGAGAACCAAGGTCACCGACATAGCCCAAAGAATTGCTAACCTTAGGTAAGTGGCAGTGGGCAGGGCACATTGCTCGTAGGACCTATGGCCGCTGTGGCAGGAAAGTCCTCGAGTGGCGACCACGTACCGGAAGGCGTAGCGTAGGAAGGCCTCCCACAAGGTGCGGGAAGCCGCTGGATGCGGGTGGCGCAGGACCGATCGAGGTGGAGATCCCTGGGGGAGGCCTATGTCCAGCAGTGAGCATCTTGCGGCTGACATGATGATGATTTATTTATTTTATTTATGGAAGCTAAAATGTATTCAACATTAGTACCGAACAGTGAAACCCAAAAACAAAACTACTTAATTGACCATTTTGATAAAATAATTGCTTCAGTAAGCCAATTATACACGCGAATTATTTGTTTAATGAATTAATGCGAAATCACGACTATAGGTATCAATGCATTAGCAGCGTCCACAGCACATTCATAGCCATCTGCGGCTGGCCACAAGGAAATTGTGGACTAGTCCAGGGAGGAAAAGAGGCTTTGTCGTTGCAGGGTGTACGTAATGCTTGTTTCGTGAAGGATTGTCAAACAGAGCTAGCAGCGCTGAGCAAACATCATTACGGAGCAAGGGACATGTTTCACCTGCCCCGCCCCCTCGCCCCGCAGAGGGGGTGGGGTAGGTCCTCTCCATCCTCTACCACTGAGCTGAATGAGATTCACTTTAAAGATAATAATCGTTGTACCATTATTCTTACCATATTTACAGAAGCAAGAGGAATGCATCCAAATTTAGCGAATCCACCGTATTTTTTGTTTCTTGTTGATGTAAAGGGTCAAGATAAAAAAAAACAATTTCTGAGTTTCTAGCCTCTTTCATATTAGTACAAACATAACATTCCCATGTAAAGTTGTAAAACAGCTCTGGTGATAGACCCTTATCAATCTTGGTAAACACTAAACATATTGATGTGCACCCAAATTTAATAAATTGTCAATTTTTTTGCAATTTCATCTATTTCATATTAAGGTCCGATGTGAGATCGGCGATCTAATCAGCCAATCTCGGTGAAGAATTTTTTCGGCGGCAATAAAGAGTTTAATAAGTTATCTGTCATCGATTTGGGGGTAGGTGAGGATTAATAGCAGCACGTTCGAGACGGGCTTTGAAAGGAAATTGCGAACTAAGTCATAACTCACACCTACATAACGAAGCCGATAAACAATAACGAGACACGCAACTATTCATTAAACACTGTGATATGTGCAGTACTTCTTCTTAATCTTAAGAGCCGCACTTTTGTCGGGATGTTGTAGACAGTGCTACAAATTCTTAATAATGATCATAAGATAAAAATACAGCAATACTAAAATTAACATAAAACTGAAATTAATAATCAAGTAACGTCACTATACTGCATATTCAGACACTCTTATAGTTTTTTACAGATTTTTTTCTTCGCATTCCTCTCTTTGATTTATTTTGAGTAAATATCCTTTTTTATGACTTTCACTTTAAATAATTTCCACCACGGCTTGCAAAATCTGGGAGCGAGTCAGTTTATAAACAGCTTGGCCAACGCGACGCGACGTGGTCGGGAGTAAATCACCGTCCAACCAACTGAACTCTTGTGAACAACCAACTGAACCCGCGGTCTTGTGAACCTAAACTAAGATAATTAAAGCTTACAGTTTTTAAGTTTGGTTTTCACGGTCAAGCGTATACTGTTTTTTTACTTTAAAAAATAATTACGGTGGAGTGTAATTGTTTAACCCAGTTTCTATCGCCCTGCTATCAGATCGATCATGGTTTGGTTGCCGTATGATGATTTCCTTCACTTTAAGATAAGGCACTCCATCTACTCACCGCTGGGTCACCGATTTGATTACAAGAAAAAATCTCCTACTCCTAGTGGTTCATATACCTACATTGTTTTTCATCGTTAGCTCCCGCCACAGTCACAAGATCCGCACCAAATCAATTATCTTTAGAAAGAAAAGATGTCAATAACACAGAGCCGGTGAATTATTACGTCGACTGGAGTCACTCGAGGCAGTATATCAACGATGTCCCTGCGGCACAGCCTCGGGCTTACACTACAATCATTGATCAGAAACGATTCGACAATGATTTATCTAATCTGTGTATGCCTGAATATCACAATAAAAATGATACTTATGTAAAACATTATTTACTTTACAATATTTACTGCTTTTTACTTTTATAATTACAAGCGTAGTAATAGTAGTAGGTAATGTAACAAATTCACGAGCAGCAAATGCTATAATAATAATTACTATGTATCCTACTACTATTATCTTACTAGCTTCCCGCCCGCAGCTCCACCCGCGTGGAGTACAGGTGATATCGTGCCCAACTGTGGGATAAAATGTAGCCTATGACCTTTCCCAGGCTCTAATCTATCTCTGTACCAAAGGGATTTGCTGGAAATATATGGGCCACTGGTGCCTTTTTTTGGATTGCACACTAACGCCACCTTGTTAAACGTGTAGAGTACTTCTATACAAACAATAGTTACTACTGCAGAAGTACATCCGTCTCGAGTTATATGTCATTGTTTATAACGTGTATTTAAAAGAAAAACTGAGAGTATGAGCTAATTTTAGTGGTCCTGTACTATTTATTTTATAGTACAAAGTCTATTAGACTCATGTTGCGTCACGTTGGCTTTAGTGGCACAGTGCGACATGAAGTTACACTACATAATGGCAATGATACGAGTATTTTATTAACAAAACTGAAGAGACTAGTGCTTCTTACGCCTTAATCCTGTATATTTTATAGTTTACACACTATCCGGACTCACGTTACGTTGGCGTTAATGGCATAGTGCGACATGAAGTCTCACTTCACAGGGGGATATTTATGAGTATTTTATTAATAAAACTGAAGATATAGTGCTTCTTACGTCTTGATCCTGTCTTTTTATAGTTTAGACACTATCTGGACTCAAATTACTTTACATTGACATTAGTAGCATAGTGCGAAATGATCGTGTCACTTTACCATAACATTGTTACGAGTATTTTATTTAAAAAACTGAAGATATTAGTGCTTCTTACGCCTTAATCCTGCCTATTTTACAGTTTACACACCATCCGGACACAAGTTCAATTCAATTCAATTCAATCATTTATTGCTATTCATATGTACAGAGTATAAAAGGTATCTACAATATGTTCTTCTATATACATATGAACCCTGTCGGGCATTGCAAAAGTGGAACGGCAGGCAGACTGGCATTTTTGTTAACTTATTTATAAAATGTATTAATTTATCGAAATAATGTATTTGAATAATATGATTAATAATGAATAATGTATTTGAATAATATATTGAATAATAAAATAAATATGAGGTTAAATAATATGCGATGTCAATATTAGTACTATTAGCTTAAGTTATCATTATTAGTTACCATTCTATTCTATATAATATGTCAAATATGTTTTATTTCATTGTTGTGTGTAAATTTCAATGTTAGAATTAAAATGTCAGAATGAGTATAAATGCAAATAGTATGTCTATAAACTGTTAATTAAAATGTCATTAGTAAAGAATTGGTTTATGTCAGAATTAATATCAAGTACATACAAATTAGATGTCAAATATTAAATATAGTAGCTAATAATAATAATAATTGTGCATGTCAAAATAATTTTATTTTTATTTTTTATTATAAGATTATAATAATAAAAAAATAATTGATGTGTCAAAGTGTTAAAATTTTTAAATTTTTCAGATAAATATTCGTCTAAATTATAATAACATTTTTCTAGTAAGAAATGTTTTAATTTACAGCGGAAGGATGTGTTGTTTGTTTCGTTTTTTATATATATAGGCAATGCATTGTAAATTTTGGTAGTCATAACAAGGGGTCCCGAGTCAAAAATCTTTAATTTAGAGCAAGTTAGTAATAATTTGTTTTTGTCTCTGGCTGGGTAACGCCGCGGTACGTCTCCCTGTTTCTTGTAGA
This sequence comes from Aproaerema taeniolella, assembly GCA_949987775.1. Lineage (NCBI taxonomy): Eukaryota > Metazoa > Arthropoda > Insecta > Lepidoptera > Gelechiidae > Aproaerema > Aproaerema taeniolella. Next base: position 20,728,266 of record OX465254.1, on the reverse strand, counting down.
AGTGCGGATATTTGCGTACGAATTTGCAGGCCTCCAGAATATACATAGACGTTAACGTTAACACGTTCAGACGAATAAAATGGGGTCTACAACTATGAAGGTTGTCAATGTTTACAATGATGCGTATACATTTCTTTTGGAGGATGAACAGAGAGTCTACGTCAGTACTATCTCCTCAGTACGTAACTTTGTTTATGTTTTTAATTTTATATAAATTAAAAACATAAACAAAGTTACGTCATGTTAGCGTTAGTGGCATAGTGCGACATGAAGTCTCACTTCACCGTGGCAATGTAACGAGTATTTTATTAACAAAACTGAAGATATTAGTGCTTCTTACGCCAATCCTGTCTACTTTAGATATTATCTGGGCTCAAGTTACGTCACATTGATATTAGTAGCATAGTGCGACATGAAGTCTCACTTCACTATAGCAATGTTACGAGTATTTTATTAACAAAAATGAAGATATTAGTGCTTCTTAGGCCTTAATCCTGTCTTCCGTATAGTTAAGACACTATCTGGGTTACGTCATGTTGGCGTTAGTGGCATAGTGTGACATGAAGTCGCACTCCACCATTGTAATATTACAAATATTTGTGCTTCTCCCGCCCTAATCCTGTATGTTTAAACACTATTTGGCTGGACATCATGTTAACAATAAAGTAGACAGGATAAAGGCGTAAGAAGCACTAATATGTATAGTTTTGTTAATAAAATACTCGTAACATTGCCACGGTGAAGTGAGACTTCATGTTATTCTATGCCCCTAACGCCAACGTGACGTAACATGAGTCCGGATAGTGTTTAAACTATAAAATAGACAGGATTAAGGCGTAAGAAGCACGCGTATCTTCAGTTTTGTTATTAAAATACTCGTAATATTGCTAAAGTGAAGTGAGACTTCATGTCGCACTATGCTACTAATATCAATGTAACGTAACTTGAGCCCAGATAGTGTCTATAGTAGACAGGATTGGCGTAAGAAGCACTAATCTTCAGTTTTGTTAATAAAATATTCGTAACATTGCCACGGTGAAGTGAGACTTCATATCGCTTTATGCCACTAACGCCAACGTGATGTAACTTGAGTCCGGATAGTGTGTAAACTACAAAATAGACAGGATTTAGGCGTAAGAAGTACTAAAAATATATTCAGTTTTGTTAATAAAAAACTCGTAACAATGTAATGGTGAAGTAAGACTTGATGTCGCACTATGCCATTAATGCGACGTAATTTGAGTCCGAATGGTGTGTAAACTATAAAATAGACAGGATTAAGGCGTTAGAAGCACTAATATCTTCAGTTTTGTTAATAAAATACTCGTATCATTACCATGGTGTAGTGTAACTTCATGTCGCACTGTGCCACTAACGCCAACGTGACGTAACATGAGTTTAATAGGGTTTGTACTATGAAATAAATAGTATAGGACCGTTAAAAGTAGCTCATACTCTCAGTTTTCCTATTAAATACGCGTATGGCGTATAACTCGAGACGGATGTACTTTTGTTTTTTTTTTTTTTTTGGAATGACTACGCTGTTGGCCGCTGATGGCCTTGACAGCTTCACCGAGCAAGTGGTGAGCGCAGATGGCTCTCAACCCAAAATTTTAAGTAACAGGCCTAAGGATGTACTTTAGAGCTGAGCTGCAGTAGTAACTATTGTTTGTATGGAAGTACTCTACACGTCTAACAAGGTGGCGTTAGTGTGCAATAAAAAAAGGCACCAAAACTAGGCATTGCCCTTTCATCAAAATCGGTTCAGTAGTTTAGGCTTGAAAGACGGACAGACGGACAGACAGACAGAGTTACTTTCACAATTATAATATTAAAGTATGGATTGCCTTTGCGTATATGTCTTTATAGTTCTTAGGCCGTAGAAAACAGGAAACATATTCGTTGTTTAGATCGGATTAATGTCCTGTATATATACCCGCGAGACAGCCGAGCTCCCCCGCACACTTGCTACTTGGCTCGACTCGGCTGCCAATACACAACAGAAACTTTATCGAAGGCATAATTAGTATGTTCGGTACAAACATGAGAGTTCTTGTAAAGACGTGAGAAGTAACCGAAACTTGAGCGAATTGCTAATAAATTATCCGATAAGCAAAACTAAAGTAATAACTAAACTTAAGCAATAAGAAGCCGTTACATTTATCAGTAGTATTTTACGTTTTTTTTTTGTTTTATTGTGTTTCATATGAGTTTTCGATGCCCGAGATAAATCTTTGTGTATGATTTTGCACTTATCACTGCTATACACATGTTTCATCTAATAACACTCAGAATGAATATCAATTGTGACATCAAGTGGTTCCAAAACCACATGACGTTTTTCCTACATCGAAAGGGTATATAGGCGTGAATGTATGGATGGATGATTGTACAGCGTGAAATCATATCACATATGTTTCATAAATAATTGCCTGTCAAATTACTTATTTACCTATTTGTATTATAACTAAAATTTTTATTCCCACGGACTAGATATAAACAAAGTTATGTCAATGTTAAAGTGTCGTTTCAGGGTTTGTATTTTTTTTATTAATTATTATCTGGCCTGGAAGCTAGTATTAGTCTCAGACCCCGAGACAGGTGTAGGCCAAATTGCTCATTAATTGCTTCGATGAAAAATCATCAAAGTCAGTACGCGCAATGAACAAAGGCAACATTCGAATCGAATCATCACTAGGATTCTAAGTGGCCACAACATATTTAACAAACATCTACACAACATGGGCCTCACCGAGACCAAGTTATGTAGATTCTCTCATGAAGCTAACGAAACGTCTCTTCATGTAACCTGTGACTGCAGCGCACTGCACTGCAGCAGGAATTGGTACCTTGGAAGCCACAACGAGTCCTACCAAGATATTAAGGATGTGCCCGCTAAGGACATAGCTAGATTCGCGGTTGGCATAGGACTCCATGATTTTTTGTCACTGCAGCACACATCTGCTATTGTTGTAAAGTCGAAACTCATAATTACCCTATGTACGTGTAGTGTGTGTGTATACAAACAAAAATAAATGTGTACAAAATAAATGATGTCTATGTACTGTGATAACACAGAAGGGTAGTGTTATAATAGATCTGTCAAGGTCGCAGTGACACGGGGGCTTGCTTCCACGCTTGACCCCAACCCTTCGAACTCCTTAAATAATACGCTCACGCCTGTAATCCCTAACGGGGTAGGCAGAGCATTAATGGTTCTCGAAAACCACTTAATGCCACGTTTGACACAAATCGTGAAGGTTATTAGATGGAACATGTTGTGTAATGGTGAGAGGTGGTAAGCTTTTCACCCATGATACAGCAAGACCCTCACGTCCCACTTACTAACTTTTACAGTATGCCTGGGAAGAGTAGGCAGCTGGCACATTCAAAGTTTTTCTTTCACTCCCCCAACTAAAATCCAAGATGGTGGATATGAAATTTTTTGGAAGGCAGTCGGAGGGTAAGATGCTTGGTGACGATTTGAGCTTCGCCCTACGCGGAGTTTGGCCTTCGGCCTCAACCTATATGTCGAAATATTCTAATTAATCCAAATAATGAACTATTCTAATTAATGCCCGGTTATTATGAAAAATGCCCAATTTATGTTTGTAGGTATCAAAAACAGTGTTATACAAAACATTCTATAGGTAATTTAATAGCAAAGGCGGACTTATCCCTGAAGGGATCTTTTCCAGTCTACCTTAATTTATCACTTGGTCCATAACATATATATTTATTTTAAATTTAAAAAATAGTTTTAAACCTTCGCGTGCTGTTTGAACACATGGTGTACGAGATCAGTAAACAAGCAAATGTTTTATTTTTGATAAACCAACCCGAAATTACATCAGCCCTGAAGTGTTGCCGGTTATATAAACAAGATTATTATAAAAAAAGGGTTTTGTAGATATAATAATTTTAAAACATATTATTTATACATAAATTAACCATACAATTGTTAAATGTTATTTAACTCTTAGAAAAAATATAAAATAGTAATCTAGGAGTCCTTTTTATGAAAATTATAAACTTGCCAATCACAAAATATTTTTCATGCTTGGTATCACCATTGTTTACATTTAGTCCGTGGTAATACAAATTTGAGATAGGGATGGTATCATTAGGGTTACCTGTTGTTTTGTAAAAAGTTCCAATAGAATTTCAGATAACGAGCGTGTGGTCCACATCTCTCGGTTTGAATCGCCTGCCTGTGTGCCTGTTGCCACACAAAGGTTCAAACTTGTGAAGTTCGGAATACGGAATGTGATGAAAACTCATTTGGGATTTGTTCACGGTACAGCGACTACGGATTTTTTAACAAACCTTGCGTTGTGGTTATGTATGAATGTTAAGTATGAGAATGTTATATGTGTAGTAATTGAACAGTATTCTACTACAAGGATTTTCGGAATTTATAGCCGGTTTGTTCAGTCGGTAAGAAATAGACCTTAGTTGACCAAATTCTTTGAATCGATTTTTCTTGGATCCGATCTCTGCAGCTCGAGCACGATGGCGACAAACTCTTGCAATCAAAGTGAAGTTTCAGCGTCAGCCACTCGGCTGACGCTGAAACTTCGCTTTGATTGCGAGAGAGCCCCACGAAAAGGCCATGCTCGTCCTCTGGCGTTGTCAATGTTGACATTTTGACATAGGACCACGGCGCATCACGCGCGCTATCACCATCGTACTCGAGCTGCTAGTCTAATAAAAAAACAGATATTTGTTTTCGTGTCTGAATGTTTGTGTCTATCTTTTTGTTTCAAAGGGCACAAGGTTTGGGTCTTCCAAAATAACGCATTAAAAACACCCGATTTACTCAACAACTTGGTAAGTTAAGAATGTGTAACAATCATTTTTCCTCTTTTTTCCTTCATTTCTCAGGCAGTATTAATATTCAGTGTTGCAGAACAAAACAATTTTTCAGTGAATTCAATCTACCTAGTGAAATGGTTCTCAATAATTCACAAGAAGGTAAGTAGTTGATTTTATTTTGGGAAAAATGAAACAAGCTGTGTTGAGTTGTGAGTTACGGCGGCACGTGCACTTACTCAATGATTTTAGTTTGCTGTTTTCCCGCCAGCTGCTCCATCGTCGTCAAATAAATTCTGCTGTGGCAGTTTTTGGATGGTATACAGGGCTTTAGGCAAATTTCTTTCAACCTCTCAGTAGGGTATTATTGGGCATTCTAATTCACTTTTTTCAAAAACCAGTTCACTTCACTCCGTTTGCTCCACTTCGTTCCGCACTCCGTTTCGTGAACTGGTGTTTTAAAAAAAGTGAATTAGAAAGCCCAATAATACAATTATGAAATGAACCTATGCTAACACTTACCACATCAAACGGCAGCGAATGCGTTTCCTCCCGGCGGCCCGTTCCCATTTCCCATACAGCAGCAACAACAATAATTGTCTATTTCTATGTCTTATCACTAATTTTGCGAGAACACTTTTTGCGGAATCGTTATTTTCATAAAAACTGGAAATATTAGGTTTTAGTCACAAATTTCGCGAGATGTATGACTATAAAATTTAAAATGATAATTTTCATTAGAGAAACCAACTAAATCGTATTACACATTTACGAGATTTTCATACTTGAATGAGGGTTTCTGATCAATCAAAACTGGATCCTAACGTTAATTGTTGAGGCTTTTCAACTGACCAGAACTGGTTCCTCTCAAATCAAAACCCCATGCTTTCCTCTCAATTTTAGTTGGTTTTTCTAAGGAAAACTGAATTACGTAAATACCTTCTATGTCAGGTACTAAGCACATTTTCAAGGTTTACATAATTGAATGAGGGTCTCCCACCAGTTGAAACTGGATCCCAACTTTACATGTTTAGGCTTTTCAACTGACTAGAGCTGTTTCCTCTCAATAAAAACCTTGTGCTTTTCCCACCCTAGACAAGTACTTACGCGTAAATATTAGGTTTTAGTCACAAATTTCGCGAGATGTATGACCATAAAATTTAAAATCATAACTTTCATTAGAAATACCAACTAAATCGTATTACACATTTACGAGATTTTCATACTTGAATGAGGGTTTCTGATCAATCTAAACTGGATCCTAACGTTAATTGTTGAGGGTTTTCAACTGACCAGAACTGGTTCCTCTCAAATCAAAACCCCATGCTTTCCTCTCAATTTTAGTTGGTTTTTCTAAGGAAAACTGAATTACGTAAATACCTTCTATGTCAGGTACTAAGCACATTTTCAAGGTTTACATAATTGAATGAGGGTCTCCCACCAGTTGAAACTGGATCCCAACTTTACATGTTTAGGCTTTTCAACTGACTAGAGCTGTTTCCTCTCAATAAAAACCTTGTGCTTTTCCCACCCTAGACAAGTACTTACGCGTAAATATTAAATTACACAATCACAAATTTCGCGAGATTTCACGTAACTCCACAATCATGATTTTCTTGAAAATGCAAATCAAAAACGATATCGGCACACATTACAAAGATTTTTAATATTGAATGAGGGTTTCCGGTCAATCAAAACTGGATCCTAACATCAATTGTTGAGGCTTTTCAACCGACCAGAACTGGTTCCTCTCAAATCTAAAACCTGGTGCTTTTCCCACGCTTTTGACTGTGTTTTCAAACGAAAACGAAATGTAGAAACCGACGCGGTTGGAGTTACGAATACACTAACGCTTTGCAGCTATGCTTCCCGAATCTGATTAGTAAGCATTTGAGTTACTATTTACAATAAAGGTTGTCACACACCACATGCGAGCGATAATTTATCTTCTTCACGCTTTTGTTTCACAGATTTTCATTATTTCTGTTTATTTTCTACTAAAATTGAATTTGTGTAAACACTATAATCGTATATTAACATGTTCAATAATAGTTATTTTTAACAATTCAGTGGATTATCATTAGATAACAAACATTATTTAAAATCTCTTAATCAAATAATACCATTTATTGTCTTACGTAATATCAACAAAATAATCTCTAGATGTTTAACTACCTATTTATGATAATTGTATAAAAAATAAATGTCACTAGTATTTTAAACATTTTCAATCAAACCCCCACTAAACCTTTTTTAAATATATACTAATAAAATAATTATTTTTTTCCTAATCATGATGAATATAAAAAATATATTAAAAAATAGCTTTATCTTAGTGTATCCCAGCTTTATCTCACAATTTAGTTCCCAAGAGTCACCGAGAGTTCCACATACTCGTAAGTATTATAGCTTTACCTGTAGATTAAATTACTAAGACGTTGCAGTTAGTCTACAAACCCGCAGGTGGACAAATAAATAATAAGACTCAGTTCACATAAGTAGTGAATACAGATATTTCAAAGAGGGTAGGCAGGGAAATTTAAGACAAGAGAACATTTTATTTTTGTTTGTAGTTTTATTCAACTAGTAAAAGGGTATGTTAATGGAATTTACACGTTTGAAGATAATGAAATTAGTAAAACAACCACGCATACAGATATTTTGAAAAGGGTAGGTAGAGAAATTTAAGACAAGAATACATTTTATTTTTAATTTTATTTTTAATAGTTTTATTAAACTAATAAAAGTCGAATTTACTTTTCACAAATCGAAAATATTTTTTTTCTTACGAACTTATTATAATGTATATTGTATCCTACTGTCAGCTACTGTTTACTGTTGTCATCTAATGTCCACTATTGTCAAGTATTGTCTTGTTTTCTCCGAAATGCATGATGTCAAAATAATTCTCTGAATCAAACTCATGGAAATATCTTTTTGAAATAGGTATATAAAGTTATGTATACGTAAAGGTTAAATGTAATGCAGAACGTTTTTTGTAAGTTTCATAATTGTCATTATAGGATGAACGTGCCCTAAGTCGTATTAGTCGAATGAGAACTAAGTATCAGATTCTTTTCCACGGTTCATGGGAAAGTAGTGATTTGCTGTCGCAAACTATTTCTAACAGCAGAAGTTACTTTTGCTGACTTTATTAATTTTCAGGGATAGTAAACATTACACGGTTTTATAAATTTTAAAAACCTAACATTTTGTTCTAATATAATGTTTGCATATTAATTATTTATTAAAGACATTTTTAAATACGTAAGATACCAAAATTTACTAATATCTATCTATCTATATAATACAAGAAATTTATAAAAAAAAATTGTTTTATTTTTTCACTGCAAAACATGTAACTTTTTAATTTTTAGGTTTCCCGTAAATACTTACTAGTAAATACATACTATTAAGTTTGGTACCTGTACAACCAATAAAATGTAGCAATATTATTATTTTTTTCCATGAGTTTGCGATCCCTGACAAATTTTGCTTACTACGGAGAAATTACAGGATAAATACCACAAATTAATTTCTTAAATTCATTCACTTTGTGTAAAGCTGTTCGTGCTTCCGAACCTTTCGCTCGTGCTTATCAAGTGTCGTTTAATTTCAAGAATACTGTGCTGTGGTGCTGTGCGCTAATTTCAACAAAACTTCATTTTATGCGGATCCCGTGCATCAGAATAATGTATGTAAGTTCGAATTAACTTAATTTTCAAAATACCTTCCTAATTTTATTTAAATGTTGAGTAAAGTGATTTAGTTTGATTTTCTTTTTTTAACCCTGTCATAACCGATATTTTCAATTTGTTTTTTTCTATTACAGGTCTGAATCAAACTACAAACGTACCAAACACGAGAAGGCTGAGACCGACTTCTTCGATTCAGAAGACGAGGGTGCAAGGTAAATATTTTACTCTACTTAAAGCAAATTAATGTTTTAGTTTATACGATATTTCCCTTTACCTTAATGTTTTTTTAGTTGTCTCTCTTATTTTCTAAACACCTTCATAAACCGTGATCACAAATTACTTATGTTGAAATTTTTTAAATTATAAATCGACTTTTCTAAGTTTAAAGACTAATATATATATATTTTTTTTCTCAGTGCTAAGAAGAAAAACAAGCCAGGCCCGAAGCCCCGTGCTTCCAAAGCAGCTACCCCGTCACGCGCACCGTCCAAGTCGCAGTCAGAAGATCCGGCTAGCTGGCTGTCGGACAGCGAGGACGAGACACAAGCACGACAGAAGGCGCAGCAGACGCCGTCCATTTACTCAAAGCGCGTGGCTGATGGTACGATACGGAGAAAAGCGTTCCTTAGTGGTAGTTTAATTGCGGAGTTACGACTCTACAACTGCGCAGAAATAAAAGATCTCGAGGGATTGGATAGGTGCGAGAAAGCGTTCGTATGGCTCCGCTATCAGGGCGATCAACAAGATCCCGAGTTTTTATTATTGAAAAAGTTTATTAAGGGGGCTAAAGAAAAGTTTACTGAAGAAGGAACGTTTTACCAAGCAAAAAAGAAAAAGTAGGTAAAAGTTACACCTTGTTCGATTCGAAAATACTTTCTTACTAGATTTAATTTTTTATTTTCTGGATTTAAGATTTGCGTGGTAAAGCGTTCTTTTCTTTATTTTAATTTTATGGTTAAATATTATTACGTATGCGGGTATATTCTTATTTTAGTACATTTTATTTAGTAGTGTAGGTATTTTGTGTTAGGATTAGGATATATTACTTGTGCGTTGCTTATAATAGTCTTAAGGTTTTGGTCAATAAATCAATATTTTAATCGTTTTAAGTTTATAATTTACAGTCTAATTCTGTTAGATAGGTAACTAAAACAATCTTCACCCGCTTGTTCAGACAATTCTTATAATGACACATTCAATATTTTGTTCAGTTTGCGATATTTCGATTAAAAGTAAAGTGTTCTCTGCTCACCTTAAAAGTATTTTGCATAAAGATAATAGTTCAATCAATGAAAGTGATGGCATTGACAAAATTAGTAGCGCTTTCCGTGCACGTATTGCATCATATCGTGTACGAGGTGACGAAGCGAACCAACCGCTACCACCAAATGAATTTTTGTTTAATATTCGTAGACATGTACGCAAACTCCTTACTACTCGCGTACAAACTCATACAAACTTGAAAGTCAATTTTGAATTGTTCGCTGAATTTTCTTTACCCAAAATTCAAGACAAGGTTTCGATTAAATCTTTTGCCACAGAAAATATAATTTTGCATCGAAATTTCGACTTTAAAACCTTATATTATAAAGTTATTGAAAACATTAGTAGAAAAGTGGAAGAGTTTGAAGAAAAAGATAGTGGCTGGGCCTTTATTCGAAACCTTTACCTTGAAGTGAATATGAACAAATACAATCCGATGAGAGCTTCCAGCTTTATCGATTTGCCTAAAAATATAAAGAACAAACGTGCTTGCATTAATATTAGAAACGCTGACAACTTTTGTTTCCTATGGTCGATAATGGCTGCGTTATTTCCAGTTAAGAACAACGGTCACCGTACGTCTTCGTATCCACACTTTGAAACCGTTCTTAATACGAGAAACATGTCTTTCCCTGTAGGATTCTCAGATATAAAAGTATTTGAAAAAAATAATCCAAAGATAAGTGTGAATGTTTACGGTCTCAAAAATAATAAAAATATAGTAGGTCCCTTGTACAGAAGTGAATCTCGAAAAAAACATCACATTAATCTTCTGTTTTTAGAAGACAATAATCGTTCTCATTACTGTCTTATTAAAGATTTGCCTAAATTGCTTCGTCAACAAGTAACAAATCACCATGCAAAGTTATATTTTTGTGATGATTGCATTTTATTTTTTGATACTTTAAAAAAATTTAAATCTCATACTTGTGGGCAAGTGAAAACAATTCTGCCTGAGGCAGGAAGTTTTATTCAATTCAAAAACTATGAACGAATGCAGGATATGCCCTTCGTTATCTATGCTGACTTCGAATCTCTGCTGAAGCCCGTTGAAAACAATGCTGATAACACATCTAGTTGTACAACATCTTTACAGCAACACGTGCCAGCTGCTTTTGCTTATTATATAGTTTGTTCATATGATAGTTCACTTAACAGGTATGTTACTTATCGAGGACCAGATTGTGTTGCAAAGTTTTTACATTCACTTCAATCCGATGTTACGAAAATCTATGAAATATTACAAACCCCTGTGCCAATGACATTCACGGAAGAGGATTTGATTAATCATACTAACGCTGACTTATGTTTCCTTTGCGATAAAATACTATTTGACGATAAGGTTCGAGACCATTGCCATCTTACGGGACGTTATCGCGGAGCTGCTCATTCGTATTGTAATATCCGATTTCGCTTGCCTAAACTGATCCCAGTATTTTTCCACAACTTGTCAGGATACGACTGTCACTTATTTATAAGGGAATTAGGTGAGTTAGACGGTAAATTAAAGGTAATCGCGAAAAACAAAGAAAATTACATTTCATTTACAAAATTTTTTCAAGTCTATGAGGATAGAATACCTGTTCGCTTCGTAGATTCGTTTAAGTTTTTAGGTACTAGTTTAGAAAAACTTGTGTCTAATTTGAATTCAAATGATTTTATTCATTTAAAACGCTTTTTTCCCTCAAATGTACAATTTAATTTGGTGAAACGCAAAGGGGTGTATCCTTATGAGTATATGACTAGCTGGGAACTCTTTGAGGAAGTTAACCTACCACCACGTCATTGCTTTTACAGTACATTAACTAATGACATTATTTCTGAATCGGACCATGAACACGCACGAAATGTTTGGAATCAGTTTAAAATAAGGAATCTCGGAGAATACACCGATCTATACCTCAAGTCAGATGTATTATTACTTGCGGACGTATTTGAAAACTTTCGCAAAACGTGTAAAGTTAATTACAAGCTAGATCCCGCTTTTTACTTAACAGCTCCTAGTTTGAGTTTCGATGCTATGCTTTTAAAAACCGGAGTGCAATTAGAGCTTATTAATGATTTGGAAATTATAAGATTAATTCAAAAAGGTATTCGTGGTGGGATTTGTTTATGTTCCACTAGGCATTCAAAAGCAAATAATAAATATTTGCCTGAGTACAATAGCTCACAAAAAAACAATTATCTGATTTACATCGATTGCAACAATCTATACGGGTACGCTATGTGTGCTTATCTACCATATTCCGATTTCAAATTGCTCAACGAAGAAGAAATTAATCGTATAAATTTTTGCAATATTTCTTTAGATGGTGACTATGGTTACATATTGGAGGTTGACATAGAATACCCAGAACATTTACATGACCTTCATAACGATATACCATTTTGCGCACAAAAGTTTGCACCACCAGGTTCCAAAACTCAAAAATTAATACCAAATTTGTACGACAAGTTCCACTACGTAATTCATTTCGTTCATTTGCAGACTTGTTTGAAACACGGGTTGAAATTAGTGAAAGTGCATAAGGTGATTGAATTCAAACAAGGACCATATCTAAAAGAATATATAGACATGAATACAGAATTGCGTAAAAAAGCTAAATCTACGTTTGAGCAGGACTTTTTCAAATTATTAAATAATAGCATTTTTGGTAAAACTTTAGAGGACACAGAAAAACGAGTTGATATAAAATTAGTTAATCAGTGGACTGATACTAGGAACAAAACAAAAAAAAATATTACTGCAGAGCAACTAATCGCACGTCCTAATTTCCATAGTGTTTCAATTTTTACAGAGAATTTTGTAGCTATTCAAATGAAACCTGAAACTGTTACCTTAAATAAACCTATCTATATAGGTTTTGCGGTTCTCGAAATTTCTAAAAGTCACATGTTCGATTTCCATTACTCTGTCATGAAACCTTTTTATGGCGAAAGACTGAGATTGTGTTATACAGACACAGACAGTTTTCTTTATACTATAGATACGGAAGATTTTTATAAAGATTTGAAAAGTCATTTTTTACAATATTTCGATACTAGTAATTATGATATAAACAATTGTTACAATATACCTTTATTGAATAAAAAGGTACCAGGTCTCTTTAAAGACGAATTGGGTGGGACCGTTATTTCGGAGTTTGTGGGGTTAAGGTCAAAGCTCTATTGCATTAAAACACAACAAGACGAATTAAAAAAAGCAAAAGGTGTACAAAAGAACGTTATAAAACATGTTCATTTTTCAGATTATAGCAAAGTTTTAATGGAGAATAAGCTGATTCGTAAGAAAAATATAATTTTCAAATCACTTAAACATAAAATATTTACACAAGAACAGAATAAGATTGCATTGTCAGCAAACGACGACAAGCGCATTATTTTGAAAGACCGCATTTCAACTGTTTCTTGGGGACACTGTGATACTTTATCCTAAAAATGACAACTGTAACGAAACTTTATAATTCACCATGGCCGAGAGCTACCTGACTGATTGTGTCATTTCAATGCGAGTGTATACACACGACAACGGTATTAATATAAAATCTGGACTTTGGGTTTTAAATGATTTCATGCCTCAACTTCATATTTTCAACGAGGAAGAAAGTCTATTTTTCTCTATTAATGAGTGGAATCTAGTGTGTGAGATGTTAAATAATGGTTATTCTTTTGGCACGGTGAAATTTACAGATAAAAAGGCAGCGTTACAAACTTTAACCGTGTTAATATATAGTGATAAACGTTTTTCTTTACAATTTGGTCATCTCGTAAGCGAAGCGATTTATCATTTTATTGACTGTATTAAATTGAGAGTATTCCAACTTGAAAACGAATATGTTGAAGCAATTAATTTTGTTAAAAAGGTAGAAAGCAATTTGGATTTTAACTGTTTGTCAGCTTTTCAAAATATAAATAATTATTTAATTTGTTTCGCCAACCCCCTTTCCTTAATCGAGCTAGAAATTGTAGCTACAGCCAGTGCATATTTTATAAGGATTTTGTAACAACTAAGTATGTTAGATAGTAAGTTAAGAAATAAGTATTAGTTTTAGGTACTAAGTTTAATGTATTGATTTTATTTTTATATCAATAAATGTAGCTAAACTAAATGTTTTATTTATTTTATTTAAATACAATTACCTACCATTATTTGACTAGAAATACAAAATAATGTACCTGCATACTAGTAATTTAACATGAACGTGTTTGAACATGTTCTAACAAATTCTGACATCTACTAACAATAACAATGAGGTGTTATGTTCTCTAGTTTTAAATTACTGGTAAGTAATACTAGCACAGCAAAAACGAATCGAAACGTGAGATGAAAAATTGAACAAGTTTCAACATGTTCAAATATATATCAGGAACAAAGGAGGTGTTATATTACATGACTCCGTTTTATCTATTGTGTTGTTCATTTACGTTTAGTTCTTCAAGCAAAGCAGTGCATAGCTTTAAACATGAGTGAAAAAGTCGATCTCACATCCTTCTTGTGCGTGTATCGAGACGATAAGACTCCACGTTTTGGAGTTAAGGTGGAGTTATCTCAATTTGAAGACGATGAGAAAATTTGCCGTACAATTTTGAAGAGCAATTACATCGTGCACGATGAAGACGATCCGGTGCTCAGACAGTTGGTGCAGCTGCTTTATCACGTGTGCAAGGAGTTGGGAGAGCGATCGGAGTTTGGACTATAAGCTGGTAAGTATATAAATATATTTTGATTTTGTGTTGTCCGTTTCGAACCTCATAGTACAAGTTAATTAAAATCTTATTTTCTCTTTTCCAGAAACTGCAGTGCTACAGGAAACAACCTCTGTTGCAGCCTCTATAGTATTAAGTTAGTTCTACTATTTGTAATTTCTTAAGTTATTAAAATTGTTTAGATTGTAAATAAATAGTATCTACTTAGGAATAATTATACTTTTTTATTGTTTCATCGTATCAAATGATAGTAAATACAATAAAATATGCATTTTGACGTTATGTAACTATTAAGAGTAGTTTTGTTAAGATGAGTTAAAATAAATAAAAGGCTATTGTTTTATAAGTACGTAATTTATTAAACTTAAAAATAAAAACTAGTTAAAAAAATTAAATTGATCTATATTATTATCTTCATACCACTTTTTAATACATAATACATTTTTTAAAGAACATTCTTTTAAATGAATTATACAATTAAATTTTGTAAAATCTTTGCAGTACTTATTATGAAGACTTGCAATATTAGGACAGCCTTTACTACCTATATCGATTATGTTACAATTTTCGCATATACATTTTATCCATTTTATTTTTTCTTCTCCTTTAACAATAATATTTTTGTTTTGTAAATGAGGTTTTATCACTCTTTCAAATTCCCTAAAGTCGATGTATCCTTCACTCCAATAAATACCACGGTTCTTTTCTAACCACAACACACGTTTCTTTTCTTCTTTTGTTAATTTGACATATGGATATGGAGGTTTTATTAAAAATACTTGAGTGTGTTCTTCAGTGGCAATAGCACATTCTTTAATAATGAATTCATTTTTTAAGTTTTTAAAACCTTGTACATCCACAATTATTGCATTCATGATATCTTTTTAACTATACTGCTCAAAGGTTTGTATTCTATCAAGCAATCGTTAAAAATAAGACAATATGCAGAAGTTTGATCAGGAATTTCAGTATCACACTCTATTTCAATGCGCACGTTGACAACAGGTCCTGTTTTTATGTTATCGTTTTGCCTGGAGCAGTCAATTACAAATAGAGGTGCTATATCTTTAAATTGTTGTACCGTTAGAAGCGGTTCTACTCTTTCACGACCGTAGTACGACTGCTGAAATCTCGCATACTGTTCATATAATAATGCAATTCTGTCTCCTACAAAACTAATGTCAAGACTTTCGTACGGAAAGTATGTAGAATTTAGATACACCTTTACATCTCGTAAGTAACAGTGATCAAATCTTGACATATCAGCACTTGCATTATTTTTCCGGTTAGTTTGCAATGCTAAGACTACAAACCGTGGCTTTTCAATTTGAGAAGATGTTTTAATAGACCAAGTATGCTTTGTTGTTTTAGGTAATAAAGGATACTCATATAAATCCCAATTTCTAAAGGCTAGTTGAATTGGGCGATCTTTATCCAACAAGCGCAGTAAATTGACTTTTTCCTTATCAGACACCTTGACATGTGGAACTCGCCATACAATTTTATTCATAACAATATCACTCACTACTTCACCGGTGTTAAGTTTCAGAGCATTTAAGTTGGTGTTACTGCGTAGAAGAATAAGTTCATGCTTACAGTTTATTATTACTTTCTTATAATCTTCAGCGAATCCTAGTATGTTACTTAGCGGAATAGATGCTGAAAAGTTTCCATGGTGAATATTTTTGTTACCCTCTATATCCCACCCCCATGCTTTAGACATCCGAGACTCGCTATCGTTCATTGACAGAATGGATTTCAAAGTTGTAGTAATACCTGCATTTTTAATTTTATCAATTTCAATCCCATTCAATTCGTATCGTATATCTTGAAAAAGATACATTAACGGATTGTTAGTAAAATGTACAGTATCAAGACTCTTCTGTGTATCACCTTTAACAACTCTAACAATGCCTTCTAAATAAAGAGTGCTGGCTGATGGTAAAACATATAAATCCTGCTGATTGATTGCAATCCGAATTTCATCATTTCTGTTAAAACTAGTAACATACGGTTTGTATGAATGAAACTCGATACCTTCAATTGAGTTATCATAGTTAGGTGTGCTAGTAAGATTTAATATGTTCATTTTAGTAGACCTAGTAATTGAAGAAATTTCCTGTTTTCTTTAGTTAACTTATGCTTCGTTTTTGATGTTTTCTTTTGGATAGCACAAACCGTACTGGGGTTTCTGAGTTGCGGTGGCAAGTATTTATTATTGTAATCAATCATTTCTTCTAAATTGGATATATAGTTGAACTTCTTCACCACGCAGATTAACCAAGTTATTGTTAGCGTCTAATATCCTTATGTTAATGCAACTAATATTTTTCTGGTTCACTGGATAGTAAATAATATTTTTTGGTATTTCAACAACTCTGTAACCAGGCGGCACGTTAGGAGCAAACTCGTGAATTATATGGCTCGGTTTCCCGTTAATAAATGATCCACTCACAATATCACATTCGATTCGTACGACTGTTGTAGACAAAATGTTGACTGGTAGCTGTGATGTGTGCAATATATTCGCTTTAAGAACTTTTTTCTCAAAACCTAGCAAATTACCCAGAGCATTAGGTTTACTGAAATCAATGTCTTTCGTACAAAAGATCGATAGTTTCAAAGTATTATTATTACATAACATGTCAAAAGATGTATCCTTTACATTACTTTTTAAAAATTCCTCGATATCTTGAAGTTCGTAAGTTCCTTCGGGTATCTCTATCACTTCGTTATTACCATAATAAAACTTGTTATTGTTGCTATCAATATTGGGAAATGAATTAAATGTGCAAAAATGTAATAAAGCACACTCATATTGACCTTGTAATTCTAAAGGAGGTGAGTAAATAGTTGATAATGTCGGTTGGTTACCGGTTATTGACAATGTGAAAGACATATTGCAAATGATGGAATTAAAAAACAGTTCCAGTATTTTATAAGGTTTCTTTATTTTTCCAAAAATCTCTTAAAAACTTTAGACAAAGATGACCACAGTTTACTGTATTATACGTTTGATGTTTTGTATAATTATAAAATATATTAAAACACTTGAAATATTCTAAGAACTCGAGCGGCGGCTTCAAATCACCAAAACTATCAAAATATTCGCAATAATCATTATATTTCACATAGGCTACCCAATGGGTTCCTTCGCTAGTAGACTCGTCTAGATTAATAATACCACACTCATTCTTTTTAGGCTTTTTCGGTAATGTGTCTCTCATAAAAACACCTCTAAAAAATGGTATATCTCTAGCATTCTCTAAAATATCATAATTTGTAAGAGCTCTCCTTGGTAGCCTTTTCTTCAGTTTTTTGAATTTGTTATGTATAATCCAGCCCCTTTCTTATAAGGTTTAACATATAAACCTTTTCCTATTGACATTGATTCCATAGCTCTATTATGTCGCTCAGTTTCTCGTAAACTTTGTTGGGCTGTTTTGTAATCATTTACAGTTTTCGCAATACCAGCAGCACCTCCAGCTAAGGCTCCTAAAGCAGATAGCCCAGCAAAAATTGGGATCAAGGGAAGGATGCCTCCGGTTTTAGGTAAAGGTATAACACGAGGCAACCTGACTTTATTTTCTTTAAGTAGTTTCTTTGCAGCACCGTACGCATATTTAATTGCAGACTTATTGTTACTTGGCTTTCGTTTTTTCAGATCAGAACGTATTTTAGAAATAATAGCTTTAAAAGTTTTGGATCCAGCACCTGATTTCACTTTAGCTTTCATAGCTTTCCCTACTAACCAGGAAGCAAGCCTTTCACCTTTTCCTGCATCTTTTGATTTGAGTCTTTGCTTGCTCATCTTCAATAATTCTAAGTCAGCTTTATGACGATTGTCTAGATCTGAGTAATTAGAATAAGCAATATCGTGGTGCTTACAAGCTTCGTCTAACCCGTTGACACCTTTGTCTCCTCTTAATAATCGTTTTTTTAATTTTGTGCCCGGACCACAATAGTTATATCCAGGTAAATGTAACTCAAAAGGTAAATTATTGATTAAACTATTAATAAGTCCTTCTCCTTTCATTACTATCAAATATATGATAACATTATCTATAGTACTTCCTTTATATCAATCCAACTATTTTCAGTAGTAGGAAGGCCTAACCATTTCACGAAGAGTTTATTTTTCTTTTTTCTTAGTACTTTTTCTATTAAGTAAACATTTGGATATGCTGTCTTTTGCAGTTCTTGTTCATAAAAAGACCCTAATATAGGTTGTTTCTTAAGGTCTACAATATTATACGTTATGGGAGATGTATTATTAACACTTCCCACTTGAAATAATTCTGTGGACCAATTAGGAGTATAGCCTTTGTCAAAACAACTTTTATGTTTGCTTATTCTTACATAATCACCGGAATTAAATTTAACTTTTTTAATAACATTTTTGTTTCTTTGCATGCAATTTAAATTTTGCAAGACCAATTTTTCTTTTAATTTATTAACATCTTTGGGTTTGAATTGTGTACTGCGATGTTTGCTGTTATTGTAAGTCTTCACAACTACATTGAGAGGTTCTCCCAACCATCTGTAACTACCATGTAAATTAAAATACCTAAAAAGCCAAGACTTTATTGTTCTGATAACTCTTTCAACAATAGAAGCTTTTTTAATAGAATATGTAGAGTAATGGTTAATTTTATGGAAATCCATAATTTTTTTGAAACTTTCATTATAAAATTCTGTTCCCATATCAGTTTGTAAATTATGAGGACATCTTTTAGATGTAGAAAGCACATGTTTAAATGCAAACATTACATCTAATTTATTTTTTGTTTTAATTGGTACAGTCCACACAAATTTTGAAAAACAGTCAATAACGACTAAGATGAATTTAAATCCTTTATTGAACTGTTTCAAATTTCGGAAATCTATTAAATCTGCTTGCCATAAATCATCAATCCCTTTAAGTATAACATGTCTTCTGTCAAAATTTCTTCTTGCTGCTTTATGAATTTCATTAACGATTTTTTGTTTTTCCATTTTTTAGTTTCAAAATTTCATCTATAGCCTCTTTTGTGTAAAATTCATGTAATAACTGAGTCTTGAAGTCAAGTAGCAAACGTTTTATAGCTGTTTCAATTAATTCTTCCACTCTTTTTTCACTACACAACTTATTATAAACTGTATCAACATATTCTTTATTTACAGCATCATCAGGTGAAGAAGGATATTTTACGCCTTTCAATCGTTTCAACTGTAAATCAAAATCTCCATCTTCGGTTGTTAACATTTTTTTATTAGAAAAATTAAAGATATCTGATAATCGTAACCTTTTATGTACATTATGACCGAATTTATCCACATTCATTTTAAACGACTATTATATGCGAGAATTTCAACTTAAATGAAAAAATGTGAAGACAACACAAACTTATTATGTAATTATACCTCCCTCTTTCAACTCCTCTAAGATAGATATAATTTCATTTTCAACTCCAGTGTTACCAGCATCATGAGAAGCAATCAAAAGTTTGAGTCTTTCCACCAATTCATTAGGATCATCCCAGTATACATAATCTGTATTCTTTTTCCATTTTTTTAGCAACGATAAACCTTTGCCTTTAGTACTGCTGCCTGTACTTACAGAATAATTACGTTGTTGTTTAAATAATGGTTTTATAATAAAATTATATTTGGAACCTTTATTACTGTTAATAGGTTTTTTGGCATCATATCCTCGTCTATGTGCATTTGTGTCTAATAACATCATTTTGTAATATGACTTGTCCTCTTGTGTGACTAACGATAAGTCGGGTTGCTTTTTCATGAGCAATTCTGATAATCCAGGAGTTATTTTATATTTACGACCTGCTATTACTATAAAACTATTGTTTTCAGCAATATAAACATTAGTTGCACCCATCTTGAGTTTTCCTCGATCATTCCTAATACCATAAGGAACATCTTTAAAACGTTCAGGAGACAATGACCAGTTAGATACATTTTGAGAAGCAGTTGTATCAATAACTGATTTATACGACTCATTGCTAGTATTAAAACTTTCATAATTTTTAAAATTGTTAATTTTAAAATCCTCATCTTCCTCTTCTTCCTCCTCTCCTTCCTCTTCTTCTTCCTCCCTCTCACTTTCAGTGTTGCTATAACTTTTTTCAGAATTTTTATCATTTTCACGATCGTTATTGTTTACAAGAGGAGGCTTATTTATGATCCTTCTCTTCTGTTGAACAATTTTATTTAAAGGGTCGGAGATCGGTTTAAAAATGGTTTTTAAAGCTCTTTCATTGTCCATTTCTATGTTTCTGATTTTGCTAACTTTTTTCTTGATAGCCTCTGCTGCATCAGCGACTTTTCTTTTCAAGTTGGTTTCCATTATAAATGAGCGTGTAAGGTTTCAATGTGAACTTTATAATAATGAGACAAATTACATTTTAAATGTGTTTAAATACTATTTGTTAATCAAAAACTATAAACGTATCAAATTTTTTTCTATAGCAACCTTTATTTTTTTCAGAGTTCTTGTCTATTACCAAGTAATTGTAAGGGTCACTCCATATTTTCGAACACATGTCTCGAAATTCAGTCCATGACATGTCCGTTGTTACATGTTCATTATAGACATGTTTCATATTTGTTTCATCCTGTTTAAATAGTATAATTAAATTTGCATTGTCTCTTATAAGTTGTTTCGGCACCTTACTGTAGGTTTGATTTAGATAAAAACAATCAACATTTCGATGTCTTCCCATTGCAAAGAAGTCTCTAATATTATTTTGATTTTCACAAGCCACATCATCAAATATTATGATGGAATCTGGTTTTGCTTTCCGGAGACTAATGACGTGTTCATTTTCTCCATATTTTGCAAATGTAACGTCTGGTACCTGATATAAGACATTTTCCAAAAAAACGTACTTAGATTGATGGAGAGTTTTAGCGTATAGGTAAACGTTTCTGTATCGCAATCCGTTTCTATGTAAAAGAAGTCCTACCATCAGATTAGTCTTTCCACAGTTGGATGGACCACAAATTATACAACGAATAGTATTTGGTAAGAGTTTCCCGTGACGGTATGTATGGGTTTTAAGATCAGGACAAATTTTCTCGACTTGTAAATTTAATGGTTGTTTCACAAATTTCATTATCTTCAAATTGAAGGAGACGCTTGATATTGAATGAGAATATTATGAAACCACAACTGTATATATATATATAGACACACATTGTGAAAGATCCCACCCCATATATTTTTATCCGTAATTACTGCGTAGAACCTTTGTACTGCTGTATAGAACCGTGTTTGCTATCATTTGATGAGGTAAATGTTGACAAATTAAGTTCACTTCCTAATTGTATTATTGGGCTTTCTAATTAACTTTTTTTAAAACACCAGTTCACGAAACGGAGTGCGGAACGAAGTGGAGCAAACGGAGTGAAGTGAACTGGTTTTTGAAAAAAGTGAATTAGAATGCCCAATAATACCCTACTCCTCTCGAGTGGTTAATCAGTCCATGAAACTGAACAACTTTGCCCCAATAATAGGTCAAAATACGAAATAAAAATTTTTTAGTTCCCATACAAATTTCAGCATATAGCGCATTTTGTTTGGGAAATCAGAATTTTTCTTTCGTATTTTGACCTATGTTCCTTGGGGAAAGTTATTCAGTTTCATAGAGTGATTTAGCACCCGAGAGGTTGAAAGAGATTTACCTAAAGCCCTGTATATTATAAATTATTTTGTAAAAAACATGGGTATTACATTGCGTTAGTAAACAACTTTGAATGATGACAAAACTGATCAGAAAGCCAAGTCTGCCCGGCTCTGTGAACTAACTACACTTCTCTCGAGGAGCTAGACAAATAGCGCGGAGAGAGGACGCGACGTGCTCACTGGAACATGATCAGCTGTTTTAATTTGTCTCGCTTGTTCTGACTCGCTGAAGTTCAGCTTCGTTTCAGCGATACGTTCAACCAAAGGTGGGCTTAAAAAATTGATAAATACCTACAGTTTTACGTTATTCCCATTAAATATGTAAAATCTCAATGAACTAGCAAAAATGTAACTAAAAGTTGATTACGGTACTACATCAGTAAGAATAACAGTTGGAAACAAAGAGGATTTTCTAGCTCTTTCATTTGGTGTTAATGCAAACACATCATTTTTTCAACATTTACATATCATGTTAATGTTACTATTTGCAATAGAACAAGTAACTTACACAAACAATAGAAATAAACAGCTCGGCTATGTAATACAAATGTTCTCAAATTGCGCCACCCGCTGCACTTCGTAGATTGTGTTCCCTCCCGCGGTAGGTTAACTACGTCGTGACACATTCCCGGCCGGGGCGACACGTGTAGGACTCGTGCACTGCGTGCTGTCGGCTCCGGGACTCCAGGGACGATTGTATCTGATGGTATTTATTATTATAGTCTTCACATCAATAGGTTGCTAGGCGCTCCTTGCAAACTGTAAAACGTTTAAGCTAGTTAACGTTTAAGTTAGTTGATGTATAACTTAGGTTGAACATCGAAACACTGTCCTAATTAAATAATATAATATTATCAGTAAAGAAACTTAGTGTACAATTAACTTGAGTATTCTGCTTAACTTAGCTCTTAAAATATCAAAGTTATTTCACAGGTGAATTTATGACAAAGCTGACATCCAAACAGATCAAAACTTCTAGAAGTTTTCAGAAATACCTAGTTAACAATTTATTTTAATAAGAAAATATCAAATTTTACGAGGAATAAACGTTTAGAAATATATCCATATGCGTTACTTAATTACTTCAAGACAAAAATATTTAAGACATTTTAATAGAATTTGATCAATTGTGCTTCTTGAACTGCCCCAAGTCACCCCATATTGAGACATTCCAAAATCTAAAGTATTTCTCGATATACATAACATTCAAGACCCCAGCTACCATGCTCCTTTAATTTAGTTTTCACATGTCATTATATTTGTCGCATGGATTTTGTTTTTGCCTCTGGGTGTTTGTGCTCATCGCATGTGTTGGTTATCATATGGAAAAATTAAAGTATTTTAATAAGCTACACGTTTTCTTAGCTGTATATTGTACAAGTATAGGTCACTGTTCTTCTTTAGTTCGTAAGTGTTCAATCAACAGCAAATTTCAGGTGTAGACGTAGAGTTGTAAATTGCTTCTATTCGGGTACAAGTTCTCTATGTGTTAATTAATTAGTATGACTGTATTTAGATTAATAAAGTACTGTCTCAATAAAAATACTATGGAGGTGGAAAAGCACAATAATAAAGTGCAAACTTCTGGTACATTATTTCCTGGAGTTATTTCACGCTGGACTAGAAGTGGGAGTACCAGTGCCTTTATAGGCATTTTCTGGGTTAACTCGCTCCATCGTCGACCTCATCTTTGACCCATCTTATAATATAAAAAAAAAGAGTGGTCCACCAACCCGCATTAGGCCGCCAGCGTGGTGGACTATGGCCTAAATCCCCTTCGTGTTTCGAAGGGAGGCCCGTGCCCCTCGGTGGGGACGTATATGGGCTGGTAAGAGGGCGAAAGGCTGACCACCTCTCACCATTATACAACTTGTTCCATATCTAAAGCCTCAACCAACTTTTAGAATTAAAAAAAAAACTTGTTCCATCTGATAACTCGCACAATTTGTTTGTCAAACGTGGCATCAATTAGTTCGCTAGAACCATTGATACTCTGCTTATCTCGTTAAGGATTGTATTGAGCGCATTTATGTATGTTCAGCTTCAGTTTCCCTTTCCGCCTTTTGAAGCGAGTCTACATCACAGCGCTGTAGATGCATTCCTTTTCTTGAACTTTCCACAGCGGCATGTCTTGAGCTACACATTTACAACACCGGTTGCAGTGACACGTGATACGTTTACCAGAGTACCGCGTCCGCGATATGGAGCAGCTATCAGCTGGTGTGCAAGCACTGGTCAATTTATATCTTATCTATACTCTATATCTATATCTTCTATACATATTATAAAAAGGAAAGATTTGATTGATTATTTGTTTGTTTATTTGCATCGAATAGGCTCCGAAACTACTGCACCGATTTGAAAAATTCTTTTACCATTAGAATCCTACATTATCCGGTATGGACATAGGGTACATGATTTTCCCGAATTCCCACGGGAACGAAGTCCCGAGCGGAATGCTAGTCTATAATAAAATATTTTACGACTCAGAACGATGAATTTGTACTAAAAAATCTTTTTTCATAAAAATTACTTCTATCTATACACTTTATAAAGAGGAAAGATTTGATTGTTTGTTTGTTTGTTTGCATTGAATAGGCTCAGAAATTACTGGACCGATTTGAAAATTCTTTCACCATTAGATAGCTACATTATCCCCGATGGACATAGGCTACATAATTTTCCCGAATTCCCACGGGAACGAAGTCCCGAGCGGAATGCTAGTGTATAATAAAATATTTTACGACTCAGAACGATGAATTTGTACTAAAGAATCTTTTTTCATAAAAATTACTTGATAAATGAAATTCAATTTCTCTAAAGCGTGTATAGACCTGCTCAATGAATATAATTTAATGTGTAAATGAAGTTGTATTCAGATTTACGAGCCTCAACACGTCTCGAGTTCAAAGTATTCAAAAATTATTATTCTGAATACTTTGAACTCATGTGGAGTCGGTATCAAAATGTTCAAAACTTGTTTCTTACTTTTGCGACCCTATTTAACTTTTGTTCATGTTTTATATTTTTCTCCTTATTGTGTAGGTAAATAGGAAGGTAGCTTTTATTATTAGTGGCTCCTCTGCGAGCTGTGAAAATGGCTGAAATGTGATATTTTTTACGTAATCAACTGCAGACACATGATATAAAAGTATTTTTCCCAAGCTGAAAGCTTCGCGCTAGCTAGCTCAAAACCCCGGATTTGTTTCGAAATAATATTGCTGTACATAATAACTTTCTAGAAAATTCAGCGACAGCTAAATTTCGCGGTAGGATAAAATGAAGAAAAAAATACCAAGATAGTAAGTGAAGTTTTTTACAACATTCTTATTATAATCACCAAAAAATTGTCTAAGTAAACACAATTGACAAAATATGATTTGCGATATATGAAAGCTACAACGTTGTAAGACGCAAGGGGGAGAGAGCTAGAATAAAGGCTTTAAAAAACAAGACATGATCCGATTTCTCGGTCACGACACGGCGACATTACCATGGAAAACCGCCCTAACCCAAAATTTACCATTTGAATCAAATCATTTAGTTACACGCTTGAATTACCGCTTATTGGTGTGGCTGATGATTCGAGACTCAATCAATGGAGCTTAATTTATATCACAAACGGTATTCACCTGGTTAACTAGATTAATATACCAAATGGGATGACTATAGGGCCTATATATAGGCTGATTTCCTGCAGTCAAAGACGAACAAAGCTCTGCAATGCTCAGGTGTATTTATTTTAATGCTCTAAGTCCTTAACGCCGTGACGTGGGAGATTAATTCCAGTTAGGAAAGAACAGTCGTGAATCATAGTTACGTAAAGTACTAAGAAAGTTAAGACGACGAGTGATTAAGTGAAAAAAATAAAAACCTCATCCATTATAATCAAAAGACCAAAGAGATAAATATTTTGACATGATCATCATTAAGAACAAGTCTCGTTAATGTCTACTGCTGTACAAATGCTTTCTTATGAATGTCTACTGTCCACGTCAGTCGGTGCTGAACAACTCACTTCCAACAGGTATGGTGTGTGCTGTCGGTGTATTGCGGGAAGACAACATCTTTTTGCAGGTTAGTCTAGCATTCCACGCGCAATAGTTCAATGCTGATTTTAATTTGCAAACATTGTTTGAACACTAACCAAAATCGACAGAACCACAATAGTCGCTACCAAATAAATAAACCTGTAGTTATGATGTCCCTATGAAGTGCTTTGCATATATACATTTTAAAAATGCAGATTCAAACCCCTAATAAAAAACACAGATAAACAATATAGTAAATACGTTTTCCATTCGACCTATTTTGTATTTGTATACCTGTCTCCGCAATGTGGCACCGTACACCTACATATTTTTATTGAAATAACTGTGTCGTTGTTCTCCCATTCGTACCTCTTAGCATAATAAAATATTCCCGGTGCGTAATGTTCTCGTTGTAATGACTTTCTGTCGGACCCTACTCAGCCCTTAAGCAGTCTGTAATGTATCTCGACACGACTTCATTACGTTTCTATTTTGGATAATTAAGTCCTTTTCAATTTAAAGTAGTTTGGATCTAATTCCACGGCCTTCTCTTGGATGGTATTCCTTGCGTAATGGACTACGTGGGACTGGGAAGAAATATTGGGTACATACAATTTGGAAAAAGTATGGAGCTAATGTCATTTTTAAATCATTTTTTAAATCAGTCCTATAGTTTTTAGGTTTACTTGTTGCAAGCATAAAAAATAAAAATATTTATCAATATATCTTTATATTATAGGTGTAGATAGGATCCAAATCCTACATGTTTATCGCTCGATTAAATACGATCCCTTTCTTAAATATCTTTGTCTAGCAAGAATGTGGTCGTCCAGTGCTCCTGACAGAGCCTGCCAAGTTGACCGCGGTAGAGTTCAAATCCGGTAACTCAGTTACAACTTGTAAGCTCAAGTTCGGCTGAGAGTTGTTGACTTTCTTAACTTTCTAAAAGTGATTTAGCAGAACTTTACAATTTTCCAGCGGGCTCTCAATTATCCTAATTGTTCGTAAATGTATTTTATGGCCATTTGTTTAATATTTATTAAACGTTCTGGCGCGTCAACTTATCTTGTTTACTCTCTGTAATCTCAACGCAAAGCGAATTTTCTTTAGTCATGTTTGACCTTGAGAATTTCTTATGAAAAATTCCGTTTATAGACTAACATATCCATCCATCCGTCCATTGAAATAAGTAGGTGTATTTTTAATATCGTTTATTTATTAAATGTTCATGAATCATACTTTGTTGAATCATCGACTCAACGACCATCTGTCAGGTGATTTAGTAGAACTTTAGTGGTTAAGGCCGTGTGATGATCGGTTGAGAATAGCACCACCCCATTTCTTTCCGTGGGTGTCGTAAGAGGCGACTAGGGAAACACAAATGATACCTGCCTCCTATTAAATCCATACCAGGCACGATACCTCAATTTGTTCTGAATCTGAAGTGGCGTCCTATGGTTTCATGCGCTCTGTGAAGGGTCGTCTGGTTCGCGACCATCCTCTTACCGAAGTCAGACGCCAAAAAGCTTGCTGTGTTTCGTTGGTGCGTAACACAAGCGCATCTTATAATAAAAGTTGAAAAAAACTTGTTTTTTTAACTGCGCAGTTATCCTCTGTTACCTATTTAGTAGGCTAATAATATGCTTTCTAGCAGCTGGTAGACACGTTTTATACCCTTTCAATTATGTACTAAATATTACATAATTGAAAGGGTATAAAACAGGAGCTGGCGTTAACAAGGCCAGCTTAGTGATCCACTGGCTCGAAGCATTCATTGAGGAAGATGTTTACAGGAAACCAACTCCAAGTTATAATTAGATTAGGTATTAATAGATTATTACGGTTCAGTATTTATAGTACTTTTCGAATATTGGACAGTTTCTCTAGGTTCTTTATCATTACTTAAGATATTACACATTCAGTGTCTGGGATGGAATTGTTTTTGTAAAATATCGTCACAACTACGGATTGCGAGGGTAGGCTAGTCAAGCAGTAAAGTTATTTAATTAATTTTTCAAAAAAATGTATTGTTCATTGTGTTGATATATTAATTAAGTAATGAAAATAAAAATCACTTCATAATTTTCCAGATAATATTTATTTTCATTTAAAACAAGCTTATCGCCCGGGGCTTCATTCTCGTGGGAATTTGGGAAAATGACGCAGCTTATATGTTGATCCAGGCTGTTAGCTTCCTCCATACCAAATTTTATCAAAATCGGTTTAACCGTTCTCGAGATATAAGTGTTCAAACAAACTCAACTTTGTTTTATATACTTCCTTAATTTTTTTTTGAAATTACTACTGATTCATATTTTGTATTACATTCTATTCAAAATTTTCCTTTTGAATATATTTGGCCTTCCTATAAGTCGATTAAGATTTAATAACTGTAAAAGAGTGGGCGTTGAAACGATTTGAAAGGCGAAACACCGCGATCGTTTGTTGAACAAAGAAACTTAAATCAAATCATTAATATTTATAAAACATTCACCGCAGCTGGCGAGTCCTTTGAGATCCAAACGCCTTCTCAACTTACTGAATATTTTAGCGAACAATTTCTTCAGAAAAGACTCAAATACATATATTCAAAGTGTTGTCCAAATAACATCACCTCGTAAAGAGAGGCCGTGGTTGCCTCATTTTTATTGCAAAACCTTTATTATCGCAACTGCATACAGTTTATAATAACCTTATGTACTGGTGGTTCTTATTAATATATCTGTATCTATATCTCTGCATATTATAAAGAGGAAAGATTTGATTATTTGTTTGTTTGTTTGTTTGTTTGCATTGAATAGGCTCCGAAACTACTGGACCGATTTGAAAAATTCTTTCACCATTAGAATCCTACATTATCCGGGATGGACATAGGGTACATGATTTTCCCGAATTCCCACGGGATCGAAGTCATGAGCGGAATGCTAGCTTGTACAAAACATACCATTTTCATTACATATATTTTCCGTCACTTGAAGGCGATTGTGCGTGAAGTGAAACCTTATAGGTACGTGTACTGGGACTTGTATTATATCTTGAAGAACAGGTTTCTTGTGAGTTTTTCACTGTCAGCAATTGAAATACATAACAAATTTCAAAGTTAAGTTTAAGTCGATTTAAAGAACTGTTTCATAGCAATACTACAGGTAGGTATTGGCTCGGACCAACTCTGAACGTACTTCGCTTTTCGGAGCAACGTTTAATCTCACTATCAGTTAGTGAAGGACTAGATACGTTCATACAATCCAGTTTCAATCTCCATTGTATTTAAGCAAAAGGTAAAAAAAAAGGTTTTGAATATGTTATTTGAGATCTAATTAAATAATTTAAATAGATGAAATTTTGTTGTCAAAAGTGAATCATGAGTAAATAAAAGCTTGTGTCTTACGTGTTTGTATTACAAATGGTTTGTAAAACAGGCGGATCCCGGAAACCGACTGCAATCCCGTTCCAACCGAGCAAGCAAACGAGCATTTCAAATCAAACAATAATAAAGTTAAAATTTCTTATTAAATAATATTTCATTCAATCAATTTGTTTCCAATTTTCGAACTTGCAAAATGTTCTTGACTTTCATTTGTAGTAGCTTCAGAGAAATACTTAACTGAATTCCCAATAAAATAATAAATGATTAAATTACTTTCAAAACATTTCTCATGAAATCTTGAAGGTGAAATAATTAAAATATAAATATTCTAAAATAGGTTATTGCTACTTCTAGTAAGTTTTTTTCTAAATAGAAGATCGGTTTGATCGTGACCACAATCTAGCCTAGACGTGAAGATATTTCTCTTCGAAGAACTACTTACGTCGTTACAATGTTGTAACGTCTCGATACAGCCTTGCTTATAAGTTGGGAGGCTGCCTGCTGTTGTGCTGTATTGAATACTGATGCCCAGAATTAGCCGTTTGCTTAGGTCGCCTCGCCTCTGGTTTGGCGAGGCAAGGCGAGGCGTCAGTCGTGTCACGTACTCGTTCTGATTACTCGGTGATTTTGACTTGACTTCAACAATAGGTCTCCGGGGGTCATTGATTTTAAATAAAATATTCTTTTGAAATCAGTCTTGTCAACAATAGGATGAGATTAACGTATTTGTACAAAATATAACGACGAATTTAGATAAGACGGCTTTGTTGTTTGGACTATATGGTATACATATCTGTATCTGTATTTAGCATTGAAATTTATAAATATGTGACTACCTACTTGAAAAATATTTTTCAAACTTGAAAATATACTTATTTAGAGAATCTTGTAGAACAGAGACAGTAAAAACACTAATAAACCAATTTTAAACTAAACTTAAACCTTGTTTGTTCTCTACATACATAAATTAATGTAGAGCAACAAATGGAAATATTTGTGATGTAGAGATGGATTCAATATAATGTTATGTAACTGCTAACCAACTTCATTCGAATTTCAAATACGACCCGAGAAGCCAGTATTGTGTAAATTGTAATTCAAATCCAGTCAAACGCAATGAAACTGTCGATATCACAATCATTATCGTAATTAACTGTCAGTATTGTAGCTCGCGGGTGGCCGGGTGGCTCGGCCCGGAGCCGCGTGGTTCCCATTAATAATGCCAATCGCTACCGACACTCCTCAAGCAATTTCTGAAACAATTTCAGCAGAAATTTCTGAACTCAAACATAACTAAAATGATTGCCTTGTTATTGTTCGTACAGAGATTTTGTTTTTTTTCCATCTTTCTTTAATAATAAATTGTTAATGGTGTTTCAAAATGTAAAACAACAATCTCCGAATTTAAGCATGAAGAAACTGAAATTTGCGAGTACCAGTATCATGACTGAAAATCAGTGCGTTTTCTTCAACGTTAATACAGTGTGTTGAATTTGGGTATTTTTTTTCCATTACGGTTTTATCCCGTCAAAACTGGATTTGTCGAAATTAGACAAGGGAATAATTGATGTGGCTAAGTATTGAATCGAAATCTACCATCGACAATATAAGAAAATAAGAAGTAGTAATTGCAGTTACACAGAATCCGGGCTTTAGAAAAGTTGCTATGTACATTTTACCTGTGTTCAATACGGGAACAAGTCATTTTTTTTATTATTATTAAAAGATGGGTTAACTCTTGACCTCAATCTTGACCATAAGGTCAAAGATGAGGTTGACGATGGAGCGAGTTAACCCAGAAAATGCCTATAAAGGCACTGGTACTCCCACGCACCGACGGAACACAGCAAGCTGTTTGGCGTCGGACTTCGGTAGGAGGGTGGTCGCGAACCAGACGGCCCTTTACAAAGCCTACCACACCGCATGAGAACATAGGACGACACCTCAGATTCAGAAAAAAATGAAGTGTCATTGCCTGGGATGGATTACTAGGAGGCAGGTCTCATTTGTGTTTCCTTAGTCGCCTCTTACGATACCCACGGAAAGAGATGGGGTGGTGTTATTCTCAACCGATCACCACACGGTTAATTAAAAACGAAATAAACTTCAAAAGTTATTATATTGCAATTTATATCGATACTTCGGGGAAGAAAGGTCGTAAAAGTCATTTTGGCCAAAATGAGTAAATAATGCAGTTTTGTTCAGAATTTCAAGCTCTATCGATCTGTATATTTAAAAAATCGATATTCGAAAAAATGATAGCTTTTACTACCAACATTTTTAAAATGAAATCGCTCTTACTTCCAGGATTTTTCAGTCTAAACTACATTTTTTTAATAATATTGGTGTATGTGACAACTTAGTTTCTGCTTTGATTAAGTAAAGGACTTATAAGCCAACAATTTCACCACACCAGGTCGTAACTCACAACGTCATTGTAATCTCGGCTTTTACAACCCTCTGAATAAACTTAATTGAACAGAATGTGACTTTTACACCATTCATTTGCTTTCATTTATAAACAGAAGTGCAAGTTACGTCCCGGTTATTTGATTGTTGTAATTGTTTTTTAAGAATCTCTTTTGTTATAGTGATTAGGTATAGTTTCCTTTTGATAACTAAGATAGTTTGAGTGAGTATAGCTCACTTTAACACAAATTTAAAATGAATAGTCATGAAAGAGATAGATATATTTTCTTCGCATTCGCAATTTTTTAGCGGTACATGTTGTTGCCTGCTTGCTTGTTTTACTATCTAATAGTCAAATTTTTGATTACGAAAATGAACAGAAAGAAGAAGTAGCTAGACTCCTTGCAGAAAAGGAAAAATATAGTACAGTCATTGGAACAACGCCACCGACGATCTCCTCAAAGATAAGTTTAATTTAAAAAAATATAATAAACCGTAATATACCATATAATATAACAATCATAATAAACAGTAAGTTCCTGCCTGCTTAAATAATCATGATTTTGTGGAATATTTATAATAGGTGCTATAATAACATTACAAAAGAAAGAAGAGAATCACTGTTCACTTTTTTTGGAGCATAAACTATCAACGTTGCAGAGACTGGCTCATTATCTATTCCCGTAAGAAAGATATAAGCCTGAAAGAGAACCGATTCTCCTGTCAGTCATAGAAGTATAACTTACATATAACTTTTGTTTCTTACGTTTTTGATTTGCTACTAAATGCCTATACATTGAATTGAACAAAATAGCTCTATGGCGCAATAATCAGACATGTGGGTGACGCGTTTAATTTACTTTTAAAGCTACTATGGGGAAGCCAAAACGAACTTGAGAAGAAATTTTGGAGCAAGACAAGCTTATATTTTTTATTTAATCATGGCATAAACCATGCACATGCCATGTTTAAAGACTTAGGTACTCTGGTCGAGTTGTCTCCTGTACTGACACGCCTGTACCATCTCTCTCTCAAGACAAAAACCGTACTTAAGTCCTAAAAGCTTGCTAACGTGTAACCAGTGCCCAAAAATGGTAGCCTTTCCGACCCTTTTAATTATCAACTCCTCGACCTGATGGCTATTGATGCCGGAGTTTCTCAGGGTCTGTTCTCTCTGCGACCCTTTTCCTGCTGTGTGGATGAAATTGTCTCAGAGAGGAGAGCACTAGTAGAGCGAATAAACTCAACCTTAAGTCTTGTCTCCCAATGGGGTGACAAAAATCTGATTACTTTGAACGCTACCAAAACACCGGCGTGTCTGTTCTCTGCTCAACGGAGTCCGTTTAATCCGACTCCTACTTTCCGAGGTGCATCTGTTCCTACAACCAGTGAACTTGAATTTCTTGGCATGAAATTATCTATCAATTTCAACTTCGGCACCTCCATAAAGTTCAGAGCCCAAATCGCGGCCAAAAACATGGGCATCCTTAGATAAGGTTAAGCGGTACTTCACGCCCGATCAACTTCTGTCCCTTTATAAGGCACAAGTACCATGGTTTTTGGAGTATTGCCTTTGAGATGATTCAGCCAAATACCAAATAGACGCATTGGACTCGGTGGATCGCAGAGCCAGAAGACTCATCTGTGATTAAAAGCTGGTTGAAAATAAACTACAAAGCCTAGCTCATAAACGCAAAGTACTTTGCCTATGTATTTTTTACAAAATTTACTTTGGAGAGTGTGCACAAGAGCTCCGTGAGGTAATTCTTCTATCAGATTTCCAGATACTGCAGTGCAGGGTACCAGATACTTACCTTGTCGAGATGCCGCGGATCCGCACTGAGAGCTTTTCATCATCTTTTATATTGCACACTGCCAAAGAATGGAATTCCCTGACTGTTTCTGTATTTCCGAGCTCATATAACCTTAAAAGTTCGAGTGAATCTCTTAAAAGTTCGAATGAATAGGCATTTTCGGGGTGAAGTTGCTACACCCTCAACCGTATCTTCACCTTTGTGCTAAATTGTGGCCAAGAGCAAATCCTTTAATAAATCTTTGCGCGCTTCTTAACTAAAAATACAATCTTTATCTAATTAAATAAAAGGAGAAACTGATTGACTGACTGACTGACTGACTGATTGACTGACTGACTGACATATCAACGCACAGCCTAAACGGCTAAACGTAAGCACTTGAAATTTGGAAGGGACGTAGCTTAGGTACCGTAGAGGTGCACTAAGAAAGGAATTTCCGAAATTCCCACGGGAACGGGAATTAGCGGGAAACTCCTTTTGTATGAAAAATCTAAACCGCTTAAGTTAGACGCTTGAAATTTGGCATACAGGTACCTTAGTAAACTTAAAGCTTAGTTGCAACAGGATATTGCAAAATTCCCACGGGAACGGGAGTTAGCGGGAAAAAACTTTTGTATGTAAAAATCTAAATCACGTAAGATAGATGTTTTCAATCTATGTACTCTGTACAAAAAAAATTAACACGCAAACGAAGTTGCGGGCATCAGCTAGTAATACATAATTTGATAGAAGTACGTTTAATTAGTCCAGTGTTTTCTTGTAGTTAAAATGATAAATGTAAAAATCTTATATGATGATAAAATAAATCTAAGAGACAGCATTTTTTTTATTCTTGTCGCGGTTAATCTAATTGTCTAGACGGCCATAACTTTGATCCTTAATAAATCCCAAATAAAAAAATTGTTTGAGGGCCAAATACATATATTTGTGTAATTTTAAGTCTTTTCAAGTTTTTTGTCTTTACGAAGACAAATATGAAAAACAATCACCTTGCCACAAGAATGACCGATTTATAACAAACATTTGTTGAAAGTCACTATATTTACAATTTGCCTTTATTTTCATAAAAAAATAATTTAATATAACCTAAAATATTACAGTTATATGAATAAATAACAAAAAATGTTTACAATGTATAAATTATGTCTAAATATAATGTTTTACGACATTCTAAAATCACATTAAGGGTTTTTACGCCCGAATTCACACCATACCACTTCCGTAATGTCGAACGTAAAGGATATTTTGTCAGAAATTTTGGGGCGTAACTCAAACCTAACTTTTAAACCGCAAGGATATTTTAAATTTATTCTTTATGTAGCTAAAGGATATCTCAACTTAAGGATATTTCACTTTATAAAATTACAATAGCTATAAAAACCAAAAAGATATGTGAATTTAAAAAAAAATGTTTTTTGCCTCTCCTGTAAAATGGCATTTTGGCTTTTATGACCTTCCCCGAAGTATCGATATAATTACAAAATCAGGACAAGTGCCTTCGACGAAAATGAATTGCAGAGGCGAAAATGGTGAACAAAGATTGATGTGCGTTGCGTACCCCACCTATGACGAGATCGTGGTACGACATACAAATCCAACGATTTGATTGATAAAGGAGATCATACGATGCTATCGCGTGATTTTACAATATAACATAAATAAAGCTAGAGATAGCTTAAAAGAAGTTGACTTGAAACTATAACGATGTATAGATATCTATTTCTACATATAGTTAGGGACCGTGTCGCAGCTTCGAAGCGTAGACATACTCCGGGGGGTGAAGGCGGTCAGGAAGTGCCTTCAGTCTTCATGTCTTCTCTCAACGGGCAGGAGGCAGAGTCGGTTGAGAGCGCGGCGCACCACGCCTAGCGCTGTAACCACGTCAGCGACGCGGGGAACACCATCGGGGACCCGGGAACGTTTTGCTGACTCTGCCAAGGCGCCAGCATATAGGTGGCGTGGCGTCATCCTTGAGTAGAACGAGGTCGTCCACGCGTAGGTCTCTACATTGACTTCGCCATTTAGTACGATGCTGCAGCTCTGACACGTACTCGGAAGACCACCGCCTCCAGAAGTGCTGGCGTATTTCTTCCAGGCGCTGAAACCGGTCCAGACGGTTGGTGTTGCAGTCGGCCATTGAAGGTGCTGGGAGCGCAGTAAGAGGCCTGTCAATCAAAAAGTGTCCCCGGGTAAGCGGCTGTAGGTCGGTAGGGGAAGGACTGAGAGGACATAAGGGACGGCTGTTGAGGATTGCCTCTACTTGCGAAAACAAGGAAGACAGCTCTTCAAATATCAAATGCGCATTGCCCATGACTCTATGCAAATGGAATTTTGCTGATTTAACCCCGGCTTCAAAATAACCCCCAAAGTGAGGAGCGTATGCAGGCGAAAATTTAAATTTAATGCCTTGCTGTGCTGAAAAATCTGAAATGTGATCACTAATGTCCTTGGACTTAAAAAAATCTGAAATCTCTCGAGCGGCGGCAACAAAATTTCTGCCATTATCTCAAAAGACAAGATTTAGCATTTGAAGACGAAGCCTCCTGATCTGATGACACGCCTAGCATACTAGTCTTTGTAAAATTGCCCGACGTTGATTTCTTGTTGCCATGCGAATTGCCCGACGATGACTGCTTAGACGACTGCTTACTACGATTTACCGTCTCAAGTACATCAGCTCGGCTCCTAAGGAATCTAAAAAAAAACGTCAGGACTAGGTATTTCACGTAACGAATTTCTAGTCTCCTCCCATTTAAAAAGTGTTCTCGAATCTAATTTTTCCGAGACTATAAAAATAATCAACATATCCAAATTCAGAGTAGGAAGACCTAGCGCGTTAAGAGCCCGTAGATTCTTCGTCACGTGATCAATGATAAATCGCAAGGATTTATCAGTCTCTTGAACAGACTCTAAACTAAACAACGATTTCAAGTGATTGTTAATCAATTGGCGCTTATTGTCATACCGATCGCATAGAATATCTGTTTGGTTTTACATAATGTAATAAAGATTCAAGCTCTCAAAAAACCCTGTTGCCTTCCCTTCATAACGTTACATTAATATTAAATTTTGAACAACTTTCAAGAAAGCAATCAGTTTTCTTTGGCTAAAGGGAAAAAATAAGGTAATAATCCGGCGTTTTTCTTCTAAACTAAATTAATTTATAAAATAAAGTTTCGATCAAAGGTACTTAAGCAATTTTGCTCTTGATCCGCCTACGAAGCCGGGACATTCAATTTTTCTTAACTTTAAACGAAATATGAATTAATAGTAGATATATACCTCAATACATTTTGTGTTTCAAGTAATAACAACACAAACATGTAACTCAAATCTTTTAATTAATGTGATTTCCCCCTCCTGTCTCGCTGTGCTGTTCAATTTTCAAATTTCGATTAAAAATATATTTTATCGAAAACGTTTTGTTTTCCATATTGAACTTTGATAAGTAGTTTCACCTAATCATGCGGATATACAAAGCACTGGCTGAAAGCTTGTTAGCGTATTGCATCACCGCATGGGGTGGAGCTTGTAAAACACACTTGATCGAAGCTGAGAGGGCTCAACGTGCACTTCTTAAGGTCATAAACCGTTTGCCTTACAGGTTTCCAACTTCTGACCTTTACGTAAAGTGCGGAGTTCTTTCTATAAGGAAATTGTATGTGATGCAATGTCTGCACAGGTTCCATTGTAACACTGTTCCTACACTATCAAAGACCAAAAAAAGGGTTGACAGTGTTCCTAAGCCATTTTGCAAAAGTGAATTTGCAAAAAGACACTATAACTACAATGCACCTAATCTATACAATAAAATCAACAAAGAGCTAGTGATAAGATATAGTAATAGAATTGAATTTAAGAAGAAGGTGAAAGATTGGTTGGATAAAAAAGACTATGACACTATAGAAAAGCTTTTTGACACAATTATTTAAAACACATGTGACAAAAATTCACGCACACACACATAAGCCCACACACACACACACGCACGCACACACACACAAACACACACACACACACATGCTGTTTAGTATGTAGTTTTAATTTTGTTCAGGGGTAGAAGACAAGAGACGTGTTACAATATTTGTATCTGTCTACTACGGTTTCAGTCTTCTTACCTTAACTTTATTTGTAATTAGTTTTTATTGTTTGCAATTGTTTTTCACTGAGGAAGTTACTGCAGTCTGTAACACAGCTTTACTCAAAGCTAGCACCGGCTGCAGGGCTTCTTGTCTTCTTATAAATATTTTAAGCTTCAATAAAGGTTTATTATTATTATTATTATTTACTTTCTTGTTTGAAGTGGGACTGGCTCATTAATTTTCAATTTACTTTCATTACGGTCTAAATCACCTATCTCTATATTAAGCTCCAACATAACAATATTAAAATATGTTTAATTAAAATAAAAGCTTAAGTTTTACTTAAAATAATTACTTAAACCTTAAGTTGGGGTACAGCCTCCTACTTACAGCTCTCACATTGTTTTGAAAGGAGCCTTTTTATTATAACTTTTAGAATTCATTATAATGCTGTTGTTATAAAGCCTTCAAAATGTAGCTCGCGTACTTTACGTGTTTTAAAAACTCGGTTAAATATACGGGCGTAGTTCACGTTATTTCAGATCGTGTCCTACTCGAAGCCATTACCGAACCAATCCTAAATTTGTTCCGGTTATCTTTTGAATAAGTTGTTAATGGATTTTTTAAATTTATTATTTGGTATGAAAGTAAATTAGATAAATTATCCTCATTTACCCTCATTTAGGAAGTTACGACTAAATATGTATTTAAAGTTAGAATAGAAAAAGCGAATTAAAAAAAAAACCTATACCGTGGTCTAGGTTAATGTTAATATGCTTATCATCATCAAACAAATAAATTATGTTTTTTTATTCGAACGGAAAGATTGAATGTATAATCTTGTGTATTTATACATAATTGTGTTGCAAAGATGTGTTTAAATTGTTGCGTATGTTTAGTTTAATATTTCAAACAATACTTTGATAACATTCTAAACCACAGAACTAGTTGCAAACTGCGTTGAAACATCCAGCGACTACAGAAACATCCAGCGAGTACAGAAACATCCAGCGAGTACAGAAACATCCAGCGAGTACAGAAACATTCAGCGAGTACAATCCTTTGTCCAATTCCGTCGGCTTACTCAACCGTTTCCACGATATAGTTCAACAATATACTCACGAATGTTGTGTAAGTACGGAGCACGTGTACGTGAACGTCCTTAGCTTACGTTACGTCGCCGCCGGTGCGTAAAAAGGGTATATGATTATTTTCCGGGTAATTTCTTTTCAACTTCACGTAGAGATCACAGCAACAGTACTTTGAATCATATTACACGATATTACGCTCCACTTATTACGCTCAGCATCGTTATAAATAATGTGCATATATTAGAAACGAAGAAAGAAATATTATAATTGAACAAACGTATTTGAGATGTGTTTATATAAAACTCGTTACTGTAGTAAAGCGCAATGATGTGGTGGTGAGTCTCTTTATCTCGAGGATCTTGAGTTCTGTTCTAGAAAGATAAGACAAACAAAAAAGAAGACGATATTTGTGTGGATGTCTTTCAGTTGCTTAAGACATTGCAAGTTGACTCAGGATTCATTCTTTATTTAGAAAATCGTAATGAAAAAATTCAGAATTTCGTGCTTCGGAGTTAAAGCCTTATTCTGTTGATTCTCGCCATGATTTTTGATAATAGTAGTTCAATTTCTTTACCAATAATTATGTTGGTCGACGTAATAGAGCAAAGGGTCGATTTTTCACGTTGCAACAGTTGAAGGGCTAGAGAGTGAAATAGGCAACGCGAACAAAGCCGCGGACGAAA
This sequence comes from Aproaerema taeniolella, assembly GCA_949987775.1. Classification (NCBI taxonomy): domain Eukaryota; kingdom Metazoa; phylum Arthropoda; class Insecta; order Lepidoptera; family Gelechiidae; genus Aproaerema; species Aproaerema taeniolella. The sequence continues at coordinate 20,688,625 of OX465254.1, read as the reverse complement.
AGCTATTTACTTCTATAATTAAACTTACGGGTAAGTTGACAACTGTGTTCAGAATTAGTTTTGCCAGTAATATACCGAGCAAAATTCAAATAACAAGACCAAAACATACATAGACTTCCCGAGCTGGCTGTTTGTTTCAACAAAAGGAAAATAAATAAAAAAGACATAATACCATTTTAAGTTCTCTCTGTTTGTGTAAAAATATTTGCAGTAAAAATTTTAAATTGGATTTAGAGCGAAGCAGCTCAAACCATATTACAAACTTTATAACTGCCCTCATCTCTAGAAGTAGCTGCTCTGTGCTGCGTTCATTCATCGCTTAAATTCTCCTTTGTAAGTGACCTCCTTTGTGCAAGCTGCAGCTACGGCCGTGCTACGTCAGAGTGCAGGGTCGCCCTACATTATGTAGACTACGAAACTATCCCTCGGCTGAATGCGCTCGTAGCAGCTGCTACAAAATATGCTGCGAGCGAGTGTTTCCGAAAAGGCCATTTCGAGGTAGGCTACATATTCTGGTTACGTAGTCACTAATAGCTGACATACCACACTAACCATTTTAGTATACAAGTGTAGTATTATAACGCTTGTAGAAGTTATTTATTTCTTAGGTATGGTAACGTATGTTGTTTTATTTTTAAACATGACTTACTCTGATATCAGTTTTGAAACTACCAAAGTGTCCTCTGACTTGGTTTAACGACTGCAGTTTAACGTGTCCTTTAAAGCACAGGAACGCTCGTGACAAACTACCACTCTGTTACCCTATTAGGTTTCTCGCCACAGTGTACGTCGCTTAACCTCACTGAATACTGAGCACTACTGAGAATCACCTATAACTCAAGGCATAAAAATACTCGGAAGATGCTTTACTCAGCATTATACTGAATTAATTTTCTGGAAAAAAATATATTCCTTTTAATGTATTAGTTTAGTTGGAGTTAGCGATAGAGTCAGTGAAGGCAGTAAATATTCATTAAATGTCGTAAACAAGGTCCGTCTAAATGTATTACCGGCGGACCCGGAGCGCGGCGCGGAGATTGCTCCCGAGATTTATGAGCCCTCTCGATATCGACGCTGATATAACAACACTTCCAACGTAACACTTCATACTACTCAATATATTTAACTTGCATATTTTCTGATGTTAAGATATAGTTCCAGGTTAGGCTGGAAGTAAAAGTTGCTGCCTACTCTTTCCAAGCATATTTTATAAGCCGGCAACTGAGACGCGAGAGTTCTACTATATCTTGGGCGAAAGGTTGACAACCTCTCACCACTGATATGTAATTCTCAAAATGTACGTTGCAACAAGAGGTTCTAGTATATCATAATGTTCTGCTTTCCTCGACAGAGACTGTAGGCGTGAGTGTACAGATAAATTTAAATCAGATAGAGGCTCTTCAATTAACTCTGTGTTTGGTAAAAGTGTTCCTTTTTTGAGGTAGTCGTTAAGATTGAAAATGTACTGTAAGCTTTATTAATCGCTCTCATAGACTATTAATAATAAATAATAATAATAATAAAACGCTTCACACTTAAAGACCTACATTAAGGTTTCCCTTGTCCGACCCGCACCCATGACCCGAGAACAAACATCTGTTTTTGACACAATTATTTGCCTCAACTGGGAATCGAATCCAGGACCCGCCGATCAAAAGGCAGCGTCACTACCACTCGACCAAACCGGCCGTATTTCCAAAATGGTTGTAACGACCCCCCCTGTTAAGAATAAATAAAACCCTTACAATCCTACCTATCTTTAAACTAAGTGAACCTTAACCTAACCTTTAAGAAGTGACTAAAGTTTTCATTTGATCTAGATTTGGCCAAGTGATCATTCTAGTTTGAGAGGACCTACGTTGTGATTTATGTGTAACCCTGGGTTCTTTAAGAGTTAGTGAGAATGGTATTGATATTAAACTTAAGTACTAAGATGAGGAACATTCAACCAGATATCGACAGATTAAAAAGTAAGTATTTTTAAACATGAAAAATAGGTAAATTAAATCTCAATAATGATGTATTGCGGCTTAGGTCAGCGCTCCACCTCCGCGCCAGGGCTTTGCCCTCTAACTTCTGTTAGAACTGTGTGCCTCGACCAAAGACTGGACAGCACCCCACCGCTGTACTCCTTTTATGGGGGGGGTATTTAACTATTTTCAATAACAATCAGATAGTTTAGTATTCTGCAGCAAAAGATGAGAGGAAGTCAAGTTGCATTGACTCAGTAAATTTACACTGTCTTTGTCAGTAAGTCGAGCCGAGTCAGACTGGTGACTACAGGAATCCTAAGCATATATACTTATATACATACCCATAAAAGGAGATGCTAATCTTTTAATTTACTTTATTTTGAGTCAATGACTTTCTTATCAAAGCAAGCAATTTTACAAAATCAAATGAAATAAATATATTTATTACAATATCTTAGAAGAATGTTCCTAAGGTTATTAAGAATAATAAAATTAGTAGAAAAGATCTTTCTTCACAGTGATCTGTATTATGTATGTTTATTATAACTTGGTGAATAGTTCTCATTAATAATAGTAGTAGTCAAGATAGAATTTTCTTCAAAAGTATTCTATCTTTAATTATACACATGGTTCGAAGAGATGGAATTTTCTCCAAAAGTTTCCCATCTTTAATTTATATTCATAAATAGTAAAGCCAGATCTTTCTTCAAAAGTAATCTTAGCTGTTTCTCAAAATACTTTAGTAAATCTTCGGTTATACTTTTCACCAAGAACTTTAATCACATACATTATTCAGATTCAAGGATTTATATACCTTCCTATGCAAATAGAATGCAATTTAGTCTTCCTTACATGGTCATATCATAAAATTAATATTGCTAGTATTACATAGTCTCAATTTGGCAATGATGGTTCACACATTATATACCAACTCGACATAATGGAGTCTCCTCATTTCCACAGAGAACATCCATTATCTAAAGAGTGGAGCCTCCATGATCCCTCGAAGGACATCCACCCAAGAAGTTCTTGACTTATTCAAGTCAAGGCCCTACGTGAGCACGTAGCTCAGGTATACAATAAATGAAACAAGCATATGCCGTAGACTCAGATCTAAGTTAAGTAAATAATAGATAAGGAAGTTAATATTGCAATCTATCTCATAACGCTGAATCTCTTATTAAGACATTTTCATAGAAAATGATTCCAAATTAATTATATTTTATTTCAGAAAAGTTCCTAGACTGATTTCTCTTAAATTTAGTAAATACTAAGAATATCCTATTTACCTTTATGTACTTGATTTTACCTGCCTAGTTTCTGCCTAAATAAGATTCCTAGTCTATCTTCTTGTGAAATAAACAAGCTAGAAGTATTTTACTTCACATTTAACTTTAAACGTGTGCGTGTGGTGAGTTATGTAGTTTTCCACGGTGCAATGGGAAACTCCTGACTAAACTGTAGAAGTTTGAGGCAGCTTTCCTCGTGTACCTAGTCCCTAAAGCTGAGTGTATGTGCATTCACACGGCCGTAAAGAACTTTGGTTTGTGTGAAATGCGGGCATGTATAAAATGCGGATAAATAAGTAAGATATATAGGAGACCAGAAACAGTAGTGATTTACACGCAATACTCAGTGCCTAAGGCCTGGATCTTCTTCGACAGTTCCCCGAGATCACTATGCAAACCAAGACTGCACTGGGAGACTATAGATTGAATCACAATATAGAATTATAAATCAATCCCTTGCTCGTCTCATAACAAGGTCCCGCCATAAGGCGTTGTATTGAATTTATAGACATTTGACACCGTTAGGCGCCTATAAATCCAACCACGACAAACGTCGCGTTAACTAATCTTTCCTCCTCATCAGAAACATTGAGTTTTACTAACACAACCAAACTCAATTTAGTTGGGATAAGGATAGTATTACTTCCTTTGTTATCCCATACAATAAATAGTTAGATTTTACTTTAGTTAATGTAAGTAACTTTTATAATCAAAGAAAACAAGATATTTCACAAAATTAAACAATAAAATTAATAAATTAAGAAAATTCAACCCATTCCCCAAAATCCGAGGAGAAAAGCTCGCGTCGATTTTTTTTATTTTCCCTCCCTAAGCCGTCCATACAGCCAAAAAGCGCGCCATTCATCTATTTGCTATACAACCTACATGGTATTTCACCTTTCAATATCATTCCATTACTCTACTGTAAATCGTGACTTCAATAGAATCTTTTTAGTTTTGCATCTCTTTTCTCAGCTGTTCTCCGTACATTCCACCTTCCTCTCCAACACAGCAATATGAACTATAAACCAACGTAATACGGTCCTATTTAGCATCCTTACTCTGTTACATGGCAGCACCAATGAGATTTTATTCAGTATTTTATTTTTTTATAATGAAGGTTATTATTGTTTTAGATTTACTTACGAATAATTTAATCTTAACTGATTGTAATGAAATACTTATTTAATTATTTCCCTTTCATTAAGGTTTAAGTTTCATATGTTTGAGAACTAACGAACAGACGATGTTCTGTTCCGTTACAATCAACCCCCAAAATTTTACGCAGGTGATCAATTATTGATCCAACCGAAGTAAATTTTTCTTACTCTATTCACAAACATATGAATTAAGCTAATTCCAACCGCTTGTCACTAATTTACTTTCGTTTTTTTTTTTTTCAGAAATGTATTTTATGTGGTGTGTTTTTTAAACCATAAATCAGTTAACTCAAGTGAAATGTTTGGGACATTGAGCTCTATTACTCTAAAAATTAGCAGTTATTATTTCCCCTGCAATGCTGAGGCTCTGGAAAGAAGGAACTGGTTGTGAGGCAGCCCTCAGCCCTAATGGCAATGCACTATTCAATCTCACCCCATCTCTCGGATGAAGTTATTCTACGATTAACTAGGGCACCCTTACAGAACTGTGAACACTGTATCAGTAAAGAAACCTTAACACCCAAGAGTCAAGTACAAAACCCAATATCTACATCTAACAAAAGAGTTAAATGATTGTATGGAGCATGTGAAGTGGACGCTCGACGAGTAAGCATAGCTAGTGTTAGCTTCGTGTGCAGTATGACTTTTTTATATGATCCAGTATTTGCACTGATGTCCGCTGACCTAACCTAACACCTAAACATATAGAAAAATCATTGTTAAGTGTAATGTTTCTGAAACGAAACGATAATAAATTTGTTCCATATTTAATTGGAATGTGAAAACTTGGAAGTACATTAATATTTCGTTTTATTTAATTAGAAATTGTTCATCCACGCAAAATTGTCATGAATCAAAATTATTAACTGCCCATTTATATAAAACTGTAAAATATAACAGTTTTTCCCTCTTTATTTTCGACAACAATAGTAACTTCTGGGTATACATAATTCAAACAACAACATTTAAGGTTACATGTGTTGATCTTGATGCCGCCCTTATCTCGTTCACTTGTCGCTTTTGAAGTGTATCATGTAACCTAATATGCTGCTGCCTCAATATTAAATAGTAATACTTTATCAAATCTAATTTTTAAACCTTTAATAACTCAGCCATGCTGGTTTACTCATTAAACAAGAACACGAAGAATTTAAGGAATGGAGCCTCCATGATCCCTCGAAGGACATCCAATTCCTATCTAATATATACATAAACGCCCTACGTGTAAAATGAATAAAACACGCTGCCAAGCAAGGTTATTTCAAACTATAAGTAGTTTGAACTCTCAAAATAAGAAGAACCGTTGAAGTCTCAAACAAAGAATTAATAAAACACTTATAATTTCGTAGTAACTATAACGATGGTCTTATTATCAAAATAATTATTTGAAATAAAATTATTTTATTTCCAATCAAAAGTTAAACATGATCACCTAAATTATAAACACCAAGGCCACTGCAGAATAAGAATGCTTGCTAATCTTAACAATAACCGATTTAATCTACTCCATCTGCTGGGCAAAGACTCATATTGGATTTGTAAACTTTTCCATCGTCTATTTATTCTACGATATCTTCGAAGCCCACCCCAAACAAAACCCATCGTAGAAATTTGTTTAACCTTAATTAAAATTCGTTCTACTTACTGACTTATCATCGCTTTATCCACCACTGTTCGAAATATTTAAAAATATCTTATCATAATACCGAACTTTTCTACTGACTTATCATCGCATTTCCACTACTGAACGAAGAGAATTATACCTAGATATATTTCCACTATTCCACTGACTAATTTATCAACGCATACCCTTTACTGTACTGAGAACGCTGCAGATATTAACATTAATTATCAGCCAATTTAATGACGTACTTATCTACGGAATACCCGCTAATAACTAAGCGCACTGACATTTTCCTTTATAATAACAGTTATTGTAATGCATACATAGACAATTAACAATCACCCACTGCTGAGCAAAGAGATAATTTATTTGTACGACTAAATAAAAGGTAACACCTCGCCCACTGCTGAACAAGACCTAACGAATATCTAATCTCTCTACCTCCTTCCTTAATTTGAAAGTTTAACAAATTTAGTATTCAGCAAACTTGACTAATCCTACTGCCAGGATCAGGGTGTTCATGATTTATCATACTTATTTTTTTTTTAACAGCCATAGTACCAACTTAACTATCTGAGGTCTATGACTATCGATTTACCACTTTCAATCATCTTATTCCCAATTCATAAACGTATTATAATAAAAATGTTTCTGTCTATCTGGACAGCTTGGGGTTACAATTCAACGTACAGAGGTCAGCGCATCGGGCCACTCCATTTTTCATTACAAAACCGCTCCTTTGACAACAGCAAACTGCACGCGTGTGGCAACCCGAGTCGCAGTCGTCCGTATGAGATTGGACGCTTTATTTTATCACACAATCCCGAAAAGTTACAAATTAACTAGGTACACCCAAACGAAGTCGCAGTCGGAAACCTACAATATTTTCTTATAATTGATTTGTCTAATGTAGAAGCATAGAGCTACAGATTCATATTAATCTATATGATGGTACAAATCTTCTTAATTGACCGAAAGTATAAGTATCCTGTTTTCTTTTACAACTCTTTGGCTCTTTTTTATATTCTATGTTTTTAGCTTTCCATATTTTCACACCTACATTCAAACTAAAACGCAACAGATAAACATTTGTGAATTGTTCCTTTTTTTTTCTAAAATTAAATACATACTTTTAATCAGTACATAAATTCACACCTGAGATCCCTCCTATTAGCGATTTAAACAAGGAACAAAATAAATCATTTTGATTTAATCTGCTCTGAAAATATTAATCTCTATTAAGTCCTAAACTTATCTGTCAATACTATATTACAATTTACAAACATACATAATTTTCACTGCAAACAACATGGTTAATCCCTATGTGATAAGCAGAATTTTGTATCTTATAATACCGTTTCATTTTTTCTAAATCCAACATAGTTGACTTTCTATTATAATTACTAAAAATATAATACCACTATTAAATATAATACCACGATACAAAATCTCAACAGCATAAGAACGTGCAGTTACATTTAAAGTCCTTACATTAATATTAATATAGTACTTTTTCACTTAGTAGACTTCTCCGAATAAATACCTATTTATTTATATATTTTTTTTAGCCTAATAAATTGAAATTCTAAATAATACACTACAACCCCCAGTTTGTACACATTTAAAACCAAACACTTAACCCATACCTGCATTTTACTACAGCCATATTTTAATACTAACTTAAATATTTTCTAATTTACTATTTAAATTTTCCTCCAATGTCTTTGCTCTCGTACGCCATAAAATTCAAAATGTAAGTACCTTTTATAAACACTTTATTTATTTATTTATTTTTCGTTCAAACTGTAACACTTCTTTTTACCTTAGGAATTCAATTCAATACATTTTTGTAGCCTATGTATTATTCTACGGCATCGTCTATCTACCTATCAAATGTAATCCAAAACTATCAAATAAAGCACGAGATTGGATTTGCATTTGTCCGTTTTGAGGCCTATATTAATACAGTCCTTTGTCTATCTATCTATCAAGTTTCATTCAATTCTTTTTAAACGTTGAGATGTGAGAAACTTACATAATAATTTGCGTTGTCCGACTCACACTTGACCGTTTTTATAACTTATCATATTACTGTGCTTCATCTATACCTATACTAATAGTGAAAGATAAGTTCCAATCGATTCAGCAGCTCCGGCGTCCACTCAACGCATTCAAACATACAAACAATTCAAATATTTCCTATTTATAACTTTAGTTTCGACATAAGACTACTACTTATTTCCCGTTTGGATAAGTTTCAAAACTTGGTCTAAATTGTTTAAAGTAGCTCACCCATGTTTAATTTTCAATACTATGTTTTATATGTATAATTTAAATGTAACTTTTCATGTTGCAAATTGTTTCCCTGCGACTGTTTTATTTTGATTTTTGATTTAAGGTATAATATTAGGTACTATGTTCTTGGTATAATGTTACTTAATTTTTTTTTTTTTGAATGCGGTTGTCACCTATAATTGGGTTACCATTTAGCCTTTTTTTATAAATTTGTGCCATTTTAATTAAGAGTTGGTGTGTAACTTGTTGGTGATCTATTAAATAAATAAATAAATAAATAAACTTAAATTTTCCCATAAACAGTTCAGCGTTTTTTTTTTTTTTTTTAAATAACCCTCAATCATTAATTCTACGTAACTGTAACAATCAATTTAAATTTTGCACGGGTAATGACTATAATGTGTTTTTAAAATTAAGTTTACAATATAAATTATTTCTACATGTTAGTTTTTCCCCAATAAAATTCCTGATTATTTATCAACAACTTCAGCTATCAATTACACACTCAAAGGTCCACATCAAAGCCCTTCCCTGCGACGCGGGTCCCTTGGACGGAACACACACAAAAACAGACACAAACACCTATGACCCGTGCACGAACACATACTAACATACATAAGCTCACGCCTTTGCCCCATTGTAATAGGCGAGACTACAGTTTGTCACTAACACGTGTTTTTATTTTTGTTTACACAAATATTCACCCCATCCGGGATCGAACCCAGAACCTGCCGCACAAGAGGCAGCGTCACTACCACGCGACCAATCTGTCCGCCGTCCGTCTAAAATTGTTTAAGAGTTTTGTCTAAGTATTACTACAATACATTTACCTTCCTGCCTTGATAATCTACTTAAACAGAAATTTTCATCTCTCTTTTTATTTATTTATTTAATAGGTACCTATCACTAAGTCTTCCCACATCGTAGTTTTCCAGAAAACAAACTCAGACAAAACAAATACTCTGACCCTAGAACAATTATCTGCCGCAACAAATCCCCGCACTAAGAATTAAACCTAAGACAACTGCTCTTTACACCACTAAAACAACTCCTCCGCAATACTATAAAAATTGATTTTAAATAGTAAAATTACCTAATTTGCTCTACTCATTCTGACTGCTTGTTAGATCTTTTAAAAGGTGCTATTATTTATTCTGTGATAAAAGTTGGTATTTTCTTCTAATAAATAAATATCTCTTATCATTTATTTTAGTTCACCGTTTTGCTATTCTAAAAACCCGTACAAAAATAACTTAACTTAAAGTAAAATAATTCTGCTGAATTTTTATTATAAAATTTAATTAAATTATGAACTTCAAAATTTTACACTGGTGATCGAAGATCCAACCGAAGTAAACTTTCTATTCTCACTCTTGCGCAAACATATGTCACGAATTAAAATTTAATGAATAACTATTTTTTTTTTAAATTTATAATCATTTTCTTCAGACATGTTATTAATGTAGTGTGTTTTTAAACCATGAAACAACAACTCAAACGACGGGTCAAACTTTAAGCTTACTTCTATCTTCCATTGATATGTACCGAATAGAAGTAGAATACTTCAACAAATGAAATAAAATTCATTTACACAAGGACATCAAGCTCCAGGAAGAAAGAGTGGTTGTGAGGCACTCTCAGTCCTAATGACAATGTGCACTAATCTATCTGAACCCAATCACGACCAACGTGCGTTGATGATCAGATTCATTTGTATATCCTTTCTATAACTTGATGACTTTAATAGCGTAAAAGCTTAATATTCCATAAATTTAGCAACAACTTAAATTTTACACCGAGCACAAAAGCTGATTGTCACACGGAGCATGTGGAGTACATTTATCTTTCATTATTAAAACTTCAAAATTACTGACAAAAATTCCCTTACACTCTGTGCAATATAAAGCAGAACCAAACAAGTACGGATAGTACATGTAAAACATTTACTTTAACTTATAGGTATTTTGAAGTTGTGTCAAAGTTCACCAGCATAAAACTTTTTTTTTTTTTACCTTTTTTTAGTTTTTCCAGTAATAAATAACTAATTTGAAGTAAATTATAAAATTTCGATATTACTTATTTCTATTTCCTAACACTAGACATCTCTAGCTTCTGATACTCAGAAATAGGTTTAACTGAAATCCGCTAGATAACCATTATAATGATATTTTGTTTACTTTTGAGACAACTAGCGTCGTCTATGCGCGATTTGTATACTAACTCAGCATAAACCCGTTATTCATAGCTGAGCGCTAATCGATACTTCCGCATTCCATCTTGTCATTTGAAAAAGTTCAATCAAAATCCGCTAGATGACGTATATTTATATTTTCTGATAAATTATATAATAATCCCAATGTATAGAAATCAACCTCTTTACCATACAATGAACCAAAAAAATGAATAAATAATATGCCAATAAAACAAAATCTTAACTTTGTCGATCTATCTACATTTGCCTAATCGAGAAAATCAGTGGTTTACCTACCTACTTGATTATGTGAATATAAACGGAATAAAGGACAAACAAACCTTAGAATTAAATGTAATGCAAAAACTACATTTACCTTTTATGTAATTATAAACCGATCTATATCAATTCAATTTTTTCTTTCCCAACAAAATCTTAATTTAAGTATACCTATCTCCTAATCCTACCTCATAGTAGGTATGTACAATTTAAACCTAAGGTCACGAGTTCAAAACCCAAACATTCCGGACACTTTTCTTTCCCTAAAAATTCTTTATTGATCTAAACTATAAACTGCAATCGAACTTAAATTGTTTTCCTAAACAGTGGGTACAGGACAACCCCCTGACTAGAAAACTCCAACTCAGGTCCCAAGAAATTTACTGTCACCCATGACTTCACCTATACCCTATACCTATAAATTAAAAGTATTCTAGTCATGGATGTACTTAATAGATACACTTAATTTATTGAGTTATCCTATTCGCTTTAATTATATGAATTTCTACCTAAATTAATTAATTATTTGATTAATACATCATACACACCTACAATGAATACCTACTATAGTTTATAATAATTTCATTATTAACAAGAAAGATGGATAAATCAAATCTATGAGGATAAAGTTCAACTCCTGATATCTTACTTCTGTAATTTTAAAACGAACTATTTTCCCGCCCTCGGCTCCAGCAAAGAATGAATAGAACCCTTTTCACTAATTGTGTACAATTTAGCTACCGACTGTTCTAAATTTCATTTATCAATTACCTATTTCTGTTTTATGTGTACCAGGTAATTTTAATAACCAATTTATTAAAAATATTTATAATAGATTTTTGACAGTGACAATTATTTCATGGCTGTATGGTTGGTTCGTTAAACCTTTGCCTATCTGATGAGTGAATAAATTAAAAATAATATTCCCTATTATACTAGACCTACCACAGAAAATCTACTTTTCAATTAATTATAAGTTATGTTTTGCCAGTTGGGCATAGAAGTTTTAAGTACTACCTCAACTAAACATGTACCTAACAGATCGGCGTGTCGGAAAAGGGGCAGCCCAGGAGACTTTTTCCACCAGTGCAACTGACTGCAACTTTAGTTTGAGAAAACACTTCATTAATTAGTCCATTTTACAGCAAACGAAGCCTGCACAGCATGTATTGTACCTACTGGTTGTGCCAATGATGTGTCAACCCCGTGTATTCACGAATTACAACAAGATCAGACACAATCACTTGATTCACCAAAAGTATTTACAACCAATAAAACCCCGAAAAGGACCCACTGACCAGCTTATACAGAAAAACAAATCCTAGAAAATCTATGCAAGAAGAACCGGTCGGCGATTCGGAAAACGGGCATAATAGTGATAGTGAACACCAGTGCGTAGTACAACTTACTTAGTGCAGTAATATTCATATTTAATATAGTGAATCGTCTCAAAATATTTACCTATTTTATTCCCTTCCCTATCCCTAATCTTACAACCTTAAAAATTAATACCATTCTCATAACCCTTCCTTTTTCACGGCAACAAATTGTGGCGTATCGCCACTTTTTAGAAGTCTAGATCAAATGAAACCTACATAACCTATAAAAACCAAACTCACTAACAATCCTGGTCACTGCGCATCAAATTGTAACGACCCCCCCCTAGATAAAAATAAATAAAACCCTTACAATCCTACCTATCTTTAAACTAAGTGAACCTTAACCTAACCTTTAAGAAGTGACTAAAGTTTTCATTTGATCTAGATTTGGCCAAGTGATCATTCTAGTTTGAGAGGACCTACGTTGTGATTTATGTGTAACCCTGGGTTCTTTAAGAGTTAGTGAGAATGGTATTGATATTAAACTTAAGTACTAAGATGAGGAACATTCAACCAGATATCGACAGATTAAAAAGTAAGTATTTTTAAACATGAAAAATAGGTAAATTAAATCTCAATAATGATGTATTGCGGCTTAGGTCAGCGCTCCACCTCCGCGCCAGGGCTTTGCCCTCTAACTTCTGTTAGAACTGTGTGCCTCGACCAAAGACTGGACAGCACCCCACCGCTGTACTCCTTTTATGGGGGGGGTATTTAACTATTTTCAATAACAATCAGATAGTTTAGTATTCTACAGCAAAAGATGAGAGGAAGTCAAGTTGCATTGACTCAGTAAATTTACACTGTCTTTGTCAGTAAGTCGAGCCGAGTCAGACTGGTGACTACAGGAATCCTAAGCATATATACTTATATACATACCCATAAAAGGAGATGCTAATCTTTTAATTTACTTTATTTTGAGTCAATGACTTTCTTATCAAAGCAAGCAATTTTACAAAATCAAATGAAATAAATATATTTATTACAATATCTTAGAAGAATGTTCCTAAGGTTATTAAGAATAATAAAATTAGTAGAAAAGATCTTTCTTCACAGTGATCTGTATTATGTATGTTTATTATAACTTGGTGAATAGTTCTCATTAATAATAGTAGTAGTCAAGATAGAATTTTCTTCAAAAGTATTCTATCTTTAATTATACACATGGTTCGAAGAGATGGAATTTTCTCCAAAAGTTTCCCATCTTTAATTTATATTCATAAATAGTAAAGCCAGATCTTTCTTCAAAAGTAATCTTAGCTGTTTCTCAAAATACTTTAGTAAATCTTCGGTTATACTTTTCACCAAGAACTTTAATCACATACATTATTCAGATTCAAGGATTTATATACCTTCCTATGCAAATAGAATGCAATTTAGTCTTCCTTACATGGTCATATCATAAAATTAATATTGCTAGTATTACATAGTCTCAATTTGGCAATGATGGTTCACACATTATATACCAACTCGACATAATGGAGTCTCCTCATTTCCACAGAGAACATCCATTATCTAAAGAGTGGAGCCTCCATGATCCCTCGAAGGACATCCACCCAAGAAGTTCTTGACTTATTCAAGTCAAGGCCCTACGTGAGCACGTAGCTCAGGTATACAATAAATGAAACAAGCATATGCCGTAGACTCAGATCTAAGTTAAGTAAATAATAGATAAGGAAGTTAATATTGCAATCTATCTCATAACGCTGAATCTCTTATTAAGACATTTTCATAGAAAATGATTCCAAATTAATTATATTTTATTTCAGAAAAGTTCCTAGACTGATTTCTCTTAAATTTAGTAAATACTAAGAATATCCTATTTACCTTTATGTACTTGATTTTACCTGCCTAGTTTCTGCCTAAATAAGATTCCTAGTCTATCTTCTTGTGAAATAAACAAGCTAGAAGTATTTTACTTCACATTTAACTTTAAACGTGTGCGTGTGGTGAGTTATGCAGTTTTCCACGGTGCAATGGGAAACTCCTGACTAAACTGTAGAAGTTTGAGGCAGCTTTCCTCGTGTACCTAGTCCCTAAAGCTGAGTGTATGTGCATTCACACGGCCGTAAAGAACTTTGGTTTGTGTGAAATGCGGGCATGTATAAAATGCGGATAAATAAGTAAGATATATAGGAGACCAGAAACAGTAGTGATTTACACGCAATACTCAGTGCCTAAGGCCTGGATCTTCTTCGACAGTTCCCCGAGATCACTATGCAAACCAAGACTGCACTGGGAGACTATAGATTGAATCACAATATAGAATTATAAATCAATCCCTTGCTCGTCTCATAACAAGGTCCCGCCATAAGGCGTTGTATTGAATTTATAGACATTTGACACCGTTAGGCGCCTATAAATCCAACCACGACAAACGTCGCGTTAACTAATCTTTCCTCCTCATCAGAAACATTGAGTTTTACTAACACAACCAAACTCAATTTAGTTGGGATAAGGATAGTATTACTTCCTTTGTTATCCCATACAATAAATAGTTAGATTTTACTTTAGTTAATGTAAGTAACTTTTATAATCAAAGAAAACAAGATATTTCACAAAATTAAACAATAAAATTAATAAATTAAGAAAATTCAACCCATTCCCCAAAATCCGAGGAGAAAAGCTCGCGTCGATTTTTTTTATTTTCCCTCCCTAAGCCGTCCATACAGCCAAAAAGCGCGCCATTCATCTATTTGCTATACAACCTACATGGTATTTCACCTTTCAATATCATTCCATTACTCTACTGTAAATCGTGACTTCAATAGAATCTTTTTAGTTTTGCATCTCTTTTCTCAGCTGTTCTCCGTACATTCCACCTTCCTCTCCAACACAGCAATATGAACTATAAACCAACGTAATACGGTCCTATTTAGCATCCTTACTCTGTTACATGGCAGCACCAATGAGATTTTATTCAGTATTTTATTTTTTTATAATGAAGGTTATTATTGTTTTAGATTTACTTACGAATAATTTAATCTTAACTGATTGTAATGAAATACTTATTTAATTATTTCCCTTTCATTAAGGTTTAAGTTTCATATGTTTGAGAACTAACGAACAGATGATGTTCTGTTCCGTTACATGGTACCATTATTTTCACAATATAGTCACGAAAGTTAAATTTAAAGTTTGAACCATGTCTTCAAAAACACACTCGTGACCGTGCACGCCATTCTGCCGGCAGGTAAAAATAAACCTGTAGTAAAGCACTCGTAACGTGTCCATCCGCGCCGGTGCTAGCGCCGCCGGGCGCCAATCAGAGCGGGTCACTCCGCGAGGGCCGTGGACATATCACTCACCGATTGATTGTCCCCCCCTCGGCTACCCCTGTATACCCGTCTGATTTTATCCAGGTGCGACTGATTGAAGGTCGTGCACAGGTGTCACAAGACCTACAGGTACGAAGTGATTCGTGACTATTACGCGTTATATTCAATTTTGAAAACTAATGAACATTTTTATAATTCGAACGGTGCGGCAAAATTGTATTACCTTTGCCTCCTATATTCTCAGCTTCTAGCATTACAAGGAACTTAGGGTGCAATGGTTTTTACTACTTTTGCTGTGCCGTACCCAATTCAAATGGACAAATTTTATATTTTAAATTTCATTGACAGTGAAAAAAAAAACTTAAATTTAAAAACTGGCAACTCTTCCATGCATATGAATAGAACGTAAGGGTTTTGCTGTGTAATGTAGCTACATAAATGCCACACGAACCTAGTCGTGCGGATAGTATGTAAACATGGCCATGAGCCAACATATACACAGTGTACGGACAGACATCAGGCGTATCACTTCCCTCCACTCGCTCCAGCTATCGCAGCTAATAGCTGGGCGCCACATCTGCAACACCTATACATCACCTGCACCAGCCACATAGATACTTAAATCGGCACTTACACGTAGGATTAACACCTGATTCTTACAGCTGTATTATGAGCAAAATGCTGACAACCTCTCACCGCTGAACACCACGTTTCATAAAAATACTTAGACTTTATATCAAACGCTAATGTTTCTAGAATCATTGATGATCTGCCTGCTATGGGTCAATAATTTTTTTTAGTGACCAATGCACTTTTTGGAAAAAGTTTATCATAAAATCTTTCTTCTCAAGTTGTAACCTCTCTTAACATTGTACACTTTTTATGAACACCAAATAAAATGACGATTGTCTGCTGAAGCACGGATTTTTTTAATTTCTGTAAAATACAGTAAAACTCATACTCAGTCATTGTACACATGAACGAACACTTTCAATTCCTTACGTGAGGATTTTTAATCATTTTGGTTTATAAGAACACATAGCAAAAACTATTTTTTATAGAAAAAACATTTTAAGCTTCTGTGGATTTATCAGTGTTCAATTAAGGCGACCAAGTTTTATTTTGTTGTCGATACCTAACGCGACTAGATCGACGAGAGTGATACAAAATACTTTTGTCATGTAAGAAAGAAAGAAAAAAAAAAGAAATTTATTCACCACATAAAAAAACATCAAACAAATCCTATGTATACATTAATGCCTAGAAAATAAACACACCGAAAATTGTATATAATAATTATATTACAATATCAAACAGAAAGATAATAGTAAAATATACAAATACGAAGGACAACAACGTGAAGTAGGACAGACCCTGGGAGATTTCGTTTATCCGAATATTGACCTTAAGATATCGAAAACAAATATTTGTATTAACGTGTGCAGCGGCATGCGAGGCCCAGTGGTAGGAGTGAGGATAATGACAGGACAGGCTGCGAGCGGCTGGCATAGATACTACGGAAGTTTTTCTGCCGATAACTATATCTTAAAGTTAATTTCCATAGAAAAAAAACTTAATTTCTACGGTAAAACTGATTTAGGTCACGAGTTAACCCATTTTATATTTAAAAAAAGATTGGTTTAATGCTTTTTTAATTGTTATTATTACCTAAATACAACTTAAAAGTCAAACCACTGTGTAAGAGCACTTGTCAGCTCAGTGCATTAGATGATAAACGGACAGGAAAATTATTGATAAACGAAAATTATTTTATTTGTTTGATACAAACATGAATTGACAGAATTGCGTGCTAATTATGAACTAAGGATTTAAATGCTACGTAATCAAATGTGCGATGTACTCGTAAACATGGAAATGAATTCATAAAATGACATGTCAAACATACACAATGGAGAGTTTAAAGTTAATGATTGTTTGTATAAATTGGGAAAAACGAAGACTTTCATTAATTTCAAACCGTGTAACTGATTTCCAAAACTGCGAAAATTACTCATTACAATTGATTTTAGTGATTTTCTTTTAATTTTTTTTGTTACGCTTTTTATTGTGAAGATAAGAATATCTAAAATTAAAGTCGCAGAAACGATCTTCTCTGTGAAAATTTCTGTCTAAAATTATTTTGAAGAAGGTCTCAAGTAATACACAAGTACTATTGTTATTGCAACTCTAACTTTATTCGTAACACATCGTCTCAAGAGGAGCCTTGAATAATTTGGCGACCAGCCTCACTCACCCTGTGTACAGTTGACTATAAACGAAACTTGAATTTGTATCCTTATTTCAAACGCAAAAGAATTAGAATCCAAAGTCCACAGACCGTAAGAGTATTTCTTCAACATACCTATCATAACTGTTGAATAAACACAGCACCAAGTAGTGAGCAAACCTATTTATAAGTTTTATATTTGAAGATACGAAAACGACAGTCATGGTCGCGGCTGGGTTCGTACCCCTCCAAAACGTATTTCTTCCAACGCGCATGATTCTGCCAACTCATTAAACTGGGGCGGATCGTTAGCTTCAAAAATACACATAATATTTTCTTTGCTGTTCACCAACGAACAACCCCAAAATAATATAAATAAAAAATAAGTTTAAAAACCAAAACCCGACTACTGAAGAATCGCGCTCTAAAAAGTATGAAACAAGAAAATGCTCGTATCTGAAATATTTATGAAAACTTTTAAATACTCTACGTCTATTTAATAAACACTATACACGTTATATAATTTAACGTATTAAATACATATTCATAGTGACGTTCGGAGAAGAGCCGTGGTCGTATGCCACTTTAGAATAGACGTAGAGTATTTAAACGTTTTCATAAATATTTCAGATACGAGCATTTTCTTGTTTCATACTTTTTAGAGCGCGATTCTTCAGTAGTCGGGTTTTAGTTTTTTAACTTATTTTTATATACAGTTGTAGTTGGAGGGCTGGATAGTGACATAGGCTACATTTCCAGTCGAAAGAAGTGACAAGAAATATAATTTTCTACAAACACGACCTCATCTATTACCTTGGTCAAGATTGAGGTCAAGAGTTAACAGTGGCACTCTTACACACTCTATATTCCAAAGTTAAAAGTCTAAGTTCATTTTAATTTAGAATATAATAAAATAGTATATATTTGCTAGAAAACAGTTCAAATTACAGATGTTAAATAATGTTTGAACAGTGTTTTCAGCTTACATGTAAGCATGCGAATGTTTAAAATATTAGTATGTTAGTCACGGTTTTTTTTACGGAAATATTCTACAACATACTATTCAAGGAAAAATAAAATGATATGTCAATTAATACAAAATGTCAGTAATACTCAAATAAAATATGTCAAAAACAATTAAAATTCAATTATGTCTAATTGCAAGATATTTTTACCCGACTACGGCGAAGCAAAAAGGAGGGTTATGTGGTTGACCGGTATGTATGTATGTATGTATGTTTGTATGTATGTATGTATGTATGTATGTATGTATGTTCATCTGTTCCATCATAACTTCTAAACTATTCGTCTCAAATTGACAAATGAAGTATCGTTGGACGCGTTTTGATTGTCCGCTGGTTATAGGCTATAAGACGTCACATTAAATTGATTAGAGCGCCCTCTAGATGACATAAAGTCATGAACTAAAAAAAAAGTTGTTTTTGATGGTGCTTTGTTGGGTATCAAATGAAAGGGCTTCATTAGTGCATTTTAAATATATATGTATTGTAAGCTGTTTCTTGCGGATTTGCTTGGATGCACCGGATTTAAAGTTCACCATCGCACACTGTCGTCTTTATTTAGTGATTACTCGGCTGTATAGTGATCGAATCAAGCAGGAGTGGTTGCGAACATTATAACTCATCACACTGCAATAGGTGTAATTCATATACTCATATGAAATGAAAAAAAAATAGTGTTTTTTTTTAAGTCCGAAGAGCCCCCTAAATTAAAGACATCTACCAAACAAATATTATTAATGCGAGGCCGCAGGCCGAGCTCCGCGTAGGGTGAAACCCGGAGCGTTCCCCCCCAATCTAAGACATCTACCAGACAAAGATAAGTGATGCGAGGCTGCAGGCCGAGCTCCGCGTAGGGCGAAGCCCGGAGCGTCCCTCCAATGTAAGACGTCCACCAAACAAAGATATGTGATGCGAGGCCGAAGGCCGAGCTCCGCTTAGGGCAAAGCCCGGAGCGTCCCCCCAATCCAAGACGTCCACCAAACAAAGATATGTGATACGAGGCCGAAGGCCAAGCTCCGCGTAGGGTGAAGCCCGGAGCGTCCCCCCAATCTAAGACATCTACCAGACAAAGATAAGTGATGCGAGGCCGCAGGCCGAGCTCCGCGTAGGGCGAAGCCCGGAGCGTCCCCCCAATCTTAGATATCCACCAAACAAAGATTAGTGATGCGAGGCCGCAGGCCGAGCTCCGCGTAGGGCGAAGCCCGGAGCGTCTCCCCAATCAAAGACATCTACCAGACAAAGATAAGTGATGCGAGGCCGCAGGCCGAGCTCCGCGTAGGGCGAAGCCCGGAGCGTCCCCCCAATCAAAGACATCTACCAGACAAAGATAAGTAATGAGAGGCCGCAGGCCAAGCTCCGCGTAGGGCGCAGCCCGGAGCGTCCCCCCAATCTAAGACGTTCACCAAACAAAGAATAGTGATGCGAGGCCGCAGGCCGAGCTCCGCGTAGGGCAAAGCCCGAAGCGTCCCCCCAATCTAAGATAACCACCAAACAAAGATTAGTGATGCGAGGCCGCAGGCCGAGCTCCGTGTAGGGCGAGGCCCAGAGCGTCTCCCCAATCTAAGAAGTACGTACGTAAACTACGATGTAAGGGAGACATCCTCGGCTCTGGAACGGTTTCAGTATTTATGTAATAGTTCAAACTCTGTCTTCATAAAGCTCCTATACTATTACGGGATTAAGATTTAACTTTGTATTCCCTTTTTTTACGAAAAAATTTGCCGCTCGCTTCGCTCGCGCAAAGACACTCATCGTTTTCTACCGCAACCCAGTCCAGATAAAACAAAACACAGCACCAAGTAGTGAGCCAACCTATTTAAAAGTTTAAATTTTCAATCTTATTTTGTTGAAGATACAAAAACGACAGGTCGCGGCTGGGTGCGTACCCCTCCAAAACGTATTTCTGCCAACGCGCATGATTCTGCCAACTCGTAAAACTGGGGCGGATCGTTAGCTTTAAAAATACATATCACATTTTCTTAGCTGTTCACCAACGAACAACCCCAAAATAATTTAAATAAAAAATAAGTTTAAAAACTAAAACCCGACTACTGAAGAATCGCGCTCTAAAAAGTATGAAACAAGAAAATGCTCGTATCTGAAATATTCATGAAAACTTTTAAATACTTATCGTCTATTTAGTAAACACTATACACGTTATATAATTTAACGTGTTAAATACATATTCATATTGACGTTCGGAGGAGAGCCGTGGTCGTATGCCACCTATTAACAGGTAGTAAAGCGATCGTATAAGGACAAAGTGGCATACGATCACGGCTCTCCTCCGAACGTCAATATGAATATGTATTTAACACGTTAAATTATATAACGTGTATAGTGTTTACTAAATAGACGATAAGTATTTAAAAGTTTTCATGAATATTTCAGATACGAGCATTTTCTTGTTTCATACTTTTTAGAGCGCGATTCTTCAGTAGTCGGGTTTTAGTTTTTAAACTTATTTTTTATTCAGTTAAATCTTATAAATCTTATCACCAGGAGATAAGAGAAACGAGTGGATACTTAATCGAGGGAGCAGTGTACTTGATAACTTGTAATTGTTTACCGGTGCTTAGTGTGAAAGGCTTCTCTAGTTTTAGCGGTCGCGAGCTCTCCCTGCTCACCCGATACACCGCTCCGTTCGTTACAAGACACGCGTTATTTAGTGCCTGTTTATTTATTCACCTCATTAAACAAATATTGAGTATTTCTTAATTGGCTCTCCGGCACTATTTTTGATTTGTATTCTACTTTGTATTCAAGGCTGTCGGTTTTCCAAACATTAAATAAATTTCAAAAAGCATTTTTAATTATATTTTTCATATTTATGTTTTCAGGGAAATAAGAATAATTATAGTCAAGCAAATATCACATATTGAAAATCACAAAAATGATACAAACGGTGTCAACGCTTTCAACACACTCAACATCAACGGATCTCTGGGAAAGAAGACAGAAATGGCACCATATAAAGATGTCATTATACCCTTAAATAATTACTTAATTTCTTAGACAATTAGGCAAAAGATTAAGTTTAAATGAAACCGGAATCATAAAATTATGCGACTTTATCATAACACGACAATCTTCCGGTTTAAAGTCAAGGCATATACATTCGGTATTTCATCAATAGTATCGATAGTATTCGAATTCAATAGTATCGATACTATCTATAGTTTTGTCTGTCATAAATAGTATCGCAAACTATTGGCTATCGATACTATCGATAATATCGTTACTATCTATAGTCCTATCGATATTCTTATTGTTTTTCAAGGTCAACTATCGATAGCCAAACTATCGATGGTTATGCAACACTAGTGTCAATATCAGTAATAACCATGGACTTAGTACTTTCTCTTTATGGTAATAACTGTCAAAGGGCAAGATGGATTGCGTTCCGTTCCACGGCTTTACTACATAACCATTTTAGCAAAAATCTTGAAAAATTGAATTAAAATATTATTTTTTGACATTACAATTGTTTAAAATAAATAAAAGTAGATAAAACGTGGTTTAAACATAATATTGTCATAAAAATGCTTGATTTTGTATTTATATTAACCACACCGACGTTTCTTTACACTTATTGTTGAACGTAACTTATTTTTTATGTCTATGCCTTGACTTAAAATGACCTCCACGCCTCCTACGACGTAAAATGAAGTGATCGATTTCCTTTTCCTTTCTTTTTGGCGTGGCTTCGTTAGAGGAGGGTCGTGTCGTGTGTCCTGTGTTAGCTCTCCGTCAAAAAGAAACTATATTGTATAAATCTTTTTACTGTGTTTTTTATAAGTGTTTTATTCTATTAAAACTTTAAACCGGAAGAAAGTCGTGTTATAATAAAGTCGCATGATTTTATGATTCCGGTTTCATTTAAACTTAATATTTCGCCCAATTGTATAAAAAAATAAAAATTAATTAATTAATTATAAAAATTAAGTTACTATTTTAGGGTATAATGACATCTTTATATCTTTATATGGTACCGTTTCTACTAGGTCTTCTTTTTATAGTCGAAAAACAAAGGATAAATCTGGAAAAATGAAAAAATGAAGACGTATTAGTTTATATGCTTGTACAAAAACGTACATTTCGATAAAGTTCAAAAACGTACATTTTCATTAAGTTTTGTTCTAAGAAACCTTGACGCTCAAACGCACAATTTTGAAAGTAAAACTCTGTGTTTCGCCAAAAACTAGCAACAAACCTGAGGCCCGACCACCGGGCAGCGAGACGGCAAGAAAATCCTCGAAAATCCACATTGCACACGCTCTCAGTACTTCCCACTGTTCAAGCGGGTACAAAGCACGCAGTCTATCACTCACACACCCCATCTCTCACGCATTTCACCTCGATTTCAGCCCTCGTTAGGCAGGCATTGTTTGATCGTACTAGTAGGTACTATCGCAGGTACTTGTGTGGTTCGCGTGCGAGGGAGGAAATGAACTGTAAAAAGGTCTTAGGTTAGTCAGGTCAAGGGGCAAAAGATAAATATTGTTAATAAAAAAATGTTATCTTACATATGTGTAGAAAACATTTTCTTTTAAGCAATGAATAATTTTTTTATTGTATTTTATTATAATATTTTATTGTTACATATTGATAAGTTTACAGTTCGTTCCCTTAGTCTTCTTTTATTTGTTTTATTTGCGCCACATATTCAACTAACCTACTCTCGTAAATAAACATTCGTTTTCAGATCTCATTGCAAAAATCAATAACAAGCAAAATAGAGCTGAATAATAAAAAAAAACAATTTAGATTTTCTTCCAATTCTCCTGTCAGTTCCGTCAAATAGCAATTCCCGGCGCGACGTCCTCTAGAAGCAAAAGTTGAAATAAACGAACGATCTCATCGGAAACATACCACACAGGCAGTACACGTGTTTGACAAGCAGTAGAGCATTATGAACAAAATCCATTAAAACGCATTATCAGTTAGGAAACTCGTTATTAATTTTTTCTATGATTTTACAAGTTTCTATGATTTCATAAAAGGAAGTAAAAATACTAAGGTCCGTATTACAGAACGCGACTCAGAATCTGATTTATTCTTAAACAGCAGTCGTCTTTGTCAGTTTGATAGTAAGAGAGAGACAATCAATACTTAATCAGAGTATAGATCAAGTATAGATCAAGAGTTGAGACTCCTTCTGTAATACAGGCCTAATAGATGAAAGACAAACATAATGTATAAAAGAGTAGTTAAGTAAATTTTACAGAAAAAGGGTTTTCATATCTTGACTAGGTGGATTAAAAGTTAGAACTTCTGTTGTAGGTTAAAAATACTTGAGATACAAGTTAATTATTGAGACAATAAATACTTCTTTAGATTTAGACACTCGTTACCGGAAGTATTTTCCCAATTACGGGAAAATTTGACTTCGCAAACATATAAAAATGATTAAGTATCAAGTTTCATTACTCTTTTTGTAATCTGTATTATGTCGAATTTTTAAAGTAAGTAAATGACTCTTGGGACTGACTTTTCCGCTTTTATTTAAACTTGTCTAAGTCCAACATGGAGACACTCCCTCCCTCCCTCCGTCTCGGGGCCCGCATTACTCGACAATTTAATAAATGCTCAGGACCAACTTACCCCGCGTTATCTGGTTTATGATATACGTGAGCACTGGCTACCCACTTAATGGGACTTTTGTTATTCTACAGTAGTTTCAGAGAGATATATTTCAATTGGAACTACTTTACTTGTTTGATTACGCAGTAAAGATTACCTTTTCATTACTCATACTCTGAAAGTAGGTCTGAAGTTGCCTAAGGAGGGGCTTGAAAGTAATACTTTTCAGGCTTAGGGAGAATCGCTTTCAACTGACAGCTGTCAAATTAAGTATTATAAAAAAAACATGTTCCAACATCCTATACAGCCACTCTATTACAGCGCGATGTAAAATTGAAATAACAAAAGTGAAGTATTCATTGAAGAATATTTTTTAATGATTATTAATAATTATATTTTTAAGTATTTCTTTAAAATAAAATAAATTTTGGCAAAATATTTATAATTTTTTTTAAATGATGAAAATGAAAAATAATGTCTGAATAGCTGGCCAGCCACAGAAAAAAAACATAAATACCTAGGCGGGAAAGTGGCATTCCGATCTTCATTTGTTTTTTCGAGTTGTAAAGTTTTGTTCATACTTCTGGATTGCAGAGATTTGTATGAATGCAATGAGTTCAGCTTAATGATGTTGTTATTTTCTTCGTATTCGTAATGAAAAGCACAGTGTTTACCTCGGGTGAAAGACTTATTTAGTCCCGGACTTATTTAACCCCGTCTCGGGACTTAAATAAGTTGTTTTGGCCCCTTAGTACTTAATGTACTATTATCTATACTAATATTATAAAAAGGAAAGATTTTGTTTGCATTGAATAGGCTCCGAAACTACTGAACCGATTTGAAAAATTCTTACACCATTAGAATCCTACATTATCACCGATGAACATAATTATGTAAATTTTGCCGAATTTCCACGGGAACGAAGTCCCAGGCGGAAAGCTAGTTTTAACATAAAGAAAAAAAAATAATGCGAATGGACTTGTTACGAGTAAAGGAATCAAAAACCGTATATAATCAATTTACGCAAATTAAATTAATGTGGATTTACTATTTTTTTATTTCTTCCATGATTTTTTTAAATTTCATTTTATAGACAATCTTTTTCTGGCAGATTATAATCAAAAGATTGGAACCATAAATCATAAATTAGTCATATTGTATGTTACTCTGAAATAAAAGAAACTAAAAAATGTTACTTACCACAACAGTGGCGAAAACCTACGGCATGAATTCAAATCAAATGTTTTTTTTCGTCTTCAAAAGCCGGCAAAACAAAATATGTGCGTCGCTCAGTAATTGTTTTTTTAGTCAACCTTTTGATACGATTGACATTTGCCGAAATAAAAGCTTTTATCTTTGGTAAAAGAGTTTACGAGATATTACAGTGGAAGCATGTATTTTTTTGTATAGTGAAATGTAATAAATTGGAAAACTACTCTTCGTGCACAAAAGGTAGTTTATTTAATTTTCTACTCTAATCAGACCATTTGTAAGTAACGATTTACAAAGTTTGACTTTCAATCCAACGCTGTGTCATAACTGTTTCGTAATCGGCCACCAAACAGTGAAAAATAAATCTTCTTTCGTAAGCGTTGGTCACCGAACTCTGGTTACGAAAATGATCGAAAAACGTCGCGCTGTCATTAAAAACACATTTGTGACTCTCATCCTCTATTGATGTCGATATCACGGAAAATACTACTTTAACGCTTCTCTAAAATATTGGTGATGTGAGCTCGGTTGTGTATCGGAACTACTAGAGTAAGCAAACAGGAAGTGAGGAGGGAAAAGAAGTGGGGGGATTTCAAAGAACAATGTTCATATTTCATATGTACAGGGTACTTTCAATGCAGTAGTGAAACTTTGTAAAAGCTCGCAAGGAAAGTAAAGTTCACCAAAATAAACAAAAACTCAATATTCCCTTGTATGGATATGAATTTTCTTCGTAGTTTCAAGAATTTTAATAAAGCACATTCTAATATACTTTGTACTCTTATGCAAAATGAATACCATAGAAAAGTTGTAGTTTACTCGAGATATTCCAGTATAAAGTTTATCCATCTTCGAGGAACAAGTCCAACTCTTGTAAGCGACACAATCCTTGTACTCTGGAAACTTCCAATTGCAGCACAGTACCTACACGACTCAAATGAGATAGTTTCACGCTCATAAATACAGGTGCATATTCCCTTCTATCTCTACTAATATTATAAATGCGAAAGTAACTATGTCTGTCTATTACGCTTTCACGGCTAAACTACAGAACCGGTTTTGATGAAATTTGGTACAGAGATAGATTAGACCTTGGGAAATTAACATAGGTTACATTTTATTCCACATCTGGGCATGACATAGCCTTTAGTCCGTGCGGGTGGAGCCGCGAGCAGAAAGGTACATAATTACATTATGGAATTCACGGATTGTCTTGTCTTATGCCTGAAAATAAAATTTTATTTTCGTTCTTATAATTCAAGCGGCTGAAAATAAAATGTGGTTGAAACTGACTTTGTAATTAATATTCACTCAGTTTGCGCAACCAGAGGCTAGCAGCAGCGACTGAGATGATTTAATTTACTTAATGTGAACAGATAAAGCTCTTTATAAAGCTCTTTATTTGTGGTGCTTCTCTCGACGTTCATTTCAGAAATAGCACTGGTTTATGAACGAGAGTGGATCGAACGGTTTTTGTGGTGTTTCACCGTTTGTGGAGAAGATTTTTGTATATTGATACCTTTGGAAAAGCAGCTAGGTTAAGAGGATCGTCTCAGTGTTTTTTTCCCATACAAACGGCGTTAATGGATTCCAACCCCTAACCGTCAACGGATCTCTGTGAAATTTTGGTATAGTATCAAAAACACAAGAAACTAGGTCCGTACGTTTTGATTTTTGTGATGTTTTTAGTAGACGAAAAGATATTTGAGACTAAAAGTCAGCATTTTTGGCCAAAGAAATTCTCAACATTTAAGAGGTGACTGTTGAAAAACTAAGAATAATTTTGGGAAAAACAAAACGTTCGAACCTTGTTTATACGCATAACGAATCGATAAAGACCAGAAACGTACAATTTCATTAAGTTTTTGGGGTAGGAATTCATTGACGCCTAAACTCATAATTTTGGAAATAAAACTCGGCATTTTGCCGGAAAGCTGCAATTGTCCCTTTTGCACAAGTCTGAGGTGGCACAAGTCGACATCGAGACACCATGAAAAACAACTGAGACGCTAGTCCAAACTGAGACGCTCCTCTTAAGGTTAAATTACTTTTTTATTTTCATTATTTACTTCATTACCTATTTATTTATTTTACTTTTCATTTGTAATGTGTAATATTTCAATAGTTTAATAAAGATCATGTTAAGGACAGCGAGCAAATAACGAGACAATTCATCGACATATCTTCTCGTGCGCCGGAGGGGCGCACGGGGAAACCGCATCGGGGAGAACCCCATGGCGGTGAAGTTCTACCGCGGCCTATCAAAATAGGCCGGTCTTCGGGACTGCCTCTGACCCTACATGCGTGTAGGGTGAGGGGAATATTCTGCTCCCCCCGACAGGGAAGGCGAGAGCGCACCTTCGGCTGTCGTAGGGAGCATTTTGGGGGACGCGGGTGGGCGGGAAGAGGCGACGCTACCATAGTGGCTACGCCGACAGTTCCCGCCCATCCGCTGTCTGTCGAGTAGGTCTGTCACTGGGTCCTCACACACGGCCCTGTGGTTGGAGCACAACGCGTAACGTGTGAGAGTGACCCATTCTTCAGTCATGCAACTATCAGCGGCCGTCGGCCCGCTACAGTTACATGACCGAGTTTGAATGTCAAGGGGAGACTAAGGGAGATTGCAGTTTGGTTTTAGACCTCGTGTGGTGGCCGATTGGCCAATTCTGGGCAAAACCAGAGAGCGGGGAAATGGAAGAGGGACACGATTTGAGGGTGCGGTAAGGGTATCCTCTTACCGCTGTGAAGCAAGCCTCCCTATGTTATTTTTTTTTTTTAACCCATTAAGGGAGGGAGGGACACGATTGTGGCAACCTATTCTGCTTCCCATGACCCACCACCGCGTTCGCGGTTTGGTCGCCGCCATGGGAAGCAATATGGGACGGGTGGAAGCCTGGTGGAGCCTTGCAGCCGTCCCGCCACAGGGCTAAGAGACGAGCTGCCCAGCTCCACCTCGCCCACCTTAATCTTCTGTGGAGGGATCTAAGGGGTGGTATCGTGTTGGGTGCTGGTGGTGCGTCTGCCTCGAGCCCTTGACCCTAGGGGAGGTCGAGCGAGGCAGCATGGCGTCTTGATTGGTAGGGTCGTTGTCCGGCGGGATGAGTTCTCGAGGGAGAGCTCTGCAGCGTCGGTCCGGGGGGCGGGCGTGTAGGGGCGCGATGCCGCGCAGATGTTCGAACGCGGAGTTATCCGCGCGGTCGAACATCCTCCTCGCGAGGCGGACGATGAATTCGTCCAGGCTGTCGATTTTTAGGTCGCGCCGGATCACGTCGTTGCGCACGTAGCGGCCGGCGTTGACAATCCTGCGTATGCATTGGTTCTCCTGTGCTCGGAGGCGGCGTCTCTGCGACTCGCAGACCAATGCATACCATGCCGGTGCCGCATACGTGAGACGTGATCGGATGTAGGTCTTGTACACCATAAGTTTGGTGCGAAGAGGAAGCTTTGAGGTAAAGACGGGGCGCAACCTAGCGCTCGCGACTTTGGCCTGGACGACGGTGTTGTTGACGTGGGCGCGCATGGTAAGTCGGCGGTCGATTGTGACCCCCAGGTACTTTACCTGCTCGGCCCACGGAACGGGCTGTCCTTGTAGGGTAAGTAGGGGCGGCTGGGATTTCCACAAGCCAGTGGCCATGGCCTGCGTTTTGGCGACGTTCACGGACATCCGCCATCGCGCTAGCCAGTGTGGTAGGGAGTCGAGAGTGGGCTGCATCTTCTTCACAGCGTGGGCCAGACGGTACGACGACGCAAGGTACGCCGTGTCGTCCGCGAAGAGAGCGAGCCTGACGTCGCCCACCACGGGGATGTCATCCGTGTAGAGTGCGTAGCAGGCCGGGGAGAGACAGCTTCCCTGGGGGACGCCCGATCGGACAGGGCGCTCGGAGGAGACCGCATCCTCAACGGCCACCTGAATTCTGCGGTCCTTCAAAAAGGAGGAGATCACCTGGATGATGCGGCGTGGCGCGTCCGACCGCGACAGCTTGTACAGCAGCCCCTCGTGCCATACGCGGTCGAACGCTTTCTCCATATCCAGCATCACCACGACCGTGAATTCCCGCTTGTTGTGGCAGGTGGCCAAGTGGTGGAGTACACGGGTGAGCTGTAGAGTGGTAGAGTGGCCCTGCCTGAAGCCGAACTGCTCCGGGCGGGGGGTAATGTGTGGAACCAAATGATCGAGAAACAGTCTCTCGAACACCTTGGACAGTGTGTCGAGGAGGGTGACGGGCCTGTAATTTTGGGGGCGTTTTGGGTCCTTACCCGGTTTTGGTAGCATTATGACGCGGCCTAACTTCCAAGGGGTCGGAAAGCTACCTGTGCGAAGGATGCCGGTGTACAAACGCGCGACTGCAGCCACCGTTTTGGGCGGGAGGTGGCGCAGCGCTGCGTTTGTGATGCGGTCGGGGCCAGGTGCTTTCCGTGGCTTCGTCTTGAGAAGGGCGCGTTGCACCTTACCGGGCGAGAACACGACCGGGTCTTCTCCCGTGGCTACAGGCCTCGACAGGTACTCACGCAAGTGGTTTCGTACTTCCTCCTCGTGTGCGGGGTCGCCGCAGGGGTTCGGTGTGAACTGTTTCTCGAGGCATTCGGCGAACAGCTCCGCCCTGTCCGTCGCCTTGTACTGAGGATGGTCGTTACTGTCAAGCAGCGGCCTTACCGGAGTGGGTTCGGAAGACAACTGCTTGCAGAGCCGGTGGACGGATGGGACGCCTCCTTCCTCTACCTCCAGTAGGTGTTGCTCCCATCTAGATGCGGCGTCGTCGGTGAGCTCTGCTTTCACCCTCTCCACCAAGGAGTTGAGCTTGGTTTTGAGGGTTGGGCATCGAGTGCGCTGCCAGTCGCGTCTCAGGGCGCGCTTCTCAGCAAGTAGGGACTTGAGCCGTTGCGGGAGAGGGTTAATCCTCTCTCCGGAGCGGGTGGGCTGAGAGGCGGTTTGGAGTGCACCCTGAATCGCCGCGGTCAGCTCCTCCGTGGCTGCATCGACGTCTGCCGGGGTGGAAATTGTACGGCTTGGGGTGTACTCGGTCAGTGCGTCGGAGAACCTCTCCCAGTCCGTGCGCATGCGCGGGGCAGGAGGGGCAGCGCGGACCGGACGGAGGTCCAGGACGCACAGGACGGGTCGGTGATCTGATGGTAAGTCAGGCATTACCTCTAGGGATGGTGTGGTATGCAGGCCGCGGTAGACCACTATGTCCAGGACCTCTCCTTTCCCGCTGGCTGGATCGTAGCGGGTCGGCTCGTCGGGTCCCAGGCAGTCATAGTGGTGGTCCACGGCGTCCTGCATAAGGCGGCGTCCGTTGGGGCAGGTGGTGGTTGAATTCCAGGCGGAGTGCTTGGAATTCAGATCACCTGCCAGCAGTGTGGAGTGGGAGGAAAGCAGCAGACTACGAACCTCCCCGGGCTGTAGTGGGACGGCTGGTGGCTTGTAGGCGGCGTAGAGGCGAAGGTCGCCGCTGCCTGTGTGCACGTCAACCCCGAGCGTATACACAGTCGTCGTCTGGGAAAGGGAGACCGGCTGGTGAACTACCCGGCGGTGGACTAGTATCAACAGCCCTCGGTACGCCTTGCCGAGGGGTGATACTTCGTCCTTGCGGTAGGCCAGGTAGTTTGGGATCTTGAAAGGCTCCTGGGAGCTCAGGTGGGTCTCGTTGATGAGTGCGATGTCGATATCCTGCTCGCGTAGAAAGTTCGCGAGCAGGCGCCGCTTAGTCGACAGCGATTGGGCGTTCCAAAAGACCAACCTGAGCTTATGGGTCATTGGTTCTGCCGGGCTGCGTGGCTGTCTTGGGGGCGGACCTGCTGTCGATGCACTCATTGAGCAGCCTTAGCGCTAGCTCAATTTTTGCATCGACTGTTAGGTCCGGACTAACCTCTATGGGTGTTTTGTGGGATGCTGAATGGGCGGGCGGCGCTTGGGCGGGCGGAGCTCGAGTGGGAGCCCGGGAGGGCTGGACCCGTGCCGGCCTCGCCTGGGCAGGCTGCGACTGTGCGGGCTGTGCCTGGGCGGACGGCGCCTGGGTGGGCTGCGCCTGGGCGGGCTGCGCCCGGGCGGATTGCGCCTGGGCGGGGTGCGCCTGGGCGGGCTGCGCCTGGGCTGGCTGCGATCTGTTTCTGCCCCCGCGCTTCCTCTTCCTGCGGGGGGCGGTAGGCTGCGGGGCGGCTGCTGCGTTGCGCTTCGGCGGGCCGTTGGCCGGCGCCATCAGTGATGACGGCGCCGCCTCCTCAACTTGAGGGCGACCCACCGCAGCGCGGGTGGTAGGGCCTAGGCGGGCCACAGTCCCGGCCTTCTTGTAGCGCGACTCGCGCTTGAAGACCGGGCAGGAGGTGTGATTCGCCGGGTGGGCGCCTCCACAGTTAGCGCAGGTCGGCGGGTCCTCTCGGGGGCGTGGGCAGTCGGCGGCGGCGTGCGGGCCTCCGCAGCGCACGCACGCGATGGGACGGTGGCATTGTTGCGAGGAGTGCCGAAAGGCCTGGCAGCGGTGGCACTGCGCTGGGCCCCTCTTCCCCCTCCATGCCTCGATTTTGACCCCCGGCATATTGAGGAGCTCCGTGATGGAGTATATGCCGGGGATCAGGTTGGGGGTTTTGGTGAGAGACACATGAAAGAGACATCCGGGGCGGCCAGCGCGGGCCCGGATGTGTCTCACGTGCGTCGGAGCGAAGCCCTTACCTTCGAGGGCTTTTTTAATCTCCTCGGGGTCGGTTGAGGCAGGAAGGCCACGAATGGCCACTTTGAGGCCCATCTCTTCGGGGGGTGTGTAGGAGAACCAGCTCACCCCCTCCTCCCTCTCCAGCTTGGAGAGGTAGGCTTGAATGAGCCGGTACTCGTTGCCCTCCGGCGGGGTGAATCGAACACCCTCACCGTAGGGGCGGGCGTTCGGGGGGTGGCCCAGCTGCTCAGCCAGGGCCGCGAAGTGCGCCGTCCAGTTGGGCAACTTCTCCACCACGAGTGGCGGGTAGTGCCCTTTCGGGGCGGCAGCGGCGCTAGCGGCGGCGGCGGTGGCAGTGGTGGAGGCGGCGGCGGTGGCGGCGGTGGTGGTGGTGGTGGTGGCGGCGGCGGCGGCGGCGGCGGCGGTGGCTGTAGTAGTCGCCGCAGCGGGGTTACCTGCAGACGGCGGCGGGGGCGGAGGGGGCGGTGGACCAGTGAGGGCGCCCGCGTAAGTCGCGGCTGGTCTCACTGGCCGTGGGGCAGGCCCGGACGCCCTCGTTGGGGCGGTGGGTTTCGGCGTCGGTGGCGGTCGCGCCTGTTTAGGCGCAGGGGGCGCTACGACTCTGGGAGCTGGCCCTGGGTGTAGCTTGGGCCACTTGGGCCAGTCAGGTGGGATGGTGTAGGAGGGGCCCGGGGCCTCAGTCTTCTGCAACCCGGGAAGCGGCGGGGCTGACGGCGGGCAGAGCACGGGCGACTTCACGCCGCCGCGGCGTTCCGGCGCCGGCGGCGCGCCGCCCGCGGGCGCGTTGGGCTTAGCCGCAGGGGTCGGGATGCGCGACTCCCGTTTCTCCTTCGGGGGCTGAGAGGCAAGCACCGCAACGTCGAGTCGAATGGGATACCCCAAGGAGGAAGCGTTCACCTACGCCGGTCGAGACAAGAAAGCGAGGAATAGAACAGCTGGCTGAAACCTTGGACAAGATGATGAGGAACCGACCGCCGCCGAGACAAGCTACAGACCTGCCTATTTTTTCCGGAGCTCCGTCGGAATGGCTGCAATACAAGGCAGCCATGGAGGAGACTACGCGACTGTACCGATTCACTGCAATCGAGAACCTGGCCCGTATAAGGAACAGTCTACGAGGGGAAGCCAAGGAAGCAGTAGCACCCCTCCTGAGTGCAGCGACGCATCCGGACCAGGTCATGTATACCCTGGAGCAGTGTTTCGGCCGACCCGAGGTGCTAATGGATCGGGTGCTGGAAGATTTGAAGCGTCTGCCGAAGATAGGAGGAAGCGCGTCAGAGTTGAACACGTTCTCCGTGAAAGTGCTGAACGCTGTCGCCGTGTTAAAGAAACTGAAGCCGAAGTACCTACACAACCCTCTGATGGTACGCGAGATCCTGGAGAAGCTGAGCCCTTATCTGAAGTCAAAATGGTGTGACTTCGCGGAGGAGGAAGAAGATTACGAGAAGGACACTACTCCGGAGATAGTGGCATTATCTCATTTCTTGATGAGAGAAGCGGATCGGGCATTGAAACACGGCTACTGCCCGCCAGCGACAACGACTAAGAAGGAGGCGCTACCCGCGAGGAAAAAGGAAACAAGGAAGTCTGTCTTCACTAACAGCGCTGAAACTGAAGACGTCGGCGTTCAGAAGACAGCAAGTTGCGCAGCCTGTGGTCAAGAACATTGGCTGTCCAAATGCCCAAAGTTTAAGAAAATGGAAATCCAGGAGCGTTGGGACCTGGTAAAAGGCGCAGGATTGTGCTTCAAATGCATCAGCAAGAGGCACAGGAAGATTAACTGCCGAGCTAAAGGATGCGGAGTCAATGGATGCAAGAGATGGCATCACCAATTGTTGCACTCTGCAGAGGGCGCTGTTAAAGAGGAGCCAACAGCGACCTTCACTGAAGAACAGGAAACAGTTGCAGCCTCTATCACAACTGAGAAGGAGGTCAAGCTGAAGATATGTCCAGTCACTGTGTCAGGATCCAAGGGGAAGGCTCGGATCTATGCCTTGTTCGACGAGGGATCGACGGTGACCCTGCTGGATGGGAAGGTGGCACAAGCAATCGGTGCGGAGGGACCAGCCAGAGTCCTGAATATGCGTGGAATTAATGCCGATCGCCGGGAGATGAAGAGCCGCCTAGTCAAGTTAAAGATCAGCGGGAGAGACAAGAAGGAGCATACGATCTCAGCAAGGACCATCACTGACACGAACATTACCAGTCAGTCGATACCGGAGAAGCTGCTGCAGCTGCAACACCTGAAGGACCTGGATCCAGAAGAGCTGTGCTATAAAGAAGCGAAGCCACAGCTATTGATCGGATCAGACAACTGGCATCTTATTGTCTCACGAGAGCTGCGATTGGGAATGAAGGGTCAGCCAGCCGCTTCCAGAACGCAACTCGGCTGGGTGATACATGGAAGCATTCCCAGAAGGATTGTGAAACAGGAAGAGGAAGTGCTTCACATCGCGACCGTTGAGCATCATAAGGAGTTGGAAGATGCAGTAAAGAAACACTTCAGCGTGGATGCTCTGGGGATATCACTCCATCCCAGAGTAAACAAGAGCGACCAACGGGCCATCAACATCTTTGAGAAAACGGCGAAGCGAAGAGAAGATGGTCAGTACGAGGTGGGACTACCGTGGTGCGAGGATGATGTCAAGCTGCCTCAAAGTTACAACGCCGCCTTACGAAGATTAAAGAATCTGGAACAGAAATTAGAGAAGAATCCTAGCGAACAAAGAAAATATGAAGAACAAGTGAACAACCTGATCACGAAGGGCTATGCTGAGAAATGCGATGGATCGGAAGCCAACAGTCCGGTCGCCTGGTACCTACCTCATTTCGCAGTGAAGAACATAAACAAGCCCGGGAAGTTTCGAATGGTGTTCGACGCAGCGGCCAAGTCATGCGGCAAGAGCTTAAACGACTTTATATTGGAGGGTCCCGACTTGCTCCGATCACTACCAGCTATTCTGTTCCAATTCAGAGAAGAAGCGGTAGCAGTAACGGCTGACATTCAAGAGATGTTCCTTCGCGTCAAAATAAGAAAAGAAGATCAGCCCGCCCAGATGTTCTTGTGGAGAACAAACAAAGAAGAACCTCCCGTGCAGTACAAGATGACTTCGATGATATTTGGAGCACGGAGTTCACCGTTTCTGGCACACAGCGTGAGAAATAGAAACGCCGAAGACTTCGCCAACTCACATCCAGCGGCACTTCAGGCAATTACCAAGGCGCACTACATGGACGACTACGTGTGCAGCTACTCAACCAAGGAAGAAGCTAAGAAAACCATTGAAGAAGTTGACTACGTCCACAGCAGGGCCGGTTTTCACTTGAGGGGCTGGAACACAAACGTCGAAGAGGTACTGGAAAACGTGCCGGAGGAACGCCGAGGCCGGATAACTACGCAGCCAATCACGAGGGACGCGCAGTATGAGAAGACGTTGGGACTACTGTGGGACTCTGCGCGCGACGTTTTGAAGTTTAACACCTCTCTGAATCGAGTCAACAAGGAAGTCAGGGAGGGAAAACGACAACCAACGAAGAGAGAAGCACTCAGCGCCGTGATGAGCATCTACGATCCACTGGGGCTGCTGAGTTGCTACACAATAACAGCGAAAATTACACTGCAGAACCTATGGCGACAGAAGTTGGACTGGGATGACCCGATACCCACGGATTCGGCAGAGGACTTCGCGAAATGGTTAAACGACCTGGAACGCATCAGCCATCTGGAACTATCGCGAAGCTACAACGGGGGGAGCCCAGTTAAGAAACGTCACCTGCACGTATTCTGTGACGCCAGCAAGGAAGCTTACGCAGCAGCAGCCTATTGGAGACTGGAACATAGGAAGGCCGGACACGCGAATCAAGAGAGAGTCGTCAACGATTTGCGCCAGAGATATTGGATACTGAAGTTGAGGCCTACAGTGCGACTCATTTCAAGAGAATGCGCCTACTGCCGAGTCAGAAGAGCGACGCCTAGAACACCGCCGAAGGGAGACTTGCCACGCGAACGAGTAGCAGCGTATCAGCGTCCATTTTCAAATTGCGGACTGGACTACTTTGGACCCATGGTAGTCACGATCGGGCGGCGCCACGAGAAGCGATGGGGGGCCCTTTTTACGTGCCTAACTACCCGAGCAGTTCACCTGGAGCTCGTGGCCTCATTGTCTACGGACTCTGCAATAATGGCGATCAGAAGAATGGCAGCGCGAAGGGGGTGGCCGGCAACGATATATAGCGACAACGGCACTAATTTCAAAGGTGCAAATCAAGAACTTCAAGCGGCCTATCAAGAGTGGAAGCCAGCAATGGAGGAACTAGGACTTCAGCACCGCATGCAGTGGAAGTTCATACCACCGGGGGCGCCTAACCAAGGAGGAGCGTGGGAAAGGCTCGTAAGATCCGTGAAGACAGCACTCGCGGCGACCCTCAATGAGAAGAACCCAAAAAAAGAGGTGCTCCAGACCCTGATGACAGAAGCCGAGAGCACCGTAAACGCTCGACCCCTCACACATGTCTCAGTCGATCCCAACGATCCTGAGGCCCTAACACCCAATCACTTTCTAATTGGGTCGTCAACGGGCGTGCCTTACGTCGGACCGTGTGAGCCAGCCGACAGAAGAACGTGGAGAGTTTCACAAGCACTCGCCGACGAATATTGGAACGAACGAACGAACTTTCTTCTCGTGCGCCGAGTGGCGCGCGGGGAAACCGCTTCGGGGCGAACCCCATGGCGGTGGAATCTACCGCGGTCCATAGCTATGGACCGGTCATTGGCATCACCTGCCGCGACCGCGGCGTTGGGTGTGCGACCACGACGGCGACTACGACCACAACAGCGACGGCGACGACAGGGGAAAGGGGTAATGGGGTACCTAGATTTTTTGGGAAATAAAGATTGCAAAAACCTAGATTGTTTGGGAGAAAATAAACGAACCTAGATTTTTGGGGAAAAATTTCAACACCAACCCTACTGAAGCGGCGTGCACGGTGGGTCCACGCCCCACCCGTGCCGGGATGATCCTATCGGCTTCCCCTGGCAGCTCCCGATCGGGAGAATGACACTGCCATGGGAAGTTGAGAGCGCTGGGAGAGGAGGAGCCGAACCGCTGGTCTTGGCCACAGGGCCAATCTCAACGGGGCGTACTCGCACCCTCCCGCGTGAGCCACAATAGGGAAGGAGGGTCTTTTGGCCTTCACGAGGTCGGGCGAGCGGGTGAGGCCCGGCTCGCCTTGGAGCATTAAGAACTGGGTGGGGGGGTAGTCAAAGAATTCAAGTCCCTCGACTACCCGCCTGTAAAATCTTTTTCTGTGGAGGGTAGCCAACTCGTTCGAGTTGATTTGCTACCCTCCATTGTTATTATTGTTTGGGTGCGAAGGCGAATGATGGAGAGGGCAGGCGGAATGACGATTGGAAGTCCTATCGGCTTTCCCTGGTAGTTGCCCTGTGAAAGGGAAAGTAAAACTGCCAGGGAAAGGGTGAGATTGCGAGTAGGGGCGAGGTCGTTCCGCGGGGATTGCTCCTAGGGGATCAATAACCGCGGAGACGGCCTACACCCCTCTGCTGGTGTCAGTCGGGCGGAAATTGGCAGTCTCTATTTTTTTTTTTTTTCCTGTCCCATAGGGGAGCGCCCCACGCATTGGATATTTTAGGGCATTAGTGTTCAAATTAGGGTCTTGAAATCTTACCTACCTACTATACCACAGGAGAGCACAGCGGGCGCGGGGGGGGTCAGGTCCCCGGCCAGTCGCGTGGATAGTGAGGCTCTCAGGGCTTAGGGTGGTGTTACCCGGCCTGTATCAGGGCTTAGGGGGGAGCGTGCCCGGCCTGTTCGTAGGTCTTAGGGGGATTACCTGCCTGGCGGCGCTGCACTGGGTCCAGCGACTTGCGGCTCCATCCGTATGCGTAGTAGGTGGTGGTGACCGGTAAGTTGTTGCAGGTGGTACTTACAATGCGTGGGGGCTTCTTATTTTATTTTGTTTTTTTTTTTTTTTTAAGTCAAGTCCGGTGTGGGGGCCGGCCTCGCGACCTCTACCCTTGGGGAGGTCGGGCGGGGCGGCGTGTCTTGATCGGGGGCTTCATCGTCCGCCGCCGGGATTAGCTCTCGGGGGAGAGCTCGGCAGCGTCGGTCGGGCGGTCTAGCGTGGAGTGGCGCTATTCCACGCAGGTGTTCGTGCGTGGAGTTGTCGGCGCGGTCATACATGACCCGCGCCAAGCGGACGATGAACTCGTCCAGGGCTTCGTGCTTGAGGTCGCGTCGGATCACATCGTTACGCACGTATCTGCCGGCGTTAACGATGGTACGCAGGCATTGGTTCTCTTGGGCACGTAGTCGGCGTTTGTTTGACTCGCTGACCAGTGCGTACCAGGCGGGGGCGGCATACGTGAGACGCGACCTTATGTACGTCTTGTATACCATGAGCTTGGTTGCTACTGGGAGGGTAGATGAGAACACGGGGTATAGTTTACCCCGTGCGACTTTCGTCTTGGTAACGATGTCGCCGACGTGGTGGCGCATGGTTAGTCGGCGGTCTATCGTTACACCCAGGTACTTTACCTTGGAGGCCCATGGTATAGATTGGCCCTGGAGCGTGAGTTGAGGAGGCGGCTTCATCCAAAGACCCGTGAGCATGGCCTGCGTCTTGGCTACATTCACCGACATCCGCCAGCGGGACAGCCAGTGGGGTAGGGCGTCGAGTGTGGGCTGCATCTTTTTCACTGCGTGGTCGCGGCGATACGACGCAGCGATGTACGCCGTGTCGTCGGCGAAGAGTGCTAGCCTGACGTCACCTACCGCGGGTATGTCGTCGGTGAAGTGCGCGTAGCAGGCCGGTGATAGACAGCTGCCTTGGGGAACGCCGGCGCGTACTGGGCGTTCGGAGGAGGTCGCGTCCTCCACTGCAACTTGGATGCGGCGGTCGGCTAGGAAAGAGGCTACTACCTGTATGATGCGACGCGGCGCGCTCGACCGTGAGAGCTTGTATAGCAGTCCCTCGTGCCATACGCGGTCGAACGCTTTCTCCATGTCGAGCATCACGACCACACAGTACTCACGTTTGTTTTGGCACATGGCCAAGAAATGGAGGACTCGCGTGAGCTGTAGCGTGGTCGAGTGGGCAGCCCGGAAACCGAATTGTTCAGGGCGGGGCACGATGTGCGGCTGTAGGTGCTGGAGAAGGAGTCTCTCGAACACCTTAGAGAGAGTCGGCAAGAGGGTGATAGGCCTATAACTTTGGGGTCGCTTCGGGTCCTTGCCCGGCTTTGGCAGCATTATAACGCGGCCCAGTTTCCACACCGATGGGAAATGACCGGAGCGTAGAATGCCGGTATATAAGCGCGCCACTGCGGCCACTGTCTTATATGGCAGGTGTCGCAGTGCCGCGTTTGTTATGCGGTCGGGGCCGGGGGCTTTCCTGGGCTTGGTGCGTAGCAGCGCTCGCTGCACCTGGCCGGGCGAGAACACGACCGGGTCGTCTCGCGGGTTAAGTGGCGCGGCAAAGTACTCTCTAAGGTGGTCGAGAACCTCCTCGTCGTGGGCGGGGTCTCCTGAGGGGTTCGGGGAGAACTGGTCCTCCAGGCAGTCTGCGAACAGTTCCGCCCTGTCGCTTGCCTTGTACCTGGGGGTGTTTTGGGCGTCGTAGAGCGGTCGGATGGGGTCCGGGGTCGTCGACAGCTGTTTGCACAGGCGGTGCACGGAGGGAACGCCGCCGTCTTCTACCTCCATGATGTGTTGTTCCCACCTTTCGCGGGCGTCGGTCACTAGCTCTGCCTTTACCT
This sequence comes from Aproaerema taeniolella, assembly GCA_949987775.1. NCBI lineage: Eukaryota > Metazoa > Arthropoda > Insecta > Lepidoptera > Gelechiidae > Aproaerema > Aproaerema taeniolella. Next base: position 20,648,671 of record OX465254.1, on the reverse strand, counting down.
TTTCCACCAAGCTGTTAAGCTTGGCTCTAAGGGTGGGGCAGCGAGTGCGCTGCCAGTCGCGTCGCAGGGCGCGCTTTTCCGCAATTAGGTCTCGGATCCGCCGGGGGAGGGGATTTTTCCTCTCACCTGAGCGGATGTGCTGCGTGGATGAGCTAAGCGCGTCCTGGATGGCCGTGGTGAGCTCCTCGGTGGCTAGGTCGACCTCCTGCGGCGTCGTGATCGGGCGAGTTGGCGTGTGCTCGGCGAGTGCCGTGGAAAACTTTTCCCAGTCAATGCGCGTGCGCGGGGCGGGAGGAACCACGCGGACCGGGAACAGGTCCAGGACACTCAATACCGGGCGATGGTCCGAGGGCAGGTCTGGCATTACCTCAAGGCTAGGCGGGGCGGGCAGGCCGCGGTACACAACTATGTCGAGCACCTCTGGCGGGTCGTAGCGGGTGGGTTCAGTGGGACCGACACACTCGTACTGGTGGTCGATCGCGTCCTGGAGCAGCGCGCGGCCTGCATTGCACGTTTTGGACGAGTTCCAAGCCGTGTGCTTCGCGTTGAGGTCGCCGGCCAGAAAGGTGGGGGACGAGGGTAGAAGAAGGTTTCTTACCTCACCAACGTCAATGAGGGTAGCAGGCGGCTTATACGCGGCGAAGAGACGAAAATCGCCGGCGTCGGTATGTATATCTACCCCCAAAGCGTAGATAGATGTAAGCTGCGTAAAGGGAACGGGCTGGTGAACTATCCGGCGATGCACAAGGATAACGACGAATATTGGAAGAGATGGGTAAAGGAGTACCTGCCGGACCTGGTGCCACGACAAGACCCAAGAGGAAGACAACGACCTCTCAGCAAAGGCGACATCGTAGTCGTGGTTGACCCTCAACTGCCACGAAACACCTGGCCCCGGGGAATCATTGAACGCGCCTACCCGGGCCCTGATGGACAAGTTCGCAGCGCAGACGTCCGAACCGCAGGAGGAGTGTTCCGGAGGCCTACATCCAAGCTCGCCATCTTGCAAGTAGCTGAGCCCGCTGTCAACCAGTAGAAGCTACGTCAAGACTTCGCTGGGGGGAGGATGTTAAGGACAGCGAGCAAATAACGAGACAAACACGTTTCCGGCACGACCTAGACAAAAGAACTCTCGCAACTAGCCGATCACAACAGGAGTGGAGCGCCGAGAACGACCGCGAGGCACCGTGCGAGCGGGATAGCAGTGCGAGACGCGGCAAGAAAGAGACGGCGCGACGGAACAATGGGAATCGGCGCGACAGAAAAACTCGGCACTCTGATTGGCGGATGGAATAATGTAGACGTTGTGATTGGTTAATTGTTTAGGCTAGTTTAGAATATAAGTCGCGCATTTTGTTTGTAAAACCGTAGTCAGCAGTAGTCAGCAGTAGTCAGCAGTAAGCGATCGACAAGTGAAGAACTCTCTCAAGCGAAGGAAAATAAACCCTACTGAAGAACTCAACCTGTGTTTCAATACAGTCCACCACAGATCATTTACTTAACAGTTTTATCATAAATACTCGTATGTGGTGAAAAATCTATAGCTTGAGAAAATTAAAATAATCAGACCAAATAATTTGTGTAGTTTTGAAAGTTAATACAGCTATTCCTTGAGTCGTCCAGATGAACATACTAAAAAACCCCGAGGTGAGGAAGGCGGAGGGGGGGGGGGGGGTCGAGGGTGGAAAATATCCCTTTTATCAGTTTTTTGCATGTATCTCGAAATTGATTGATAGGTAATATCTCAACAATCACTTCTACATTAAATTCTCTAAAAATTATGTTAAACATTTGAATATTATACTTATTCAGAACACAAATTACATACAAATAAAGTAGAAGTATAAACAAATAATAATAATAAAAGCGATAGGTCTTAAGTTTAATAGAGAGTGTATTCAGAAAATAGTTTTGCTTTTATCTAGTGCTAGTTCAGTAGATGCTGCTTTGTTGGTCGTATATTTAAGCTACAAGCAACAAAAGGCCGGACATAATTAAACCGCCGCCACAGGCCAGAGGTGGTACACGAGTATATGCGCGTGTTCATCAAACGCTTCATTTACAGTAATGAGCGCGTTTGCTCCAGCTGCTCGTAATCTCAGACCACGAGTACCTCCTAGTAAGAACTGCTGGAAATATTGTAACATACGAGTATGTATTGTTGTATTTTTGCTGTTCAAATATAAGATAAAGATAAGAATAGAATAAGAACACACTTAAGAAACACATGAACGATAACTTGTCGTAAAAAACTGGCCAACAGCGTGTCGGGTCACGCGCAGTACAAGTTTCTGTATTTAAAAAAAATCTTGTTCTTACTTGATCGACAATTACTCGTACTTGATTATTTGAGAAACCAACTTAGCTGTGATAGTTTGCCTTTTCATTTCGTTGTATAATATGATAGGTACCATCTTTTTTCACATTTTTAAAAACAATTCCTAAGTGGTGGCCTTACTGAAATTAATGAAAAATTCACTTTAAGGCGACTACAGCACCTAAATTACGATGTTATGATGCGTAGATAAGCAACGCATTGCATTAAATCGAAGAAAACAATACTACGGTAATATTCAGGACATAAACTAGATAAGTAGTTTGCTGAAAACATGATTCAGCACTTTTGGCTCGATAAAAAAAGCTCACAAAGTCACCTCTAAATACCCAATATTGTGTATCTTTTAAGCTGTAAAAACTAGTAAAATGCACACAGGAACTTGAATTTGCTATCAAAATGTTCGTGATTGAACACTCTCGATAAGTAGTTAACGCATTTTTCGATTTAATTTTTCTACCTTTCAATAAATCTCATTTTTCTAACTTTCGAACATGTTTTTACGCACGCACACTTTCATAGTCCGTAAACTTCGTGTATCGACACTGTTCGCACTGCCGGCCCAGGCCTGTTGAGAGACGGAGATGGTACTATTCCTATGTGTATTGCCTTTATCGGGTGCTGTAGTCGCCTTAAAGCTTGAAACTATCCTGTCTATGTGAGAACATGATGGAATTCGCGAGTCAAAAATAAGACCCTCTCGTACGTGTATCGGGAGATATCTGATAAAAAAAGTAGATAATCTTCCACAAGATTTAATATTATCATTAAAATCGCATAACGAACCGGATTAGATTTTAAACTATTATAGGTAATGTAATTATATTTAGTCTAATTGACATTTGCTTATTTTGACAGGTAATATATATTTTTTTTCAATTTGTTGGAATGTTTAGTTTATCCTCGTAGGAGCGTTGCTGTGCCCAAACTGGGTCCATGATTGTACCAAAACTCTCTATTTAGACGTACAAGACCATGAAAAGTAATAAATTTTATGATTATGATTAAGATGCTAAATGTTAAGACTAATGGCTCTGAATCCCGGATCTCACTTAATTTGTTAAATAGGGTGCTCCCAAACCATTACTTAAAACTCTATGTCGATTGGGAAATAGTTTCGAACTATGGGGGTCCATCATTGATTATAGTGAAGCATGCCCTTGATAGATTTACTGAACGATGTAAACGTCTTAAACAAAATTGAGTGTTTGGAATTTCAAGTATTTCGCCAGCGAGCGTAGGCGAGTAGAATTGGAACGGGAAGCCGACCTTTATCGGAATTTATTGGCCTCAAGTGAAGATCTAGGAAATACCTATAGTTCTAGTATTTAGTAATTGATTGTACTTTTTAAAATATTACATACGATTAGATTCCTTTATTACAAACTATGGTATATAATACTGTCAAAATAATAAATAACTTAACGATGTGTGCGGAAACTAAACATCAACTTGAAGAAGGATAATGATGGTTTACTTTAGCCCTTAAAACATAAAACCCATGTGTGGCGTATCAAGTACAGACAGCAGCACGTGAGGTTAAACATTTATTTGCATTATTACGACAGATATTACGAACCATATAACGGTGACATCAAGATCAACATGTATAGCCTGATGTGTTGCCGTGTGTACAAAGGATTTTATTTGTTTGCGGTAGACGTTGAGATGTCGTTAATCGCGATCGTCAACTTGTTACGACATGTCCGCGCTACTTAAGGGGAGATAGTGTAAAATATAGTGTTTTATCACTGACTAGCATTCCACTCGGGATTTCGTTCCCGTGGGAATTCGGAAAAATTATGTAGCCTACGTTACTCAGAGATAATGTAGCATCCTAATGGTGAAATACTTTTTGAAATCAGTCCAGTAGTTTTTAAGTTTATTCGTTACATACAAAAATACAAATTTTTCCTCTTTATAATATTAGTGTAGAATACCAAGCTGTTGCTAAGGGTTTTTGATCCTTATTAAAAGTGCAGCAGATATCATTTGGAAATGTAACAGGAAGAAACAGCTACATCCGATACAGTAAACGTTCTGTCTCGTATTCTGCAGTATATTGTATTGTATTCGATTTTATGTCGACAACGATAGTGGAAAGGCTCAGTGCATCTCTTTCTTGTGCTTTCACAAGACAGTAACAGGTTTAGTCTTGTCGAACGTCGAAGGCAACCAGAATGTAGGGCTCAATCCTTTGAATAAATGGAGTAAAAGATCCATGTCTTATATACGGAGATTAAATTAAAAAAAGATTTAAAAAAAATTTTGAAGATGCATCTATTAAAATACAGCATGAACCTGGTTGGCAGCATTTAGCATAGTAGCTACTCTTTTCCCGAGGCGACGTATAAGTGTCCTCATTTCTCTCGTTACTAACTTTCACGTCTATTTGGTGGAACGTAAAGTAGAGGGGGGGGAGGATTTATAATAGTGATAGCTCGTGAACGAGCGCGTATTGTTTAAACCAAGTTTAAACTTTGTGAGTAGTACACAGTGTATGTTGTTACATCTTTCTGGAACTATAAAAGCAGACAATACATTATTATAGTTACTAAAATAGTAACAACAACCAGTAAATTAACAATATACATGACAAACAATGTCTTTGTTCATAACTGAAGCCCCAGCAAGAGGCACGGGCCTTCCTCCTATGAAATTTGGTGTTCCTTTTTCGACTATACATTTTCTACACAAAATTTTAAAACAGATTTTAATACAAACAATTTCAATTCTTATTCTAAAACATAAGCGAATGTGACCGCAACTGATCACGTCTCGCTTTGTGTGCGATATTATTGAGAGCATTTGCAGCGCGTGGCAGAGATAGATGTGGGCAGGCGACAGTAAACTTACAATGGAATAATAATGCGGAAATGTCGCGATGTATTTAAACATAGTAGACAAATGTATCTCTCAATAAAGAGGCATGTTTGCGTATAAGTTACAAAAGAGAGGCAGACGAAGGGTTCCGCTGGGTATACGGACATAACAAAATGTACAATAGTAAAATGACATTAACAGTAGTCAGTTGAATCCAATTTATTCTTATTTTGACTAATTTCAGCTGTAATTATAGGTTTGTATTTTATTTAGATATTATTATTTGTACGTATGTATGTATTCTTTACTGTGCAATGGTAATACAATGGAGTTCACAATAAGTAATATAAACTTTACAAAGGCTGACTTATTTTGGTGAGATTTTTTTGTGTCGCCTCATTTTTTGTGTCACGCAAAATTGTTGTTTGATGGTTCTTTCTAGATGTAGCTATAGAACGATAGTTCGAAAATATGGTTTACCTGGTTTCGTGAGGCTATCTCAACCTTGATCGTTTTTCACAAAGAGCTTAGGTAGTGTAAGCTACTTTATCATTCTAAGTTTCAGTTGGAGCCAGCGTAGTATATTTAGTAAACTTGCTTCCTGGTCGCCTCGGGGTAAATGTCGCGATGTATTCTCATATATTGTAAATCTCTTTGGAACGGCTCGAACATTACCGTCAAATGTGTGTGGATACCGCCATTACACGGCAGGTATCGCCGCCGCTAACGTGCTGAATGTGCGGTGACTATTAAACGAGCGCTTTACTGTCACTTAACACGTTTCATTCTACTTGTAATTTGAAGCGGAATGGCAAATGTGTCCTTTTGGAAGGCTTTATCTTCTTTTAAATATATAAAAAAAAGAAACTGATTGGTGACTGACTGACATATCAACGCACAGCCCAAACCACTGGGTTTAGAGATTTAAAATTTGGCACATAGGTTTTTTATGAGGGCTAGGGGAGCACTAAGAAAGGATTTTTCGAAACTCCCCTCTAAGGGGGTGAAAGTTTGTATGAAGAAAACAATTTTTTTGATCAGTTAGACTCGAAACTTCGTCAAGATATACCTTCAAGCAAATAATCGGACACGTGTTTCGCGATATTTCGAAAATCCTCCTCTAAGAGGTCATGAATAGGGTGACTAAAAGAGATATTTGCGTGAGCGAAGCCGCGGATAAAAGCTAGTTTATTATAAACCATAAAAGAGCTTAAAAAGAAATTCTTAGTCTACAAACGCTACAAGTACGTACATAAAATGCGTCATAAAATTGTCAGAACTACAAAGGTGAGGTATCTTAACGCTTGATATACTCAAACGAACTATTCCATCACAGCTAAAATTTACTTCGCAAAAATATTACAGAAAGAAATGCTCGAAATGTTTACACAAAATTTGTAAAAGATATGACTATATTTAGTAAAGGCCACTTGGAGTATTCATAAAGATCCAATGTCCCTGTTATTAAAATTCGTTTCGAACCAAGTGACTAGCTTCGACGCTACACATTTTTATAATCTAAGTCACAACACAACACTCGCACATCCTTGTCACTGGGTGATGATGAATGGGTAGCAGTTAGTAACTGATTGTCACTTATATTTCTCATAACTCTTTGTCTTTTCTGTTACTGTTCTAATGCTAGTAAAGGAGCTCTATTTCAAACAAGCTCTTTTTTAATTTATTTTCAAGTATTCACCACTCAACTTTTTTAATTATTTTTTATTATAAGATGGGTTAACTCTTGACCTCAATCTTGACCAAGGTATCAAGATCTTAAACAGGATAACGTAAGAGTATTCTTGCTCTTCGTTATCTGAGTGCAAAAGCCGTTTTTATCCGCTATAGAATAAAGTAAATTGAATTTAGAACATCGTGTGTACTAAGTTTGTGAATTCAAAACATCATTAAACCTATTTACTTCTAACAATAGTGCCGATTTTTTAAAATTTGTTTAAAAAACTCAGACTCAGAACCTTCTTGGTGTACTTTTTTTTTATTTGCTTTGCGCGCGCCATTTTCTTTTTACGACATATTTAAGAAGGTAGTCATTTTCTCGCTGAGGTGGGATGAAAAGTTACGTGTTGCACTCCAGTGCAAAGTTTTTTCACCTCGTACTCTTTTGAGCACGCGGTTAAAAAGCAACTTTGTACTCATATATAAATAACTATTTGTAGGGACACATGATTCGTTTTGTAAATTCATCATTTTTGCCACTTCCAGTACCGTTGGGCGAGGTGACGTCAGTCGTCTCTCGCCCGCCACGCAGGTCACTCACTTTAAATGTAATTTTGAGTTACATTGTAACTCAATAGAAAATGTGCCTCCAAAAATTTAGCTCTCCTCATTTACCTTGTTCCTGCCTGCATCCTCAAAACTGGTGACAACCCGACATCAAACTCTCAACCTTCGGAATTTTCGACATGAAATTGTAGTCAAGAATGTGCTCGTGGAAAAAGCAACGTGGTGGCGTCGTGGTTCCTTAGGCGGCTTCCCCAGAGAGGCAATGGGGTAATTGCACAACATCATAAAATTTTATGGTGAAATATTAGGTAATTTTAAAACCCACTACTGGAAGTGAAGATTGAAAACAACCCCTCATCGTATTTGTGTTATCATCGATATTTCGACAGTCAACACCCTCAACGTCAGTGTACTTTATGTGACCGGATTGCGCGTTCACGACGCAAGGTCAACGGACGGTGATCATAGTCGACGGAATCCAGCTAGCTTTGGGTGGTGGCTTCGCTGTGAGGCTCTCGACGGAAGGCAACAATACTGGTCAACAATACTGAAGTCTAAACGAGACGCCTATGGAGATTTTTACAATGGACAGAAAGAGCGAGGAATTTCGAGTTATCTTTAGAATAGAAGCAACGTGTTGTAGAAATTATCACACACGAGGTTAGATTCGCAGAACCAAAGAGCAGCACCTATTCACATTGCACGGTCAGCGAAATTGAACTGTAGTGCTCAGTGCGTGTTATAGCGATTATGTTTATGTTGTGATATTTATAAGTTGTTCATTTTTTAAGTTTCATGAGATGTTATTGTTTTTACTGATGCAAAATTTTGCTGTCACGTAGCTAAGTTTGATATGTTTCTTTTAAGGCTCCAAAACAAAAGCCCATGTTGCAATTTTAGGATATTGAAAATTTTTTGTAAAAATTTTTGAAAAGGGAGGGAATATTGTAGAGACACAAGATTCGTTTTGTAAATCCATAATTTTTGCCACTTCCAGTAGCGTTAGTCGAGGTGACGTCAGTCATCTCTCGCCCGCCACGCAGGTCACTCACTTTAAAAGTAATTTTGTGTTTAGTTGTAACTCAATAGAAAATGTGCCTCCAAAAATCTGGCTCTCCTCATTTACTTACAAACTCAACATATTTATGCTTTATCTTTTATTGATTTTGGTTCTCATCGACAGTAGCGAGGATGAGAAAAAGTTGAATGAATCCGGTTTCCGTTCAATATAAGTTTGAATTAGTATCACCTTTTCGTTAGCTCTCCTGTCCCGAGCCACATCGAGGAGAAATCTATTGAATCTGATCACGTATAATATTTAATCAGATTTTCACCTGACGTCGGAAAGCTTTAGGCCTCCCTTTTTATTTAATTTTCATTTCATTTTTTCCTTCCGTAGTATCTAAATCGATGAAGAATTACTGTAAATATTACCTTTTGCGATTTACGGCTTGGAAATGCAGTCAAAGTGGCAGCCGGTACGAAATCACTTCAAAAACTTTATGGAAAAATGGAACCAAAAAAAGCGATTCAATTTCTTGAAACAATTCTATTAACAATTCAATTTTCTATAACGCAAGTGTATTCCTGTATTGCATTTCGTTCATGGCTTCGTTTGAGCGGAGTAAAGTATGTTTTAATTAGTCTACGGATCTCTAAAAGGGAAAAATCAGGTGAGATCATGGAAAAATAAACCCTAATGAACCCATCGACACACACTCGGCCTAGTATGTTTTCTTAATTAGCGGTACACAATGTTGGTACCATAATATTCCTCGCAAATTTTACATTATTTTTAATTTTATTTTACAAAGCATATTGTAGCAACTACTAGGTAGTGCATTTAGTTTAAATAAAGCGCAATTTTAAAAATATGTAAAAAATTATTTAACTTTTTCAAATTCAAATTCAAAAGTGTTTATTTTATTGAACATACAAAATGTTACTTGAACACGTCAATATAGTTAAACTACCACTGGATGCCCTGAAATAAATAAAATTGATAAAACATCTTTGGGTATTAGCGCATTTTTTTCCAGAAACTGGCTTTTTGATGTAGATTAAAAGGCATGGAAGGAATGCGGCTGGATTTTATAAAATTCGAACAAAAACGGTATTCAGGTACCCACCATACGCAATGAGATTTCTCTCATGAGAGTGTAGACTTCTGCATCAACACAAGGAAAATAGACCCTATTAGCTTAAGGAGAAGTTTCAATTTTTCTTGCGTTTGAATTTGGACATGCGTACTTTTAGCAATCCAAGATAATTTGTCAACGTGCAAACATCTACTGGTTAAGGCAGCGGTTCCCGAATGGTGTTCCGCGGAACCCTGTGGTTACGTAGGAGGCTCAGGAGGCTCTCGGGGGTTCCGTGAAAATTCAAGACTTTGGTATTTGTTTTCTAGTCTAGCTAGATATTATAAATCGTTCAGCTTTGATATATTTAGGTATTCATCTTAAAAAGTTCTTCGTTTAAAGTCAAACTATAATTACAAGATGCGAACACCAAGCCACAAAGCCTCGGTATGGTGAGATTTCACGTAAAAAAAAACAATGTTACAGTTAGTTTACTTCTAAAGTAAGCTAGGGTTTCGACCAAAAAGGGTTCCGTAGCCAAAAAAATTCGGAAACCGCTGGGTTAAGGTTATGTGTGTATATAGTGTATAGAATAGTAACATGAGGTCCATGAGTTATGTTTTCCTCGACAATTAGCTGTCATGAGAGTGAAATCACATTGCGTTTGGTAAAGCAACTTAGCTTCTCTTGTATAACTTAGTTAATGCCACAGATAATATAAAAAGTCGCTGAACAAAGCCAGAAAAGTAATTACAATTCCTGCATATATCGAGGCAAACATTCGTGTAAAGAATAGATAGTTTCTGATGTAGTTTAGATGTTAGTACAGCATGTGCAAATTACGTACATGAGAATACTTAAACCGAGCTGCGCCAAACAAGTTCAGGAGTTCCCTGAGGTATTCGTAAGCCACTAACTTTGGGTTACAAGGATAAACTTACTTAAAACAAAGATAGCAAATTGTGAACACATAGCTACAGAGTTTCAGCTCTAGCTTACTATGTTATGCGTTATTTCTCGTTATTGTGAGCTATAAAGATCTTTATCTTCAGCTATTCCGTACTTTTATATCGCCGCCGTTACTCCAGAATACGAATTTTATTCGAAACATATGGGTAGGAGAAAAAATATTAATTAAGTAAGATAAATCTTCTCGCCTACAGGAGCTGGCATCGTCTTACTAACATTGTTTACTTGTTTATATTTGGGTAGGTAAAGACAGTACAATACAATGCTCTTTATTGCACACCAGAAAACAACATAGTCATATAAACAAAAACGCGTTCATTTTATAGTGTACAATGCGGCGGCCTTATTGCTACAGAGAAATTTCTTCCCGGGGGGTGAAGAAAACCATACAGAAGGTGAAGAATAAACCTAGTATCTACTTATATTTTATAAACACAAGTAGATACTAGATATATTACTTATTTTAAATCTTAGTGATAAAAATCGTCCATAACGTAAATCTTATGGCGAATGTCCTCAGAGCCATTATCAAACCACAGGGGGGTCGTAACCCCCCTTTTATTATAATTTTCCTCGCGTAAGAATGTTAAAACAGGCCCAAACAAAAATATTATATCCTTACTAATATTATAAACGTGAAAGTTTGTATGAATATGTATGGATGTTTGTTACTCTTTCACGCTCAAACGGCTGAACCAATTTTGGTAAAATTTGATATGGAGGTTGTTGACACCCTGTAATAACATACAGGCTACATAATTTACCAAAATTCCCACGGGAACGAAGTCCCGGGCGGAAAGCTAGTAATGCTTTATTACTTTTAAGTAACATGTAAACTCTGTCAGTGAAAAAGTAACAAACGTCGTCGTCCTAAACTTTCGAGTTAGAATGTCTAGTATAGTAACATATAATAGACATTCGAACTCATTTGAAGTAAGCATTTTAGGTACAAAGACATTGGGTATACAATACAACATTAGGTACTGATGTGCGTATACAATTGCACATGAAGCCTCCCGCGCCGCGCCAATAAACCTGTTGTAATAAGACACCGCACACCGCCCGGCAGTTTCATGAGCCAAGAACAAATTGCTTGTTATTTATTATTTTTTTACTTCCTTTTTGAGGAAAAGGTTGCTTATTTTAAATTCGAATGGCTATAAATTCATCACCATCATATCAGCCGCAAGCCACTTCTTCTTCTTCTTTTGAGTCGATCGCGCATCGCAACTAAATTTTGTTTACCTAGTTCCTGGCTAAAGCGATAGATTGTCCGAGGCGTTCATTAAGTTCTCCTTGGTACAAGTTTTCGGACATTTGGGACATAAGGTTAAGTGGACCATGGTCTGAGGCATTATTGCGCACTCACACAGCAGGTCCGCTCCGTTTGAGAAGCCCTACCTGGCCCGATTGTCTTTGCTCCGGCCGACTTACGTTCGGAGTCGATTTAACGACTTCCAGACAGTCCTCGGAAGATCATGGCCTGGTGGAAGGCTCTCTGAAAGTGAAACAAATGGAGTGGGCAAAGCCACTGCTGGATATGTAGGCCTCCCTCAAGAATCACATTGGCCGGTCCTGCACCACCCGCATCCAGCGGCTTCCTGCAATCTTTCCCTGATCGTCGGTCCACCTTGTGAGACTTTACTACGTCGCGCCTGCAGTAATGAAATTAAAAAAAAAAACAAGTTTAAAATTATTTTAATCATATCAAAAAGTATCGAGTTTTCTTGTACATTTCTTATTTTTCTATTCTCTACAATATCCCCACTAAATAAAGTTCAGCTTTCGTTATCTGGATGGAAAAGCTCTTAAGCAATACGTTAGTTTTCAGACATCCTTGGAAAGATAAGTACACTTTCTTTTAGACGTGCTAACAGGAAAATTGATCTATTGATTAGTTCAACAAAGGCGTAACTTATCACTGCTCGAAATATAAAGGAAAAGTTATCCTTTACTCACGGAGAGCCAATTAAGTAGAGTTAACTAGAGTTACGACATAAAGGAGGAGACTGATTGTATCTGAGAAGTCGGATTGGGAGGCAACTTCGTTTAATTAGTGTGTTAAGGAAAGTATTGTATAAAGCATCGCTTCATTCAATGTTAGCTGTAACACTTCATTGTGTTATGTTTATGTACACTCGGCAGCGCTCTACAACATTATGTTGATTTTGACGTCACCGTGGTTTGTATTAATATGCTACTGTATTAGTGCAACTGAACATTAAGTAGGTTCTGTGAGTTTCAAAGTCAAATAACTAAATTGCACTTTGCACTACAGCAATTAGCATAACTTCATCTCTTGCATTAAGTAAATTCATTTAAAATAATTTAATTTTCTACTATTTTTTCTGGCGGATTAACAGCGTTGTAGGTCTAACCAGAACACTGCGCTGGGTCAGCACCTTTTGTTCAAGCGGCAATATCACACAACTTTGTTTTTGAGTTCACTCAATTTAATTATTGAGTATCTATAATACGAGTGAATATGTAATTTACTGTAAGCCGATCAAAGAATAAACGTTTTGTTTATCTTATCTTTACGTATATACCCATTTATACAAAGCCATAAGAATAAATAATAACTTACGTAGAATGGAAACTCCCGCTCCAGACGCACTCAAGATCACGATATTAGCCTACCCGTCTGGGGGGGATGACTAAGGCATACCACTCAGTCGGGCTGTCACCACCGGCGTCGCCGCACGCGCGTTTGCTTGTTTGTAGTTCCGAATACTTTACAATGAAGCTCAAACCACGTTATTTTAGTACGTTTGGATGTACACATAATTCAAATTCGATGCCATACTTGATATAATTCAAATTCGATGCCACATTGCGGGTGAAACTGCAGAACAGAAAGCTATCATCTTAAATTTAGAAAAAGTAGAGTAAAATAATGATTTTAAAGTAAAGAAAACTTATATTTTAGCGATATCATCCTTAGGCGTAGGCAATAATTTAACAGTAAGCAACCCTAGCAATACGGCTGGACGACAGCGGGGCGTCGTGAGGCGAAGGGGGAAGTAGGTATATAAATGGCGGCTTTTGGGACTCGGTCAAAGGAGTTTCCATTCTACGTAAGTTATTATTTATTCTTATGACAAAACCATCTTTCCGTCCGAAAATTCGTTCGCGTGTTTCCAGCCCTCCAACTATCCCCGTGCAGAAAACCACGTCGTTCCGTTTGACGGCTGATTTGGTCGAGTGTTAGTGAAGCCGCCTCTAGATCTATAGGTCCTGGGTTCGATTCACAGTCAGGGCAAATATTTGTAAAAAAGCAGATGTTTGTTCTCGGGTCATGGATGTTTGTGTCTGTCTTTATGGATGTTCCGTGGGAACGGCAACACGAGGGTAAGGCTTAGTTGGGCCTTTGAGTGTGTAGCGTCTATTATTATTTACTATTACTCCGTTTTTAAGAAAGGACAAACAATAAAATAAACGGAAAAACAATTAAATATACAAGAAACACTTTCATATTCAGGAAAAGCATGTTAACTAGGTGACGGGAAAGAAAAAGTAACCTACAATCACATGGCGCTCAAAAAAATATTACATGTTTAACGAAAAGCAGCAATGTACTATCAACCCCAGTTCCGCCTAACCAGTTTCAAATGTTTATCCCTTGCAAGCGAAGAGAAAGACAAGCCCCGCCCTCATCTTAAATTGAGCAATCACAGAACTGGACATTTTTTTTTTATTGCTAAACAAAGGAACTTCTCGTTTTTTTGGTGAACAAAAAACAATTAACAAGAAAGGAATAGTTTTTTTAACCCGCCTTTAATGATCAGAACAAAGCGCTATTATTTGCCGAAAACGAACAATTTGGGCAAAGCGCCGAACGATGCAAACATAACTGTTCCTTAAGGTGGTCAGGCGGAACTGGGGTTGATAGTACAAAGCTCGTCGCGCTCGCGCTGTTATAAAAGTCGCAGCGCGGCCATATTGTCTACCACTACCCACCATTCAGCGAGCCGTAAAGCGCTCCCCGCACAATAGTTACCGGATCTTGTCAATGATATTTAGCAGAAAAATGTAGACCTCATGAATTTTGATTTGCTTCGAAAGTGATGCGACAAGGCTGGCCCAAATAATAATTTCCTCTTATGTCCTTTTTTGTTGATCGTAAAATTATATAGTTAAACTATTCGAAAACTTCTTCAAGACAATATGAAATTGAGATTAGAAATTATTTATTCAAGATATTTTGTGTAATACTTTCTCGTATAACATAAAAGTGCCTATTCACTAAGCATCGTCCAGCTCAAACCCTTGGATCCAGAAAGCTGAAATTTGTCGCAAGGGTTTCTATTATATAAAGCAGGCATGGTGAAAAGTTTTACGAAATGCCCACAGTTTTTAACCATTTATCGTAAATAAAGTTATCTTCTACGTCTATTTTATTGTAGTATTGTTGTATTTGTACGCGTCATATAAGAGCCAGACTACCGAAATATGTGGCGAGATGCGATACCGAGCGGATTATACAGTCCACGGCCCTTGAATGACACGCTTCTGTTGCGAATATGTTACGTGTAGGTTGGGGTACACTGTACCGCGTACTTCACATGAACAAAATCAAATCTTCAATTCCGGATTGAAATCTCATATTATAATTAAAAAGCATATCTGAAATTATATTCATTTTATAACATCACTTGAAGTTAAATAATCAAAACCTCGCTGACTTAAATTACTGATTGTTAATAACTGATTGTGAATTGCATTATTAGCATTTTCAACTTTGTTACTATGCGCAAAGTATGGTATTTCCTTTGTTAAGTAGTTTATGGTAGGTTTTTCATATCGCATAAAAAGAGCGCGTCTCGCCATCAAACTGTGTAGTTTGGCGAGTAACTAAGACAAAACAAACTGTAACTTACCGTTGTACGAATAAATTAAAAAATACTGTGGTCAATGAGTGCTCACAAGGGGCATGTGGATGGAAAATACGAAAGCAGAAAGTTTGACTTAGGAAGTTTGTTTGGACTAGTTAGGAGATAAAAATACTAAGTCCTTACCCCTATTCGTATGAGGTGAGCCCGAAGGGGGAGGGAACAAAGAAGGTCCCGTTTTCTGGTTTTTTGCTTATATCTCGAAAACGGTGCGTTGTATGAAATTTTTTGTACTACATAATGAAAGCTGATAACATTTTCTACTACATTGGTTTTTACATTTTTTATCTATCTCCAATCTTTGCCTAGCTATGAGCTTCGAAAAATTAACAATTTCCAAAAATTTGTTCTACACTCGCTGTCATAATCTTAGTACCTACTTGAAACAAAGTCGAACGGTTTGTTCGAACACTTATAACTCAAGAAAGTCTGGACTGATTTTAATAAAACTTGGAGTGAAGGTAGCTTAAACATAGGCTGAATTAACACATAGGCTACATAATTTTTCCTAATACTCACGGGAACGAAGTCCCGGGTGAAAAGCTAATTGCTTCATAAATTTTCACAGCTGCGACCGTAGATTTCAGGATACATGTCTAACAATACATATCTAATAAAAAAAAATAAAAAAACATTTTTAACAGTGTGGGTGATCAATAAGAAATTATTTTGTCAAATTCGTATTTTGTGCTATAAAGAATTTAACACAATTTTGAAAATCTACCATTTTTCGAAGCTAATAGCTGGGCAAAGATTGGAGATAGATAAAAAGTGTAATAGCCAAAGTTGTAGATAATTTTATCAGCTTTCATTTTGTACCTAACAAAATTTCATACGACGCACCGTTTTTGAGATGTGAGTAAAAAACTGAAAAACGGGACCTTCTTTGTGCCCTCCTCCCTCGGGTTCACCTCGGAGGGGTAAGGACTTTTAATATGTTTATCTCCTAACAAGCCCAAATAAAATTCTTAGGTCAAACTTTCTGCTTTCGACTTTTCTACCCACAATTCTTCGCTTTATCATTGAGTCCTGGGTTCGCTTTCCGGTCGGGGCAAATATTTGTGTAAAAAGTCGATGTTTGTTTTCGGGTCATGGATGTTTGTGTCTGTCTTTGTATTTGTGTTTATTATTTTAAACCACTAAAAAAGAATTATTCCTTGGAACACACACATTATGAAAAAAATAATTTCAAAAACAGATTCACTAATTAAAAAGCCCTCCGCCTCCGGCAATCAAATCCAAAAGCTTATAAGCAAAACTCAGACAATATTCGTTATTAATATTCTCAATAATAATTCATTAAAGGCCGTTGAACAAAACAACGAACTACTAAATGCTATTACATCCCAAGCGGTCCTATTGAATCCCAATCCTCGTGGAGAGCTTAGTTATCTGGTATTGATTTACACCGCGGCGGGCGCGGGGCCGAGCTCCCACGGAATCACATCCGAAGCTGTTGGTTCTATTGAAGACAGTGAACTAGCCTAAGCACTTAAAAGCTGTTTAAACAACAATTATTCAGAGTTAGAGAAGTAATGTTCAATAATTTGCCAACATTTTGGGGAATACAAGTTTGTTCTTGGATGGGGAATTATTTGTTAGCTTAAGTGTGAGGATTGGAGTATTTGTGTGTTACCATTGTTTGACAGGGCATCTTGGTTTGTGATTCTATTTCTCACAAACGTATTAGTTATTTGTAGCTACTTCGATTTAGATTAGTTTGTTACTTTGATTTATTACTCATCTCAGACATAGTGATCCGCAACCTAGATTAAGGCAAATGTTGTTAAATATTTATAGTACATTTTGATTTTCTTTTTTTTTTCTTTTGCTTGCATGTTATTTTATTTTATTTGTAACTATATTTAATGGTGTGGAATCAATGAAATAATTCTATTCTATCATCATCATCATCATCATCAGCCTGTATCAGTCCACTGCTGGACATAGGCCTCTCCTATGGCACGCCACTGAGCTCGGTCTTCAGCTCTCCTCCTCCAACCACTGCCCGCTACTTTACGAGTATCGTCACCCCACCATCAGCCCACTGCCACTTAAGCTTGCTAATTCGCCGGGCTATGTCGGTAAGGTTTCAATCAGTGCGTCCTACCCGTGATGACATACGGAGCCGAGACGTGGCCACTCACAGTGAGATTAGTCCACCAATTTAAGGTCGCTCAGCGAGCTATGGAAAGGGCTATGCTCGGTATTTCTTTGAGGGATCGGATTCGAAACGAAATAATCCGTCAGAAAAAAAAATGAAACCTAATAATTAAAATTAACACATTTAACTTACTTTGATATAAAATTACAGTTTTAACTAGATTGCGACGATGTACTAAAAGGTTTCTAAGCTAAGTCATGTTTTGTTTTGATAAAGGCCGCTGTTTTTCTATAAATATTATTTTTCCTGACTTTTTCCGAACCATAACCAGACCACTTTTTTGCGTGTAAAATACTGCAATATACAGTTTCAAGAAACCCCATATAAAATTAAATGTCTAAAGAAGTCTGTCAAACGCAACCCCGCGCTATTACGAAAGAAAATGATACAATACCGGCGCGCCGTGTTCCAAGAACTTTTCAGGCTAATTCTATTCACAACGGTGAAAAGGGTTTCAGGCAAATCTCTAAAAGAGTTCTCTGAAACCCTGGAGAGCCGATTCAAATACATTTCGTGTTAATGGGACGAATTTCTATAGCCTCATTCCACACGAGGATGTTTGAATAAGTTTTCAGAGATACGAGCGTGCAGCGCCATCTAGCGATGTCAGCATTGAAGCAAGTCGTAGCTCTAGAGTCGATCAGGGGAAATTTTCCAGCGCGACAGAATATTCCCTTCAAAGGTTTCGTTGAAGTTCACGCGTCTTAGCATAGATGGCGTTGTAATAAATTTCGTATTTTAGTATCTTGCTTCAGGTCGTGTAGCGCCAGAGACCTAAAGATTAAAAGTGAAGCGGTAGCGCTAACAGTGAGTTTATATTTTGTGCATTTTATAATAATTGGCTTTATTCCTCTACATCATATAAGGTATTCGACAGGTAGACATTGTGCCACTACAACTTATATTCCACGAAGTAAAGTATTATTATTTCATAGGATAATAATTTCTAATAAGTAACTAATAAAAAGTTTGCCAGCATTTTATTTAACAGAACCTAATTAAACTTCAAACTATAACTAAAGAGAGACTACTACATTTTAGGAAAGAAAAAGAACTAGCTCGCAAGTTGATATTCACCTGAAGCATAAGTAACAGTGCTAACTACTAAGTTTCTAAATAAAATAAATATCCATTTCAGTTTTCCCTTTCTTTGTCTCTATACATGTTTCTTCCTGCTCAAACGCCTCAAATAGGCTCATTTCTTGTCTCGTTGCCCGATTCATCGCGGGGTCACTTTCTTACAGAAGACAGATGGCTCGGTTTATTAATTCCTGGACCTCATTTGTTGCTGACTCATTCGCTCATGAAACAAATGTGAAAAGTTTTCCTTCAGAGCAGAGGGTTGATACGATCTCAATCTACTGGAACAATGTTGAGAACAATGCTTGTTGTTACTCGAAAACATGTGCCGTGATCTCGGTTTGAATTTGTTCAGTTTTTTGTTACACTTACGAATCAAGAGTAAATAAATTGCTTGTTTTGATTTTTAAAAATCTGTTATGTAGGTAATTGGAAAAAACAGGCTTTTGAAAAATTTTAAAACATCTTCTGTGAACATTTATCCAAATCAATTGTAAACAATTGTTTACAAACAAAATTGTAAACAATTGTTTACAAACAATTATGACAGAATTTTAAGGCGACTACAGCACCCGATAAAGGCAGCACACATAGGAATAGTGCCATCTCCGTCTCTCAACAGGCCTGGGCCGGCAGTACAAACAGTGTCGATACACGAAGTTTACGGACTATAAAAGCGTGCGTGCGTAAAAACATGTTCGAAAGTTAGAAAAATAAGATTTATGGAAAGGTAACAGCTTAAATCGAAAAATGCGTTAACTACTTATCGAGAGTGTTCAATCACGAACATTTTGATAGCAAATTCAAGTTCCTGTGTGCATTTTACTATCGTTTTTACAGCTTAAAAGATACACAATATTGTTATTTAGAGGTGACTTTGTGAGCTTTTTCTATCGAACCAAAAGTGCTGAATCATGTTTTCAGCAAACTACTGATCTAGTTTATGTCCTGAATATTACCGTAGTATTTTTTTTCTTCGATTTAATGCAGTGCGTCATGCTTACCTACGCATCATAAAATCGTAATTTAGGTGCTGTAGTCGCCTTAATTATTTCGTGTGTTGCTGGTAGTAATTTTACAGAGCGTAAATTAAAAAAAACAACGGGCTTTTTTTAAAAGTAGTAGTGTTTATTAGAGCACACTTGACTTTAATTAACTAGAGCATTATTAATCGTAAACCTAGAGTTAAGAGCAGCATTTTAAACGAATATTAGTTTATTCATAGCACTTTAACAGACCTTAAATTTAATACTTTTACATAAGCAAATTATATTTACGAACATTGTATGATAACACTAGCTTTCCGCCCGGGACTTCGTTTTCATGGAAATTTGGGAAAATTATGTAGCCTATGTGTTAATTCAGGGTGTCAGCTACTTTCAATTAAAGTTTTATCAGAATTTGTCCAGCCGTTTGAGCGTCAAAGAGTACCTCACAAACATCCATACAAACATTCGCATTTATAATATTAGTAACGAAGTCAGGATTTATAACAGCAATTTATAAGTTGTTTATTACAGCTAAGTGGGGATTAACATCGAAGTGGGGAAGTAGTAGCACGTTTCGGAGAATATCTCACAACTTTTTTAGTTATTTCATTTTCATGTAGGTATATTTTCTTCTTATCATCGTTACATATTTAGCAGAAGTATGTAAATCTGCTAAACTTGTAAAGATAAATTCAAACTGCTCATTGAGTTGAAAACTAAACTTTTGTATTACGAGAAAAATATTGCTTTATAATAATTATTATTCTAAGGCAAGATATGTAAAAAATTCGGATCTTTACCAACGTTATAGAACTAGACCGGTTTTTAAGTTTGAGATTGGTACAAAAAAACTTAGTAGTTTATGGGAGTAGATGCCGTAAGTACCTACGGTCAAATAATACATGTGAAATAATATGAACAATTTATTCAATAACCTGATTGGTACGTAAAAATAATAACAAAGTCTTACTTTCTACGGCTGTTTAACAAACTGTCAGTACGTTCGTCGATGTTCTCTCTTCTTCTTGCTAAACACAGGCTCGAGTTCTCCTGAAAAAAGTTTTATATTAAATACAGGGCTTTAGGTAAATCACTTTTAACCTCTCGGGTGGTAAATCAGTTCATGAAGCTGAACAACTTTCCCAAGGTCGGAATACGATTTTTTTTTTATTCCCATACAAACTGCGTCAGCTCATAGCGCATTTTGCATGGGAAGTCAATTTTTTTTTTCATTCTTTGACCTTTGTTCCTTGGGAGAGTTGTTCAGTTTCATGCGACTGATTTACCACTCGAGGTTGAAAGTGATTTACCTAAAGCCCTGTATAGAAATAAAAGAAAAAAAAAGAAATTGTAGGCTTTTTTTAGAGTTATTCTTAGTTTAGGTAGCACTGCTGCAGGGCCTGTAGTGTACCGGGTTGCAATTTTTTGTAAATACCTGAGTGACTTACGGATATAGTATCATCTCGCAGCTCATAAACCATCTTCACTCGCGCTTGGTCAGTACTCGACTGCTCCCCCCCTCTACACGCAGTCCGCGCGGCGCATAGCCTGAGACGACAGATACACTACAGGGTCAATTTGTGACGACCGGTTTGGTCGAGTGGTAGTGGTGCTGCCTCTTTATCATAGGGTCTTGGGTCATTGTTCTTGACTCATGGATGTATGTGTCTGTCTTTATAAATGTTCCGAGGGACCCACGACATAAGGGAAGACCTTAGTATGGGCCTTTGAGTGAGTAGCCTATTAAAAAAACTATGCTTCAGGGCTGGTTGGTTGTCTCACCGGGGTGGGCAGTTCGTCGGTCGCAGAAGTGCGGGTCGTCCCAGGGCTGTCGCTCGCACGAGCAGCACGCCACGTATATCGCGTTGGACACCAGGCACACCACCGCCGCCACCAGGAACACGATGCGCCAGCGGCTCAGGTCGGTCTGCAAACAAGCTCACACATCTAGCGACCACCGAGCGAGCATCAAAAAGTCAAAATTCAAAAGTGTTTATTTCATTGAACATATAAAATGATACTTGAACACGTCAATATTATGAATTACATTAGCACTTTTGACTTTGCGCCTATTCGCAAAGGTGCAGTCTTCCTTAGGAGAAGAATAGGCAAGAATCGGATTCTTCTTCTTCTTATCTTGACCACAATCTAGCTCAGGGTAAAGATGCGGTCGAGGATGTAGCCAGCTCACCCAGAATACGCCTTTTCATTCGTACTTTAAAGATATTCGCGATGTATATATGAGCTAGGGAATTCCACTCCTTGGCAGTGCGCATTATAAAATATGAAAAATAGCGTTCAGTACGTATCCGAGGGATCTCGACAAGATAAAGGTAATAATTTGCAGTGCGTTTGGACATCTATCCGATGGAAGAAAGGAGCAGGCGGAATGAGATCATGCAGCTCCTGAGCACATTCTCCGAAGTACATCTTATAAAAATACATAGGCAAGCTACTTTGCGCTTATCCTTTGGAGCTTATCCTTAACCAGCTGTTTATCTTTACTAATATTATAATAAAATATTTTTATCAAAAAATTGACCCGCCTTCAAAACGGGTGAAATAATTTTTTAAAGCTATATTCACGAGTAAGTAGTGGTTACGGGTAAAACAGTAAATAGGTGAATTCATAGCGGAATATGGCTACATTTTATCCCACAGTTGGGCACGATATAACCTGTAGTCCAAGCGGGCGCAGCCGCGAGCGGAAAGCTAGTTTATTATGAAGCACTAAATCATTCGAGATTAAAGAGCGATATAGTGATCAGTTACTTTCACCCCACGGAACGATATGAGGTGGTGATATTCATAACCAGTCGCAAGATGGCAAGAAAGATACGGGGTAGTACAATTCTCAAACCGATCGCCAGATGGCATGAAAGATATGGGGTGGTGGGTGATATTATCAACCGATTACCAGACAGCAGGGAAGATGTGTGGTGGTAATATACGCTAAACGGTAGATCCCCACAAAGGAGCCCCAAAAAACAACTTAAAATTCTTAGGGAATTACTTCGTTTTTGCTTCGTTTACATTGATGACCTATTATCATCCACATATATGACCGTAAATTTCAGTTTTTTTTTATTTATGACCTAAACTACTGAAGCGATTTTGATAAAAATTTTATGGGACCAATCTGGAAGTAGATGCTTCCGAACTAAAAAAAAATGTTTGAAATCGGTTTACATATGACGGAGTTTTGAGGTAACAAACATAAAAAATAAAAATTCACCCAAATTGAGAACCTCCTCTTTTTTTTGAAGTCGGTTAAAAAAGAAAGATAAGATAAGATACTTCTTTATTTACTTTAAACATGGTTTAAAAAGATGTTATACAATAAAAGTGGCCTTACATGTTTAGCTAAATAATTGTAGCATGCAAATATTAGAGGTGATTAGGTACAGTTAAAAAAAAAAAAATATCATCAAATAATCATAAATGCAGTCAATAATAATCAAAATAATAATCAATATCAAAAAATAATAGTCAATTAATCAATCAAAACAATAATCAATAAGAATCAATATAATCAAATAAACAAAATAAAATCAATGTAATCAATCATGAATAAACAATAATTACGATTTCACAATTTTCATGTGTCTCAAAGTCAATAGTCAAAAGTTACGTAGATCAAATAATTCCTTAACGCTATAAAAATTATATTTCAACAACCATTCGTGCAAATGCTTTTTAAATAATCTTAACTTTAATCATTTCATTTCTTTCGGTATTTTATTATAAATTTTCACACATAGACACAAACAATTTTTAGAATATTTTGCACTTTTGGGTACCTCCTCCAATACTAGTCTGTGAGGATCTCTTTGTACTCTATTATTAACGTCACAGGCTCGTTTAAATAGGTAACTATGCTTCTTGACAAACATACATACTTCCAATATATATAACGAGGGCAAAGGCAATGATCTAAGTTTTTTAAAGAGCGGTCTACAGGATTCGTACGGTGGAATACCACACATGGCCCTTAGACATCTCTTTTGACTAATAAAAACATTATTTAACATTTCGCAGTTTCCATTTCCCCACAGAACCAGACCGTAACGTAGGACAGATTCCACATAAGCGTGATAGGCTGTTTTGGCTGTATTTATGTCGGTTATTTTTCTTAGTTGTTTAGTTTGTTTAGTTGTTTACTCTTTTCGTTACGTCTTCCAGATGCGATTTCCAGTTCAAATCTCTGTCAATAACAATACCTATTTTTATTTCGTTAAGGTGATCAAGAGTGTTGCCATCATAATTAATAGTCATGTCAAAATTATAAACAGATTGATAAGAATGATTGAATTGTGCATAATGTGATTTCTTTAGGTTGATAATAAGATTATTCTTCCCCAACCATTCAATGACAGTCTTTATAGTATTATTGACGTCTAATTCATGATTTCTTATAAAATTTGATGTCAGCTTTTCAGTGGTAACTACGATCGATATGTCATCAGCAAATAAAATAGATTGATGTTTTATAATGTCAGTAATATCATTAATATAAAATAAAAATAGAATTGGACCCAAGATGCTTCCTTGGGGCACTCCAAAATTCACGCGCTCGAAATCAGAGCAGTATGAGATAATCTCACCTTTGTCGTTAAATTTTGAGATTTCCACACATTGTTTTCGATTAATTAGAAATGACGATATCCACCTATGAGCCGGGCCTCTAATTCCCAAGGCGTCTAGTTTTTGTAGTAGAAGGTCGTGTGAGACATAATCGAATGCCTTTGTTAAATCGAAAAAAATACCGGTAGTCAAGTTTTTTTTATTTAAGCTAGTTAATTAATTTAAATACTGCAAGTGTTGTGGATTTTCCTTGTTTTTTTTTTTTGATTTGATTGTTTGTTTGTTTGCATTGAATAGGCTCCGAAACTACTGAACCGATTTGAAAAATTCTTTCACCATTAGAATTCTACATTATCCGTGATGAACATAGGGTACATGATTTCCCGAATTCCCACGGGAACGAAGTTCCGGGCGGAAAGCTAGTCACCAATAAGCCTCTTGGCTCTACGATAGTGTTGGTATAGTCAAGTGTGTGGCGAACTTTATTAACCCTGGTGTCAAAGTTTTCAAACTGCACAATGGCCTCTGACTAGGTTTAATGACTGTAGACAATCGAAAACAGCTGGGACCGAGAGCTCAACGTGCCCTCCGAAGCACGGATATGTTCGTGATAAATTGTCACTTTGGTCACCCAACAGGTTTCGTGCATCTGTGTACGTTTATTAACCTCAATGATCGATTGAGATCAGCGAGCGCCACTGGGCTACGAGCGATGCCTGGGGTAATATTATGTGTGATGGTAATAATAATACATACGGGGTCATTCCTCAGTATGAAACTGGTGAGGATGGGCGTTATGACCGATCCGATGCTCGCGATGAAGTTTGTCAGGGACAGCAACACACCGGCGTTATTCGGAGACAAGTCCAGGTGGTTCACCTACGAACATGTACTATATAATTACTGTTAATATCATTTTATGTTTATTTATTCTCAAATATTCTTTCTTTTGTTGTTGCACAATCAAGAAAGCGCTAACTGAACCTCGTGTTAGAGTTTTCAAAATGCCTGTTAGTCAATGACCGACGGCTTAACATGCCCACTGAGAGCTTGACGAGTAAAGGGAAAGGGACCTCTGTGTTGCAATCTGAAAACATACTTTACTAGAATAGAATATAATCGCGGGTTTCGTGATGAAACCAGCACGTCTAAGAAAATTCGTTTTCGAAAGACGAGCAGTCCACCAATCTGCGTGGTAGACTTCGGCCTAAATCCCCATCGTGTTTTGAAGGGAGGCCCATGCCCTTCGGTGGCGACGCATGTGGGCTGGTAAGAAGAAGAATATAATCAGAGCAATCCATTGCTCTGTTACTGAGAGAACGGAGACAAAGGAATAAGCACACTTTCGCATTTATAATTATTAAGCAATGGTAAGAAGGTGGTCACCAATACAGCCCAAAGAATTGCTAACTTTAAGTGGCAGTGGGCACATTGCTCGAAGGATTGATGGCCGCTGGGGCAGAAAGTCCTCGAGTGGCGACAACGTACCGGAAGACGCAGGAAGGCCTCCTACAAGGCGGACCGACGATTTGGTAAAGATTGCGGTTTGCCGCTGGATGCGGGTAGCGCGGGACCGATCGAGGTGGAGATCTCTGGGGGGGGCCTATGTCCAGCAGTGGACGTCTTGCGGCTGACATGATGATGATGATAGTAAGAAGGTGAACTGACCATGAACCCGGCGTAGTAGGCGCCGCTGATGGTGTTGGTGAAGATGAGCCACATGATGGCCACCTTGGTGTTCGTGGTGAACGCCAGCCCTAACAGACCGATCGTGTTCCCAATCCCTCCTGTTATAAATTAATAGAAAAATATACTATTAGCAGTAGGTTTTTTTACAGTTTGCTCTCGACCACAATCTAGCTAAGGGGCTGAGGATGTAACGAGCTCCTATAAAGATTCAACGTATGGAGATTCCCATACAGCTTGTGCGATCACCTGATTGCTTTATCGACATTTTTTTCCTTGGTTCCTCGTGGAGAGATGTTTAGTTTCATAGAAAGAATAACCTCTAAAGTTTCACAGACAAATTTAAAATCCAGATGTTGTACCTACCGATAGAGTTGAATATCTTCCTGCTGGTGAGCGCTGAAAGCTTTCCGTTGTTGTACAGCCTGTCACAGATGGCTGACGTCACCATCCCACATGTCCACATCCCGATGTACGGCAGCGCTGATAGTGCCGAGCTCTGAAAATAGACACTTATTGAGACTATTATAGAAAATAAGAAATAAGAAAATATAAAATTTGTTGATTTAAAAGAGCACCCTCGGAGTTTCTTGCCTATTCTTCTCTGGGGACGACTGCACCTTTGCGAATAGACGTAAAGTCAGTAAGATCAAAAGAACGAATGTGTATGTAAGTATTTAAATGCTTTAATGTATGTTTGTATGTACTTATTTAATTTAATTTTGACTTATTAAAAGTAACATCCTGAATGTTCTGTGAAATAAATATATTTTGAATTTGAACTGTTTATTTCATTATGGCCAAATGGAAATTTGGATATGCCAAAATTATTGCCAAATGAGTAGCCATGACGAATTTTCCTTTGTAATACCTGATTCCATCAATTATTCATCATGCCTTTTTAATCAGGACTAAAACGAAAAGCATCATATTCTTTAAGCTGCGTCGAACTGAGATATACATTGTAGTAGATTATAGTCATAGATATTCTTCTTCTTTTCGTGTAGGTATAGTCAAGTGTGTGGTGAAGTTGATTAACCCTGGTGTCAGAGTTTTCAAACCGTACTATGGCCTCTGACTTGGTTTTAACGACTGTAGTCAATCGACAACAGCCGGGACCGACGGCCTAACGTAGCCTCCGAAGCATGGAAAGTTATTTATCTGCAATAAATATGGTATTTACATAAATATTTTACAATTTATATAAACTAAGGCCAACATGTTTAGCCGATAAACATTCAGCATGCAAATATTACAAATTATAAATAAATTAAAACATAAATTAATTATGGCACAATTATAACTTAATTGAACACTGAAAATTACTCAAAGCAAAATAAGTGAAATACAGAATATCAAAACAATTTAGACATGTTAAAAATTAATTACCAATATTTAATATCCCATCAAATATTAAAATAGAAGTTGATTAATTAATTAAATGTTATATTTTTTATTTTAAAATGTCAAAATTAAAATAATTAAATATACAATGTCAAATATTATTAAAATATAAATTAAGTATGGCACAATAATTACTTAATTGCACACTGAAAATTACTAAAAGCAAAATAAGTGAAATACAGAATATCAAAACAATTTACATACGAGTATGTTAAAAATTAATTACCATTGTCAATATCCCATCAAATATTAAATAGAAGTTGATTAATTAATTACATGTTATATTTTTTCATTTTAAAACGTCAAAATGAAAATAATTAAATGTACAAATATTACCCTTTGAATTCAAGAAATTCTTTGACAGAATAAAAACGTTGTTTTAGAAGCCATTTGTACAGCGATGTACATTTGTACAGCGATGTCTTGAACCTATAGAGAAGGGCAATTCCTTCATTTCTTCCGGAATGTGATTGTAAATAGTTTTCGTTAAGCATGAAACACTTTTAAGGAACCGAGCGCTCCTGGAATTAGCATTTATGATGCCATTCTATTTTGATGTCTTGAATTTCTCGAAACAATTGCTTAATCATGTGCGGTTTGGTGTAAATCCGGGTTTTGTTTGACAAATTTGGCGATTTCTAAAATTTTATTGCTAAAAATAGTGCTTTGCATGAAGAATCAGGGCGAACTCCATATATAGCTCTAATGAATTTCTTGAGCGCTACAAATGCTTTCTGGATGTAAGTACTATTACCCCAGATTATGAGCAGACTCTACATACGCAAAATAAGCCGTGTCGGAACCCTCTTCAATGTTTCGAAGAGAGACCTATGTCGCTTGACGGGGACGTATTATAGGCTGAGATGACGACGATATATCTTTTACTTACATAAACTTACGTCCGTGTTACATTAGCATATGTAGAAATCATACGTCATAAATGTTAATTGGTGTTTTTTATTTATTATAAGATGGATTAACTCTTGACCTTAATATTGACCAAAGTCATAGATTAGGTCGACGGTGGAGCTATTTAACCCAGAAAATACCCATAAAGCACAGGTACTCCCACACACCGACGGAACTCAGCAAGCTTGGCGTCGGACTTCGATAGGAGGGTAGTCGCGAACCATACGGCCCCCTTACTGAGCATACCACACCGCATGGGACCATAGGATGCCGCCGCCTCAGATTCTAAACAAATTGAGGGGTCGGTCATTGCCTAGGATGGATTTATAGGAGACAGGTCTCATTTGTGCTTCCTCAGTTGCCTTGGGTTGGACATGGCTTTTCTTCAGTAGTACGTCACGACAAAAGAAGTTGCTAGTGCAAAGTCAGGCTAGTAAAAAACAAATGTCTAACATCTCGCAGCGGTATTTTAAGCCCTTTTTCCATGTAGGTGGGCATGTCGACGAAGAAGAGCACGAACCCGTAGGTGGTCCCGACGTGAGCCGCCACCACGCCCCACACCGGCCTCGAGGTCAGGATTTGCTTCCACGGGGTTGGGATGTTCTTCTCATCCTGGTAACGGAGACAGTGAGGTTTCAGTCAATTTAAATGAAAGTTTTAATCGCATAAATTACATACATACTTTTACGTATATGATCCCTGACGAGTAAAGCAGAGCATCGTGTGGTTCTAGAACCGCTTGATGCCACGTTTGACTGAAATTCTGAAGGTTATCAGATGGTACATAATGAATAGTGGAGAGAGGTTGTCAACCTTTCGCCCACAATATAAAAGCAAAACCCTTGAGTCCCAATTACTGACTTCCACAGTATGCCTGGGAAGAGTTAGCGGCTGGCTCGTTCTAAAATTGTGATTTATTGAACAGTTAAGGGGGCATCAAGCTGACTCAGTCGACTCTAATGTTGTTACTCCGTAAGAGAGACATTGTAGTTTAAATCTCCAGCGTGAGCTGCTCTTGATTACGAGTACTTTTAGCTATCGAGCACAGGTGCTCTTATACCAACCTTCTCGCAAATGTGCTATTTCACTTAAAAGAAAGCAACAGCAACTATATAAAATGTAAAATTAATTGTTGAATCAATAAATATTAAATATATGTTTTTGTCCTTTTTATCTTGAGGGGGCAACTATAGTGACAACCTTTTACAAAAGTTTCCACCCTTCATATAGGATATGTTAAATCATCGATCCCACCTAATATCGATTCCTTACATCCCATAAAATAACTTCACTATCAGGAAGAACTTTATTTTCTCGATGAATGATTAAAATTAAACGCACACTAGTTTGCAAATTTTTCTCGATGTAGGTTTGTTCCTCGTGCGTCATCATAGGGTGCTGCGCGGGAGTGGAGGCGGTGAAGAAGTACCAGACCACGGCGGTCACCACCATCAGCGTGGCCATCGCGTGGAACACCAGTGGCCACCCGTACTTAGTGTTCGCCAGCATCCCCGACACTGGCATGCCTAATATTGTTCCCAGTTGCGTCCCTGAGAATAAGAAGCGTTTAGTTTATCATAAGTATCAACAAGAAGCCATTGATCCTGCTTGTTGCTGTATTGTTTGTTCAAAGTAATAGAACGGCTACGTAGTACAAATGCGAAAGAAAAATATTTGGCGCGAATAGGACTTAAACCCACGACCACAGGATTAAATATCCTGGTGCTCTTACCAACTTAGCTATCGTGCCTTTAAGTCAAGTCAAGAAATTTCTTATTCTCTAACTAAGCACATTGAGTCGTGCGTGTAGAATCGTAAGCCTCAATCTCTGATTGTATTGTAACTATAGCTACGTTTACAGGGTACTTGTGGCCCTCTAGCGCTGTATAACTGAACTAGGATTATTGCACAAGTTGTCGACATTAGTAGTAAATAAATTGGGAAGGCTAGATCAAAATATCTGATTGGGAAGGCTAGATCAAAAATATCTGAAACTACTCCGCTCCTACGCTCCGCTCTGTCGCTCCGTTAACGTTTCAGAAATGTTTGATCTAGCCTTACCAATCAGATATTTTGATCTACACTGAAAAAAATCGAGCCAATCAAGTATGACATTTTGCTTGTTAGAAAAATATATGACTGAACCATACAAGAAAATATAAAAAACGAAAATTGACGGTTCTTTGTCACAACAAAGCTAAAATGATTGATGGTCTATCAAGTTGAATGTGTTGAATTTAATAAGTTTACTTTGTTAATGTCGAACTTGTCGAGACATGCTCATTTTGTGACCATTTACCTAGTTAGATCAATCAAGTTGCTTCATCAGTCCTACACATCACAATCAGTTGATCTAAATAAGATTTTTATTGACTGAAATATTAAAGCTTATTTATTTCAAATACAACAAATTTATTGATAGAAACATTTTATAATTCATTCATTCATTTAACTTTATAACAACAAACGCGCGCTTGATAATTTGAAAGATGTCAGTTGACAGTTCAATCATGCCGATGTTCGCGCGAGTTCAACTGTTCAAGTCCAAACGTGTTTAGTTTACTTTGTTCTCGGCTATCGTACGTGTCACATCACATCGCGTGATAGTTTTTTTTTATTATTATATATTAAAGTGACTGTGTGTGATAGAAACTTTGTTGTATTGTGTATACCTAGTGTTACTAGAACGATGGACGAGGTTTTAGATTTGCTCACGGCCTGGGGGCTCCCGGAGCTGGGGCCTCTTTTCGTAAGTAAGTACTTACCTACATACATATTTTCTGTTCCTAAAGTTGCGTTGCTACCCACACGTGAACTGGTTGTTAATTTTAGATGCTGCTAATACAACAATTCTGTAAAAATGAAGTACTTAATGTACGGCCGGTTTGGTCGAGTGGTAGTGATGCTGCCTCTTGATCGGCGGTCCTGGGTTCGATCCCCAGTCGGGGCAAATATTTGTGTAAAAAGCAGATGTTTGTTTTCGGGTCATGGGTGTTTGTGTTTGTCTTTATGTGTGTTCCAAGGGACCCACGACACAAGGGAAAACCTTAGTGTGGGCCTTTGAGTGTGTAGCGTTTATTTATTTATTTTATTTATATCAGTAATTTAGATACGTAAAGAAACATTTTAGCAAATCAAAATTACCTACCTACTTGTGCTTCGCCCTCATAGTAAATCTCTCGCTCTGTCCGTCCTGTTCTGTATGATGTGCAATAAAATATATTGTATTGTAAGTATGATAAATAAATACAAGTGTAAAGTGATCAATGATTTTAGAATTTGTGACGGTACATATGTGATGTGAGTCCAACCAAGGTCCAACCCTTTTACTATGGTCCAACTCATATTTGGCTAGTTGACATTCTATTTATTAGTATTTTTTCTGCTAATATTACAGAAAACCAAATAAACATTGAAGCTCTAGCAGCGCTTACAACTGAAGACTTGAGGAAAATAATTCCTCAATTGGGGCCTAAGAGCCCTTTTTGTTCGGTGTTGGAAGGCGTGGGCTGCTGATTTTGCGGGTTCAAGCACAACCGACACAACCAATGAAGACATAGATTTGTCAAATATTTCTATTGTAAGTATTTAAAGCTTATCTGTTAACAAACTGTACCTATCTCCTAAAAAAGGGCCACTTTTTGCAAAAATCAAGCTAAAAATAAAAAGTGTACTTATTGATTTAGATTTACTGAAATAAACAGGCTTAACAAATACCTATATATAAGATTTAATTTCTGAATGAAAACAGATCACAACTTTTTCTATTCATATTTTTTTTATTGATTGTGCTAGTTTGGTTTGAACCAAGAAAAAGCACATACTTATGTATTTAATTTACCCTATAGATTGTCAGAGTAAGGTGTTCAATGAATGCTAGCTAGTTGATTAGGTATATATGATTAATTCTGATGGACATATTTCAGGACCTTCCAGTACTGATTGATGAATATCTGCCAACACATGATACAAGTCTCGTAAGAGCAGAGAAAACGCAGCAGACTTCACCAACAAAATCTACTAGTGTAAGGAACAATTTGATCAATGTAAAACAGAGTTGGAGACCGTGTTATTGTTAGTGTAATTATTGAATAAAAACAATTTATAATCACTCCTGCAATTATTATTTTTTAGAAATTATCATCTCTAAAATTAATTCCCTATATCTTTCCTGATAGTCCCAATAATAATACTTAATAGCTTTAAGCAAGATACCTGAATAACTTAACAATATTAATATTTTTACACAGTCAATTGAGTTTATTCCATTAAATAAATGCTTCTTAGATATTAATAATTATCTTAATTCAAATATTGAAAAAAACTTCATAGAACAAAATAAGTTGATATTTGATTCTAATGTCAAACAAAATTAAATGAATCAAGTTACCAATTTATAGTAATCAAGTTCTTTATTTGCAGAATACAATTACTTTATAAAATTAAGCATAGCCATTACTAAAACTACAAAAATACTTGATAACCATTACCGTGTTCGTTATAAATTCAATCAAAACAAATGAGAGATCTGATAACCAAACTTAATTGAATTGATTATTTCTTTGTGTTATTATATCAAGACAACTTGTCTGTTTCTCAATCAACCTAACTTTATTTCCATAATCATATTACTTTATGCGCTCGTGAACAAACAAGTTTCTTGATAGCTACAAACGCTTTTTTTATCAAATTTATCAAGTTTTTTTTTCAGTGTAGCCTTTCCAATTTATTTAATACACGTTTTATCAAAATACAGATTTAAAACTACTTACACTTCCTTCGTTTTCAAACTAGGTACTTACTTATACACATATAAATAGTTTAAAATGTTTTAAGATAGCATGTGCATAAAAGAACCTAATGGAAATTGGTTTACCAATTCATTAAAAAATGTTATGGTGTTTTAAGTAATTAAGTTAAAATGTGTTTGACATACCTGTGTTCACGACTTAAGCAATCCAAAAAAGGGTTTTCAGCCACACACCGCAATCACATCAATGATAATAACTTACATTTTAGTTCTAAATGACCTACTTAGTTACTTGAAGCTAGATCTGTATCCCTGACCATGTAGGGTACGTGAAATTTCCTCCTCAAAGATTCGGAAATAACCTACAAACCAAACTCCAATAACTAAATAGGTACCGAATCACATCAAACAGAGATAACCAATTTTCTTCGGAGCGAATTCATATCTCAGACCATGTTGAGCACGTGAATTTTTCATTAGATGTATGAAAAAAACCTACGAATTAACTCCGAGTCATATTAGTTATTTTCTGTAATGATTTCCTTTCCCCAAACTTTCTTTATCTCAGACCATGTTGAGCACGTGAATTTTTCACCTCTTTCATGTGAAAAAAACCTAAAGATTGTTCAGGTACTTAGAGTCATTACAGCTGTATGACATAACGTACTTTTTTCTAAATTAAATTAAAAACGAGAACGAGACGTTCGACCGATGTAAAAGTAAACGCGGACTGTACTCTGTTTCTTTAGCTGGTACAGATCAGTAGAACTTTGTTATTCAAAAATGAACTCAACAGTAATTAAGCTAAGACAGACAATTTCTTTGAGATCGTCGTCGCTGTATGTTGCAGTCAATTTGAATAAAAGAGGCCAGATTAGTTCCGGCAAGTAATATCTAATTTACTCAGAACGGGAGCATTTTCTAAAAAAATTATATGTTTACTACGATTGTTTAATAATCATTACTAATGCAACTAGTTAATCATCGAGCTCAATTTTGGTATAAGTACTGTCTAAAAAAAAAAATAATACCTAAGGGAAGTACGTAACTTGTTTTACTTTAAGTCTTTTTTTTATATTTGTCTTCTAAATAAAGGTGCTAGAGAGTTTAATTAATGACTTATGTAAATTATTTTTGACTAGGAGGAACACTCTTTTAAATAAAATAAACAACATTTTTAAAATATGTAAGTACACAGTACCCTTAATATCGAAATTGACTCATGTATAAAAAACGATTATATTAAATATGAGATGCGCAGGGTTTCACGCTGGACTGGGAGTGAAAGAAAAAACTTAGAATGTGCCAGCTGCCTACTTTTCCCAGGCATACTGTAAAGTCAGTAAGTAGGATGCGAGGGTTTTGTTGTACCGTGGGCGAAAGGCTGACCACCTCTCACCATTATACAACGTGTTCCATCTGATAACCTCACAATTTGAGTCAAATGAGGCATCAAGTGATTTACTAGAGCTACTGATGCTCTGCCTACCCCGTTAGAGGTTACAGGCGTGAGCGTATGTATGTATGTATGAGCAGGGTTTTATTTTATCATGCTCTGCCTACACCGATAGTGAAAGTAGACACTTTTTATTTCGACTGATTGTTATTCACAATGCTACAGCATGAAACGTCTTATCACTTTCTGACGGTGCAACTCTGTGGGAACAAGTACGAACAAGAAAGTACAGGTGACGAAAATGCAACGTAGTGACATCCAATCGATTTTGCTTAGGTAGTATTGCACCTGACTTTGTTTGTTTTAATAAATATTTTATGAATTAATATTAATATACTTCCGAATATGTTATATATTTATTTGTTTGTGTTTTTATGTTTTTCCGAATATGTTATGTTATATGTTATGTTTTTATTTGTTATATATACTTTATATATATAATATGAGTATATAAGTATGGTAAGTAAGATATTTATTTAATTAATTTGCTTATGTTATTTGACTATGTATTCCAATAAGGTCTTATATTATCGTGTCACTATTATTGTTCCCCGTGTTGTACACTTTTGCCCGCTCCAATACTATTTCTCTCTCACTTAAGAGGTTAGCTGGAAGAGAACTCACTTTGAGTTAAGCTCGCCATTGTGTATCCTGTTCTCTGTAATTTTTTTTTTTTGTAAAATGTTTGTGTACAATAAAGTATGTTGACGTACCTAACCATTATATTTTTTTAATCACACAAATTGTCTTTATATTTCGTAGTACCTAAGTCAAGTAAACTTAGTTATGATACTTTATTATTTCGTAAATAATAATCTATACATGTCTATGAACAGACACAGCTCGCGTAAAAAGTTTGTACTATTAGTATTGTAGATTTGTAGTAGCGATAACGCTGACAAGCTTTTCTGTGGGAATCGTAACGTACCTATGTGTGAGTTAAATTTGCTATCCTTGTTTGTGTAAAAGTAATAAGTGAAAATTGTACTTAACGCTCAGATACAGCTTTTTTAATTTTATTTGCTCCGACGGTTTCGTGAAGTGACATACCTACGTACAGTCGTACCACCCTCCACCCTCCTATCAAGAAAAACTTCAAGATTCGATTCCGAGCTGTAGAAATCATGTTCGTGAGTTTTTATATTTTTATAGTTTTCAATTGATTTTTAGCAAAGATATAGGAATTTCCAAGTTTTTTATTTATTATAATCCTTTCAGGTCTGAATCCGAATACAAGAAAAGGAACGCTGCGGCAGCCGCCCTAGACTCAGAAGTGGAAGAAGTCGAGTCAGAGATTGAAGAAGAACCCCGGTAATTATTATATATATATTTTTCTTTTTATTGAATTTGTTTCTTTTTGAAATTTAGTTACTTAGTTTCTAACAATGATTGTATTCTTTCAGATCAAAGAAAGGATCGAGATCGAAGAAACAGCCGGAACCAAAAAAATCTAAAGCTGCTAGGTATGTACCTACATCTATTTAGTGGATTGTACATGTTTTAGCCGGCCGTGTGGTGATCGGTTGAGAATAGCACCACTCATCTCTTTCCGTGGGTGTCGTAAGAGGCGACTAAGGAAACGCAAATGAGACTGCCTCCAATTAATACATCCTAGACAATGACACTTCAATTGTGTTGAATCTGAGGTGGCGTTCTATGGTCTCATGCGGTGTGGTAGGCTCTGTAAAGGGCTGTCTGGTTCGCGACCACCCTCTTACCAAAGTCTGACACCAAACAGCTTGCTGTGTTCCGTCGTTGCGTGGGAGTACCAGTGCCTTCATAAACATTTTCTGGGTTAGCTCGCTCCATCGTTAACCTGATCTATGATCTTAGTCAAGATTGAGGTCAAGAGTTAACCTATTTCATAATAATAATAAAAAATGTTTATATACGTAAACTAGGAATTTTGTAATATACTTTCATATTCTTTGCCTACATTATAAAAGGTTTACCTGTGCCGAATTTTAGCTTTCTGGGACTGAGGGTTTGGGTTTGGCGTTGATGAATTAGTGAGTGAAGTGAGCATGTTACTTGGTACTTGGCAATAATATGGGTTGATGAATAGATACATTATTTTTCTTTTCTTCCACAGTTCCGCCCCTCCGCCGCCGCAAAAACTAAACGTTTCAACCGAATTGTTCGGAGGAGACGAGCCGCAGCAAACCTCTGCGCCCGCACCACTCTGGTCTTCACTAAGCCGACGGGTTGCTGGAGGAGTGTTGCGGAATAACATCATCCTGGATGGGGACCTATTCTTCGACGTACGTGTTTATAACACGGCGGACATAATTAATTTAAGCCCCAGGGAGCGCCCAGACAAAACACAAGCCCATCTAAGGCTTCAAGTGAACCCGAACGACGAAAATTGGAAATTAATTTAAAAAATTTTCAATAACGCTAAAAAAAAATTTGATAAGGACGCGGTGTTTTACGGTGATAAAGCCGAAACAAAAAAAAATTAATTCAGTTTATTTTCCATTTTTTAAATTTTTTTAAATTTGATTTTGTATTTTTAATGTTTTATGTGTATCTTTTTTAAGTGTTAGTATGTAAGTATTTTAAACAAATAAATAAGTAACAATTAACAGTTTCCTAACATTTTTTAATTTTTAAAATAAGACGCACACATAAGTCATTAATGTGAAATAATTATAATTCAGTTATTTTTGGGTAATGAGATCGATTCAGGTAGAACTGTAAAAAAAAGATGGTTAAGAATATTTTATGTTCAGTTTGTGATTTGTCAATACCAAGTAGAGCATTCTCTGGTCACTTGCGTAGTATTTCTCACAAGAATAATAATGCGGTATACATTGACGATGGTATTGAAAAGCTTAGTTCTGCATTCCGTAATCGGATTGCGTCGTACCGCATACATTGCGCTGATACTGATACCGGTGAAGGACCGTTAGGAAGTACAGTAGCCTCCGTAAGCCCTTTGCTGTTTATAAATAATTGTGCCTCACGTTTGCGTAAACTCCTTGATGCAGCTCTTTCAAATCACATAAGCATAAAAGTTAACTTTGAGTTATTTATTAAAGTCATAACTGTTAAGGATGATTCGATGGAGATCAAGTCTTTTACAACTGATAACATAACATTGCATCGGAACTATAGTTTTAATGAGTTGTTGGAAAAAATCTCAGACATTTTAAGTAAAAAAGTTAACGAGTTTGAGGAAAAAGGTAGCGGTTGGTCTCTTTTGGACATTTTATACCTTGAGTCAAACATCAATAGGTACACACCTTTGTCAGGCTCCACCTTTATAGATTTACCAAAGAAAATTAAAGCTAAAAAATCTTGCTTGAATATAAAAAATGATGACGAATTTTGCTTTGCATGGAGTGTAGTTGCTGCGCTATTTCCCAGCACAACTAATATGAATAGAGTTAATTCTTATCCGCATTTTAGTACAGTTTTAAATTTATCGAACATGACTTTTCCGGTTAGTTTGAAGGATATTAAAACTTTTGAAAAAAATAATGTAAATATTAGCGTGAATGTATATGGTTTAGGGGCTAAAGATATTATTACAGGGCCCCTGTACAAAACCTCATCGCGGAAAAAGCAACACGTTAATTTGCTTTTACTACAAGACGGATCTAAATCTCATTATTGTTTAATTAAAGACTTCCCTAAATTGATCCGAAGCCAAGTCACTAAGCATCACGGTAGACTTTACTGCTGTGAAGAGTGTTTATTGTTTTTCAAGTCAAGCCAAGAGTGTTAAAATCATATTTGTGGTGGGGTGGCAACGGTGTTACCAAGCGAAGGCACAATTATTCAATTCAAAAATTATCATTGCATGCAAAATGTACCATTTGTTATTTACGCTGACTTCGAAACCATTTTGGAACCCTGCGTTGAACAAACGAGTACTCATACAACAAACATGCAAAAACATGTTCCGGCTGCGTTTGCATATTACATAGTTTGTCACTATGATACAACTCTAAACCGTCTTAAGGCCTATCGAGGTCCCGATTGTGCTACAAAGTTTATAGAGTTCTTGCAACGCGATGTAAAAAATATTTACCATATCATTAAATCAAAATCTGAAAACCCCGTCCCTATGATTTTTGACGAAAATGATAAAAGCAATTTCAGTGCTGCTGAAATTTGTTACCTGTGTAAAAATTTGTTGCTTGACGATAAAGTAAGAGACCACTGTCATTTCACTGGTAAATACAGGGGTGCAGCACATTCGTTTTGTAATCTAAAGTTTCAGATACCTCAGTTTATTCCTATTATGTTTCATAACTTGTCAGGCTATGATTGCCATCTGTTCATTCGAGAATTAAGTACGACTCCTGGTAGAATTAAAGTCATTCCCAAGACTAAGGAAAACTACATTTCCTTCACAAAGTTTATTCCTATTTCAGAGGAAAGCTTTGCAGTTTTGCGTTTTGTAGATTCCTTCAAATTTTTGGGAACTAGCATTGAGCATTTAGCGAAAAATCTAAATCGTGATGATTTTAACCATTTGAGACGTTTATGTTGTAATGAAGATCAATTCGATCTTATACGTCGAAAGGGTATCTACCCATATGAGTATATAACAGCTTGGAACATATACGACGAAACCACCTTACCTCCTATAGAAAAATTCTATAGCAAGCTCACTGATGAATGTATTAGTGACAGTGACTATGCACACGCTCAAAATGTATGGGACAGCTTTGAGATTAAAAATCTAGGAGAGTATACTGACTTGTATGTCAAAAGCGATGTATTGTTATTGGCGGACATATTCGAAAAATTTCGTAATACTTGTAAACGGAATTACAACCTTGATCCGGCTTTCTATATCACAGCCCCAAGTCTAAGCTTTGATGCTATGCTGTTAAAGACTCAAGTAAAACTGGAACTCATAACTGAATTAGAAATAATTCGTATGATTCAGAAAGGAATTCGAGGTGGTCTTTGCTTTTGTTCAAAACGGCATGCAAAATCGAATAACAAGTATCAATATGATTACGATAAATCTCAGCACAGTAATTTTTTGATGTACTTGGACTGCAATAATTTGTATGGGTTCTCCATGTGCGGTTATTTACCGCAGTCTGATTTTAGACTGCTAGACCAAACTGAATGCCAAGATTTAGATATTATGGCAGTGCCTGAAAACAATGACATAGGGTACATTTTGGAGGTTGATCTTGAATATCCTGAATACTTGCATGATTTTCATAATGACCTAGCATTTTGTGTTGAAAATTTTGTTCCACCTGGATCAAAACAACCAAAATTGATCCCGAACTTATATGATAAGTATCATTATGTCATTCACTATGTACACTTGAAAACATGCATAGAACATGGGCTTCGCTTGAAAAAAATTCATAAAGCTATCAAATTCAGACAAAGTCCGTACCTGAAAATGTATATCGATCTTAACACTGATTTACGTCAAAAAACAGATTCTCCTTTTGAACAAGATTTTTTCAAACTCTTGAACAATTGCATTTTTGGTAAGACATTGGAGGACACAGAACGCAGAGTTGATGTTAGACTGGTAACAAGATGGAATGATAACAATAATAAGACAAATAAGCTTTTAGGCGCGGAGCAGCTCATAGCACGACCAAATTTTCACAGTTCAGCAGTGTTTAACGAGAACTTGGTGGCAATACAATTAAAGCGTGAAAACGTTCTCTTGGACAAACCAATATACATCGGTTTCACTGTCCTCGAACTGTCGAAAAGTCATATGTATAACTTTCACTATTCAGTGATGAAAAAATTCTACAAAGACAAATTGTGTCTTTGTTATACAGATACTGATAGCCTTCTTTATTCTATCCAAACGGATGATTTCTATTGTGATCTGAAGAACAATTTTCAGAATTATTTTGACACGAGCAACTTTCCGAACGATAATCGTTTTGGTATTGCTCAAAAAAATAAAAAAGTTCCTGGCTTATTTAAAGATGAATTAGGTGGTAAAATTCTAATGGAATTTGTAGGCTTGCGGCCAAAGCTGTACAGCATAAAAACAAGTGAAACAGAGATAAAAAAAGCAAAGGGCGTAAAAAAACCTGTCACTAAACGGTTGAGATTTGATGATTACTATGATATTCTTACGACCGGTTCAGAGCTTAGGAGAAAAAATGTTCACTTTAAAACAATAAAACATCACATATAGAGCGGGACCCATTCGTAAGAAAGTCTTCAAATAACGATTTTCGTGGGACTCACCTCCGCCATACGAAGTACTGGTATGTACTTATTTGGCATGTTTTCCTGAACTCAAAAAGTGCGGTAGTCACTTTCTAAGGGTATGGAGGGGGTAGCTATGACGTATCAAAGATGGCGGCCGGTCCTTTTTTATTTACGCTATATTTAGATAACTACTGGGCAGATTTACTTAAATAGGGTCTCAAATGAAAGATAATTTAATATACATTGTTTTATTCTAAAGATGCATTAGTGTAAAGCTAGTAACAAAATAAATATTTTCAAAAAACGACATTTTGTAAAATTAAACTTTTTTTTACTGTGTGAAAAGAACAGAAACCATTATGGTTACAGTAATTTAGCTTATTATAAAAAATAGCTACACTTATCAGCATTCTAATGAATCTAAAAACGTTTAAATCGAGCTGTAAACAACGGAACTGCAGTCGTCTAAGTGAGCGTGGGTAGCGCCGAACTGACTACGGTACTTAGATTTTGGTACGAATAATCTTGAAAATAACGTGATAAAACGAGTAGAATCACAGCAAAATGAAAAAGTATTATGAACAGGCATATTTTTTTTAACAGGCAATAATTTTTTTGGTCAAAAAATTTTCTTCATTAAATAATGATTAAAAAAATTCGTAAAAAAAACGAAAAAATTCGTTCGTAAAAATTTACGAACTATTTTCAAAAGTTCTCGTAACAAAAATAACGCTTCGTATCATATCGAAATTAAACTCTTCATACTTGCACGTACTTGCGTTATATTTCAAAACAAAGGACTCAATGGTACTGGTCTGTACTGATGGACATGAGAGTGTAAACATACGCACTCGAGGCAGAGGCAGGTCGCTGACGTGCGAGAGTGTACAGCCGCCGTTATATTTTTTACATCGGCAACACTGAGATTCATTCCGAGGAATCCCTGCACCGTGCTGCGCCGTGAACTTTGGCACTTGTCGCTTCATTCATTTGAAATCATTTGGTCAGGCCTATGACACTGTTAGTACCAATAACTGCGAAATGGCGCTGCTATCGCCTTTAATTCGCCATCTTGTGACGTCATGCTGTATGTCAAGATAACCTCAAACTTCCATGATGGCGTCTTGTCACTGAGCAAGTACAAGTACGGTATTATGTATGATTGCTCTCATGGTTCGCACAGGCGTTTACTGAAGTGCATTGCTAAATAAATGCAGTACTTATTATCAGTTTTCGTCGCGGAAATGACTAAAATGCATTTATATTTATTTTATTTTATGATTGTCATAAGCATCTTTTGCCATGTGTAACCCGTATTATTACCATTTAGCTTTGATTCCATAGGTATAAAATTTTGTTATTTATTTTGTAGGTACGTGAAAAAATATATTTTCGAGTGTCAAAACTATCAACAACATTTGGTAACAATTTTATATCTAAAATAAATACATTTGTTTTGCAAATTATATAAGTTTTTTTATGACTACTTTATAATAAATCTAAACAAACAAATGTGAATTACACCTTATTTATTCTTTGCCTAAAACTAACGGACTGATTTTGATGGAATGTGCTGCTCTAGATTAATAAATAAGCTACTTTTTATTCTAAAAAAACTCAATTTTATGTTCCAACAAATGGCGTAGTAAGTATTAGTAAATGATAATATGAACAGTGCTTTCTGCAATTCTTTCTATCGATAAATAGCTAATTCGCTCAGTCGAGCTTTCAGTGCACCGGCTTATCTGCAAATCGTGCCATCGGCAAAAAAAATTTATTTAGAACGTCCTTTCGGCGAATTGAGCTGTCGGCACAACAAGGTATCGGCTGAAGATTTTTTCTTTCAGCCGATGGTCGGCGAACAGTGATTTTTATATACAATTTTATCGTTCAAGAGTAATTCTATGAACCCTTGCGAGCTCGAGTTGAGTGCTCGTGTATTTTATGTTGAGTTTGAAGTTGAGATTCTTGTCACAAATCCTCCTCCGTCGACGATTTTTTCATCTTAGGTTATTTTTGCAACCTGCTTTAACATGGAAACGCTTAAGTGTTGTGTTGGTGGTTGCACTGCAACAGGTGAAACGCTACGGTTTTTTTGTTTCCCGAGAAACAGTTATCTAAGAAGTTTGTGGATATGTCTTTTCTCGTGCCAACAAATCCTATACTCCTTGAACTCTCTGGAGAGCAATTGTTGAAACAATGCGTTTGTCAAAAACATTTTGACAAAACGCAATTCGATTAAGAAGGCAAGAGAATTCGCTTTTCTTACACATGTCTCTTCACTGAAAACGGAATTGCTCTGGGTGAACCACTGAGTAAAGTAGGTAGGTCCATAAAATCTGTTACGTATTATTCTTAATTGGACACACTATATCTATTATTTTAATTTTCAAATTCAAAACTTTCCATCACGTGGGTCAGCTACAAAGAGCAGAGAGAGTAATGTGTAACCGTGTAATGAACTAATGACACTGGGATCACCAAAAAAGATAACAATTTAAAAGATAACAATTCAATAATTATAGTCAGACGTTGATAGTCATTGAAAAATTTTCTTTTTTCTTTTACTTTTCCATTGATTATCATTGAACCATTTTGAAAACATGAGAGTGTTAAAGGTGTCACCTGGGTGTCACTCAAAAAAGTTCTTATCCACAATTTTTTCACAAAATGGCTGATTGCCATTTATTATAAAGTGAAGTGTTC
The DNA here is from genome assembly GCA_949987775.1 of Aproaerema taeniolella. NCBI lineage: Eukaryota > Metazoa > Arthropoda > Insecta > Lepidoptera > Gelechiidae > Aproaerema > Aproaerema taeniolella. The sequence continues at coordinate 20,605,440 of OX465254.1, read as the reverse complement.
TGCGCTACATGATATTGACGGAATTGTGGCAACACATATGGGTCTATATTTGAGAATCTATCTATTCACTTTTATTTACTAGTTCTGGAAATTGGTTAAGCCTTTAGCGAAGTACCTATTCACTTGTACAACAACTCAACTATAAGTACCATAACCTTGCCTCTCGTGATCTGACTAGATGTATTACCACTGCAATACAGATTTATTCCTAGTGCAGGGTGAGTCGGCTGACACTCTGTCCCATGAAGAAACACAATAGGCATATTTATTACACACTGTACTTTAAAACTGTACCTACTGCTTTTAAGTATTTAAGTAATGTTAGTTATTACTACCCAGCAGCATGTCAAAGATTTATTTGTTTGTTCTCGGGTCATGGGTGTTTGTATTTTTTTTATGTGTGTTTTAAGGGACCCACGACACAAGGGAAAACCTTAGTATGGGCCTTTGAGTGTGTAGCGTTTATTTATAATTATTTTAGAGAGCAAAATGAGGATGATACCCCAGAAATGACTTTGGTGATTGGAAGGGCTGGTACGTATATTTATTATTTAATGAAACTATGTATCTAAAAAATCAATCAGGGTCAAAAACATTTGATTCGTGTAATGTAACTTTAACCATAGCATTTCATATTACATAATCTAGTTATCTGAAAAGGAGATGCTTTGCATTTTTATTTAGATTGCATTTGAATTTTTATCTATGTCTTTTTAAAGTGCAATCATCCTCCAAGAACAGACAAAAAATGTAACTTAGAGGGCACCAACCTAGTAGCTGTTACGTAGCTACAACATAAAGGCAACAGCTACTCAAGAGTCTGTTTCAACTCATGTATGATTTATTAAAATGGGTCAAATATTCAAATAAAAAAAGCTTTATTAATGCTTTTAAACTAGCAAAATTTAGGGCTCCTCATGAAGCTAAAGAACTTTTTTTAAAGGAACCCATATCAAACATCAACTATTTTTTTAGTTTTAAAAGGCGATAGCAGCGCCATTTCGCAGTTATTGGTACTAACAGTGTCATAGGCCTGACCAAATGATTTCAAATGAATGAAGCGACAAGTGCCAAAGTTCACGGCGCAGCACGGTGCAGGGATTCCTCGGAATGAATCTCAGTGTTGCCGATGTAAAAAATATAACGGCGGCTGTACACTCTCGCACGTCAGCGACCTGCCTCTGTCTCGAGTGCGTACGTTTACACTCTCATGTCCATCAGTACAGACCAGTACCATTGAGTCCTTTGTTTTGAAATATAACGCAAGTACGTGCAAGTATGAAGAGTTTTATTTCGATATGATACGAAGCGTTATTTTTGTTACGAGAATTTTTAAAAATAGTTCGTAAAAAAACTAAGAAAAATTTATTGACAAAAAAATGATGCTTGTTCATAATACTTTTTCATTTTTAATGATGCTTGTTCGTAATACTTTTTCATTTTGCCGTTTTCTCACGTTATTTTCAAGATTATTCGTACCAAAATCTAAGTACCGTAGTCAGTTCGGCGCTACCCACGCTCACTTAGACGACTGCAGTTCTGTTGTTTATAGCTCGATTTAAACGTTTTTAGGTTCATTAGAATGCTGATAAGTGTAGCAATTTTTTTATAATAAGCTAAATTACCGTAATCCTAACGTTTCTGTTCTTTTCACACAATAAAAAAAGTTTAATTTTATAAAATGTCGTTTTTTGAAAATATTTATTTTGTTACCAGGTTTACACTAATGCATCCTTAGAATAAAACAATGTATATTAAATTATCTTTCAATTGAGACCCTATTTAAGTAAATCTGCCCAGTAGTTATCTAAATATAGCGTAAATAAAATAGGCCTGGCCGCCATCTTTGTTACGCCATAGCTACCCCCTCCATACCCTCAGAAAGTGACTACCGCATTTTTTGTGTTCAGGAACATATGCCGAATAAGTACATACCAGTAGTTCGTATGGCGGAGGTAAGTCCCACGGAAATGAAGTCATTCTCCTTGGGTCCTGTTCTAATATTTACAAGAGAGCAAAACAAAGTCGCGTTGTCTGGTAAAGATGACAAGCGATTTATTTTGAAGGATAATGTTAATACGGTTTCTTGGGGTCATTATTATATTACCCCATAAACTATGAATAACTATGTGTGCGTCTTACCCATAATTTAATAAAGAGTTTTTTTATAATTTTTAAGGATGTTTTGAAAGTAATTAATTAATTATTTCATTTTACTTTAAAGAATTAAGTACACACCGATGTGCGTTTATGCCATAAACTTAATTTAGTTTTTATTATGTATGTTTTTAAATCTAATGATTTGTAAGTAAAGATAAGATAAATTAATAAGTATTCTGAAATAAATAAACTATATATCTGACTATTTACCTTCTGTTTTATTTAATATAAACCTACCTACTCACTTCTACAAATTCAAGGCCTTCTTCTTAATTAAACTCTGAGCGTTTAAATTCTTAGTACACACAATGCTCAAGTTAAAGGCCAAAGTTCATTCTAATTTGAACCTTATCAACAGCAGACTGTACCTATTAATTATGAAGTAAGTATATTTTAGACAAGTTGGAACATGATTTCATACCTGCGCTCTTGGGTTACAAAAATGTAATTTATACAATTTGAACAAGATGAAACAAGTTTCAATATTTTATAATAATTTAGAAAAACACACTAACAACATGTCGCTGCATGTTCGCAGCCACCTGCATGTCATGCAATCCTTTAAGCGCCGATACTCTTCTCATGTTCTAAATCGTCATTATTCATCGTGCGTCTTTTGCGCAAAGCACTCGTCTCTCGGTAATACTGAAGCAATCAGCATGTCACTCTCAATCCTAAACGAAGACATGTTTAATTCGAACGCCTTCCTCAGCGACGCTCAAGACCCCCTGCGAAACTTCAGCGAAGATTATCCTGAATTGGCTAACAAAAAGAAGAGAAAAACTGTCAACCGCAGTACCCAGACCATCAAGAATAAAAACACGCTGGAGAAGAAGATGAGTACTTCATACGTTAAAGTGAAAAATGAAAAAAAGGGGCTCCGTCTGATTAAAATTAAGGTGTTCGACCTTACATCTTTACCGTTTCAAGATTTTAATCTAGAAGAATCACGAGAAGGAGATGTCATAAGTGCTCAGTATGTGGTGACTGATGCTGTAGACAGTGTTATGGAGGCTACTGAGGAGCTGGTGGACAAAATGTCAAGAAAGTTATTTACGAATACTCTGTAGTCTGTAGGCAATATTGTGTTGCTAAGTTCAAATTTCTGTAATTATGTTTTATTAAATTATTCTAAGTAATTGTAGTATGTACTGTTCTTTATATTAAATCAATTACATTGTTTTATCTCATGTGTATTTTCTGTTGAAACAGATTTAAATAAAACACGATTGAAATTTAAGCACTTTTTATTTTCAAATTCTCTTATATACTTACAAAACTATATGCAAAACTTTTCGTACCCTAAATTAAAAAAAAAAAAATATCTAGTAAGTGTTTAAATATTAAAATAAATTAAATTGATGCATATTATTTTCATAGTACCATTTTTTTATGCAAATTACATTTTTTAATGCACAATAATTTCTATGATTAGGACAAGTTAAGTTGTCATTACTAAATTTCTTATGCAAAGTTGTAAAATTAGGACATCCCTTTTCACCAACATCGATTATTTCACAATTGGAACACATTTTTGTTAACCACTTTATCTTCTCGTTTCCTTTAGTAATTATTTTCTTGTTCACCAAATACGGAACGATCACTCTATGAAACTCAAAATAGTCGATAAATCCCTCACGCCAAAGTAAACCTCTATTCCTTTCCAACCACAGCACTGGTTTTCTTTCTTCAGTAGAAAGAGTTTTGAAAGGATATGGTGGCTTAACTAAGAAAGTTTGTGTATATTCTGTGGTTGCAATAGCTAATTCTTTAACGATAAATTCATTTTTATAAGTTTTGAAACCTTGAAGGTCTACAATAACGATTTCAGCATTCATGATACTTTTTTCACAATGCTGCTCAATGGTTTGTACTGCACGATACAATCGTTTAATATGAGACAGTAGGCTGTCGTTTGATCAGGTATTTCAGTGTCTGTCTCTAGTTCCACTCGAACATCTACCACTGTACCTGGTTTCAAGTTATCAATTTGTCTGGAACAGTCAATCACAAATAATGGTGCTCGTTCCTTGAAATCTTTTACTGATAACAAAGGTTCAGCTCGGCGACCGTAATACGATTGCTGAAAGTTAGCATATTGCTCGTATAATAAAGCGATCCTATTTTCGGTAAAGTTGGCATTCAAGCTCTCGTATGGAAAATATGTTGAATTTAGGTATACACGAACATCGCGTATATCACAGTGATCAAATTTTGACATATCTTTATCTGACATGTTCTTTCTATTGGTCTGCAAACCGATTACGACATATCTAGGTTTTTCTACTTGAGACGCTGTCTTGATGGACCATGTATGTTTTCTAGTCTTTGGCAATGAAGGGTACTCATACAAATCCCAATTCCGAAATACTAGCTGCAATGTGCGGTCATTATTCAAAACTTTTAGAAGATTAATTTTCTCTTTATCAGAAACTTTTACATGCGGAACTCTCCAAACTATTTTATTTATTTCTACGTCCTCCATTTCTTCACCGGTATTGAGTGTCACTGCATTCAGGTTTGTATTGCTCCGCAATAGAATCAGTTCATGTTTACAATTGATTATCACTTTTCTGAAATCTTCAGCAAATCCCAGGATATTGCTGAGAGGTATCGATACGCAAAAAGTTCCATTACCTTTAGTGCCATTGATATCCCAACCCCAAGCCTTCGCTTTTAGCGACTCTCCGGTGTTCATTGATAACAACGACTTGATAGTGGTGGTAATACCAGCATTTTTGATCTTATCAATTTCAACACCGTTGAGTTCATATCTAATATCTTGAAAGAAAAACATTAGCGGATTGTTCGTGAACTGAATTGATGACACTTTTTGCCTACCTGCAGCTTCTTTTTTAAATATTTTTACTGTTCCCTCAACATACAACGTGCTCGCACTGGGGAGTATGTACAAATCTTGTTGATTAATTGGAATCCTGATTTCATCATTTCTATTGAAGCTTGTCACATATGGCTTGTACGAGTGATACTCGATTCCATCAATCGTGTTGTCATATGCAGGTGCTGATAATATATCTAAAATACTCATTTTTACTTTATCAAACCAATTAATTTTAGAAATTTAATGTTTTCTTTTGTCAATTTTTTATTTCCGTTTTTTCTTTGCTGTCTTATGCTCATTGTTGACTGAATGCGACTGGGACATTTTTTTGATGAATGTGTGTATTTATTATGATCAATCATTTTTTCTTCAAATGCAAGTATAGTTGTATTTGCTCCCCACGTAAATTGATTAGATGATTATTCGCATCTAAAAGTCTTATGTTAATACAACTGATACTGTTTTGGTTGACTGGAAAGTAGATGATGTTTTTAGGTATTTCTATGATCCTATAGCCAGGTGGCACATTAGGCGCGAATTCATAAATGATGTGGCTGGGTTCACCGTTTACAAATGAACCGCTTACTATGTCACATTCGACCCGCACAATGGTTGTCGACAGAATGTTGACTGGCAAATTAGACACATGCATTTTATTTGCTTCAAGTTTCCGCGTGCCGAATCCTAAAAGGTTTCCAATAGAATTTTCTTTTGAAAAATCTATAGCTTTTGAACAAAATATGTACGTTTGCAACGTATTATTGTTGCATTCCAAAACAAAACTTATATTTTTCATTTGTCTAATAATATATGCGTTTAGATCGGAAAGTTCATATGCTCCTTCAGGTATTTCGATAACTTCACCATCACCGTAATGTAACTTGTTATTTCTTTGATCTACGTTGGGAATCGAGTTGAATGTTGATAGATGCAACAAAGCGCACTCATATTCACCAACCAATTGAAGCGTTGGTGTGTAGTAGGATGACAGTAACGCTGTATTACCCGTAATGGAGAGTGCGAATGACATTTTACTAATGATGTAAATAAAACAGCGGTAATCATTTTATATTTTATTCCAAAAATCACATAAGAATTTCAAACATAAGTGACCGCAGACTACAGTATTGAACTTTTGGAACCTAGTATAATTATAAAATATTTCACAGTTTGTCATATAGCTTACAAACTCTAAAGGAGGTTTCAAATCCCCATAACTATCAAAATATTCACAATATCTGTTAAGTTTCGCATATGCTACCCAATGCGTTCCTTCGTTGGCAGATTCATCTAAATTAAGTATACCACATTCTAGAGCTTTTGGTTTTCTAGGCAGTTGATCCCTCATAAACACTCCGCGAAAATATGGTATACTCACGGTCTTAGCAAACTGCATTATATCGAAATCTGTTAAGGCACGTTGAGGTAGCTCTTTTATTAGTTTTTTGAACAGCTTATAAACAATCCGCTTCCTTTTTTGTATGGTTTTAAATACACGCCTTTTCCTAATGCGACTGATTCCATTACTCTGTTGTGCCGTTCATTTTCGAGTAAATTTTTCTGGGCAAATTTGTAGTCATTCACACTTTTAGCTATTCCAGCTGCACCACCAGCTAAAGCGCCAACTGCTGACAGTCCGGCAAAAATTGGAATAAGCGGTAAGATACCACCACTTTTCGGTAATGGTATTACACGAGGCAAAGATATGGAATGAGTTTTTGGGAAAAGCTTTTTAGCACACTGGTATGCGTGCTTTATCAAAGTCTTGGAATCCTTGCATTTTAGCTTTTTAATCTGCGATCGAATTTTAGACACCAACTTTTTAAACGATGATCGCACACCCGAACCTGTTTTCAACTTTGCTTTCATAACTTTGCTAACTAACCACGAGGCAAGTTTCTCTCCCTTCCCAGCATCTGATGCGTTCATCCTTTTCTTAGCCATATTTAATAAGTTTAAGTCTGCTGCGTGGCGATTGGGTAAATCGGAATGTATCAAATATGCTATATCGTGCTGTTTACAAGCTTCATCCAATCCGTTTATTCCACTATCACCTCTTTGCAAGCGTTCACGCAGTCTCGTTCCCGGACCACAGTAATTATAGCCTGGCAAATGTATCTCGAACGGAAGATTATTTATTAAATTGTTAACAAGTCCACCTCCTTGCATTACTTTAATTAAAATGAAAATACTACAAAGCACTCTATAAATTTATACCCTTAACTAATTGACCATGGCCTTTTTATCAATCCAACTGTTTTCAGAATTACTGAACCCTAACCACTTTACGTAAACTTTGTTTCCCCGTTTTTTTATTACCTTCTCGATGAGGTAAACTTTAGGATAGAATGATTTCAACAGTTCTTGTTCATAGAAAGTACCAATAATGTTTTGATGGCGTTGATCTTCTAAGTTATAAGTTATGGGAATAGTGTTGTTGATATTTTTGATTTTGAATATTTCCGTTGACCAGTTTGGGGTGTATCCTTTTTCAAAACAGTTTTTATACTTGCTTACGCGGACATAATCGCCGACTGCAAACTTAGGTTTCAATTTAACTTTTCTTTTACTGTACGAAGCGAGAATATTTTTTTTTACGAAATTTTCACTAGCAGAACTTACGTCTATCGGTCGAAACTGAATAGTTCGATGTACAGTGTTGTTATATTCATTAACTACGTCCTCTAAAACAGGTCCTACCCACTTGTAACTCCCATTAAAACTGAAACGTTTATATAATTTGTTCTTAAGAGTTCTGATGAGCCTTTCTACAATTGATGCTTTCTTTGTTGAAAATGTTGAGTAATGATTAATATCGTACGACTTAGTCAATTTATTGAACACGTTGTTATAAAATTCTGTACCCTGATCTGTTTGCAGGTTTTTCGGACAACGAAGACTTTCTTGCAACACCTTTTCAAAAGCATTTGTAACATCAATTTTAGTCTTGGATTTAAGAGGCACTACCCAAGCGTATTTCGAAAAGCAGTCGATTACTACGAGAATGTACTTGAAACCTCTATTACATTTATCTAAGTGTTTTATGTCAATTAAATCAGCTTGCCAAAGATCATCAATTCCCTTCAAAACAACTGAACGTCTGAAAAAGTTTTTTCGAGCAGATTTGTGCAGTTCCTCAACAATTCTTTGCCTTATCATTCTGACTTTTAGCTGCAAACTGAGAAGTAAATTGTTCGAAAGCCGGTTTTATTATAGATGTAACAATTTTTTCAATATTTTCTTTTCTATTTAACTGCAATTGATCAATAAGAGAGTGTACATCGGTTTTGGTATAATAATTTGCCATATTAGTGTCAACGTATTCTTTAGAAACAGCATCGTCAGGCGCCTGAGGTGGTCTTATTCCGGTCAACGGTACTGAATTTAAGTTGTAAGCTCCATTTTCTAGTTTAAGATGATTTTGGTTAGAAGGAAACAACAACTCAGGCTCAGATGTCTGCAGTTTTCTATATATATGATGACCGAATTTGTCTATACTCATAGTTGGAGTACCCTTGTGTATACTGATCAAAGAATCATATGAAATTGAAACAAGCTTGCAGAGTGCCGTGTATTTATTGATTAATCAGACCACTTTCACGTAACTCCTCTATGATTGAGATGATTTCATTGTCTACTCCAGTATTTCCAGCTTGTCGGGATGCGATAAGAAACTTAAGTCTATCCACTAACTCATTAGGATCATCCCAGTAAACCAAGTCTACATTTTTCTTAAGCTTTTTCATCATTTGCGGTAATCCAGCACCTTTGCATGAACGATTACTATCCTCAGTGCTGGTAGAGTGCTGACGATTTCTTTTAAACATGGGTTTTATAATTTGTAAATATTTCCGTCCTCTGTTGCTTTTGATAGGCTTCTTAAAATCATTGTCTCGATGATGTGCGTTAGTTTCTAAAAGCATCGATTTATAATTATTTTTGTCAGCATCTGTTACAACATCCAAATTAGGCACCTTTTTAAACAATAATTCATACAAGCCAGGACTTTTATCATAAATTTGACTTCCAACACAAATTTTCGAGTCAGTTATTATAACACGAGAATTCCCCATCATTAGCTTTCCACGTTCATTCCTTACACCGAAAGGAACATCTAGGAATACTTCTGAAGAAAGTGACCAGGAAGAGGTATTATTGTCAGAAAAGCTTTTAAATGTTTCATCATCACTTTCGCTTTCATTGTATGTTTCATTTTCACTTTCATTGTATTTTTCATTTTCACTTTCATTGTATGTCTCATATTCGTTTTCAACTTTGTCTTCTTTTTCACGCCTTCTTCCTTCATTTTTGTTACCTTTCAGAGTACGATCAAAATTGAAGAAGTTATCGTTTTTAACTTCCATAACATTTTGGTTTTCTGCTATTTTGCTGAGTGGCTCACTTAGAGGTTTGAAAACCATGTCCAATGTATTTTTATTGGACTCTTCAATCTCTCTCATCTTTTTTACTTTTTTCTTGATACCATCGGCTGCTTCAACCAATTTGCGTTTTAATGAAATATCCATGTTATAGCAGTGAACGGTTTCAAATTAAATAAGATACTGATACAGTACTCGAGTCACTTTTGTTTAAATATGTTACTGCTCAAAAACTATGAACGTATCAAAGTTCTTTCGATAACAACCATTTGCTATACTACAATCTTTGTTGATAACGACACAATCGTATGGGGTGCTCCAAACTTTGGAACACATTGTTTTAAACTGTATCCAAGGCATATCAGTGTTCACATGTTCATCATAAATGTGCTTCATGTTGATGTCATCCTGCTTAAAAATGACTATCAAGTTGGCGTTGTCTCGAACTAGCTGCTTCGGAATTTTTGTGTAAGTTTGATTCAAATAAAAACTATCAATGTGCTTATGCCTACCCATCGAGAAGTAATCTCTAACATTATTTTGATTTTCACATGAAATATCATCAAAAACTATTACTGAATTGGGCTTTGCTTTAGTAACAGGGAGCACTTGATCATTCTCATGATATTTTTCAAATGATACCTCCGGAACTAACTTTAAAACTTTTTCAAGATATGCGTATTTTGGTTGATCGAGAGATTTTGAATAAACATACAAATTTCGATATCGCAATCCATTTTTGTGTAACAGCAAACCTACCACCAAATTTGTTTTACCACAGTTTGACGGACCGCAAACTATGCATCGAATTGTGTTTGGTAGTAGTTCCCCATGATGATGGTTTTTCTGCTCTTATTCTCCACACAACTTTCTGACATGTAACGACTGGGGCTGTTTCACAAACTTCATTTGTTTCTCTAATCTGTTTGAATGTGTAGATCAAAATGATTAGGTCTATGATCGTACAAGAACTTATAAAGAAAAAGTAAGTAGGTAGGTAATTAAAAAGTAAATTATAAATAATAGTGATTATTTTCATATTAGTGGACAATAGTGGACAATGCTGTACCAGTTTCTTGGAGCACGGGTATGTTAAAACACATTTTCATCTCAAATAATGCATTGGTTATTCAATAATGTATTAATTATTGCGATGAGGTCCTTAGATTCCGATACATCTCCTTTATATTTTGAATGAAGGCTAGATCAAAGATCTCAAACGTAAATGTAGCGACAGAGCGCAGTAGTTTAGATCTGGATCACCATACCTACCTGGAAAAAATAAATTGGAAAGGCTAGATCAAAGATCAGAAACGTAAACGAAGCGACAGAGCGGAGCGTCGGAGCGGAGTAGTTTCGGATCTTTGATCTAGCCTTCCCAATTTATTTACTACTGACATTTGATCAATAAACTATGAATGCAATAAAATACTAAGTATTGAACCTCAGTATCATTGTCTGTGGCAAGCGTTGAAAACAGTAAAGACCTGACAACCTAATAACCTGTACCAAATCAAAAAGGAATCCGTAGCCCACCTCCGTAGACGACCCCCGACAGCATGACACGCTCCTGCTCGGGCAGCCAGCGGCCCAGCAGCGTGTGGCTCGCCGGGAACGTACACGCCTGCGTCAGACCCGTCGCCATGCGCGCTGCGCACACTGCTTTCCATCCACCCTGACGTGCAAACATTCATATTTTTTTTATAACGAATGGGTTCGCTCTTGAACACAATCTATAGCCCAGGGGCAAAGATGTAGTCGAGGATGTAGCAAGCTCACCCAGAAGATGCTTATTCACTCGAATTTTAAAGAGACTCGGGTTATATGAGCCCGGAAATACATAATTTATTTTGTTTCTTCAGCACACCAATCGTAGAGTCGTTTTTTGTCACTGCAGCTCACCACAGTGACAAAAAAACGACTCCAGCGTTGTGTTCTGCCTCAGAGGGAGAACGCTGGTATTTTGCTGGCGCTGCAGTTACTCCATTGAATTATTAATTTTTTCCCGACTGCGCGACGCAAAGAACGGTAATGTGTTTATCAGCTTATGTACGTATGTGGGTTTGTACCTTTGTGGCACAATTTAGACCAAACGCGTAGGCCGATTTTGATAACTGATACGTCGTTAGATTTGTCATAACGGCGCGAGTGTCATAGAAATATGAAAATTTAGAAAAATCAAAATGGCCGATTTTGAACGCCATAATGTGAAAAAGAAAAAAATGAAAATTGACAAACTCTGTCAAGTGGAGTATCGTTGAATAGGTATTTAAAAATCATAGGTTTCTCATATCTTTTTTTAATCTGAATTACCGTTTAGGATCTATAACGATTTAAAGTTGGTTAGTAACAATTTTCACTAAAATAATATAGGCTTTTAATGCGGAAATTATAAAAAATTTATGCAAGTGTAATATTTTATATACAACTAATGAGAAAATAAATAAGCAAATATAAATATCTGACCCTAACTAAAAAGTGTAAAATAAAATATATTAATTTAAAAAATAAAAAAAACCCGACTGCTTAGTAAAAACTGAAAAGAAAAAAAACAAGTAACTTCAGAAGTCGAGACTTTTGTTATTGAATATTATTGAAAAATATAAAGATTTTAACAGCGGGACCCATCAAAAACCCGGCGTCCTAATAATGGATCCCGACTGTTAAAATCGTTATTTTATTCAATAATATTCAATAACAAAAGTCTCGACTACATACTGAAGTTACTTGTTTTTTTTTACTTTTCAGTTTTTACTAACCAGTCGGGTATTTTTTATTTTTTAAATTAGTTAATTTTATTAGTCTTTACGAATCGTGACGTTGCTATTTTATTTGACGTTGCTATATTATAGATATTATTATTATGTATGTATTGCAGCATTTCTGCTTGCGATCTTTTTTATGTTCTTTCCGGTCTAGTTTTCTTTTTAATTCAATATATTTCAAAATTTTAGAATTTGTTTGATTTTTGGATTTTGTTTGGAATTGAAATTGTCAGGCATTCGACAAAAAATTTTTGGTGAAATGTGACACGATTTGCTTTGTGAAAAGTTGTTTTTTAAAAATGAAGTGTTATTAAATACACGAGATATTTTCTAATTTGATTTGGAGCTGTATTGGAAGCCTTTGTTGTTATTGAGCCTTTTTTTTTTTTAAAAAAACTACTGGACCGATTTCAAAAATTATTTCACCATTAGAATGCTACGTTATCTCTGAGTAACACAGGCTACATAATTTTTCCGAATTCCCAAGGGAACGAAGTCCCGAGCGTGTAACGAGGCGGCATTCATCTCGTCTTCATCCTCCTTCTCCATTCTATTTTTGCGACATTTTTACTCTTCAGTTTTAGCATTCCTAATCTAAATTCGAAATTGAACGCTGCTAGCTGTCATTCGCTGGGATGACAGACCCAATTGAATTTCCGTCGCAGGCGCACGTCCGCTCGTAGTTACTGTTTTTATACATTTGTAAAGTTAACGTTAAAAGATTTGTTGATGTAATCCAATAAATGTAATCCTGCCTAACTGTTTTCCTTCCTTTATTGTGCTCCGAGTCTCCGGGGACGCACGTGGGAACGCACCGTCAGCCGGCGCAAGCGAAAGGCTAGTTTATCATAAATTTATCTTTTATAAGCAAGGTACGAGCGTTTTTAAGTTCGCGGAATGGGGGGTAAGGAGTGTAATTAAAAATACAGATTTATTTTTCCTTTTCAATATATTCAACTGCTACTCTAATACATTTTTCAGATCTTTCGATAAGTTTACGTATACCCTCTGAAAAAAATGTTTTATCTTTGTCTGAAAAATAAGCCGAAACTGCGTCCTTCACTTCTTCATCGCTCGAAAACTTCTTCCAACGAAGTTTTGTCTCCAGTAACAATTCGATTCAAAACACCATCTTCGTCTTCAGCACAGAGGTCCAAAAACGCGCGAGAACACTCCACGCGTCGTTGTTTTTGAGGCGGCGTGAGCATTCTCGGCACTCATCTTGCGCTGACCTTAGTCATTCCAAGATGGTCGGAAAGAATTTTAAATATGGTTGTATCTGATACTCCAACCATTTCTGCGAGCTGTTTCTTCTTAGGACGTGCACCTTCCAATATAAATTTTTCGACTTCTTGAACAATTTCCGGAGTGGAAACCTCGATTGGCCGTCCTGGTCGGGGGTCGTCTTCAAGGGAGTCCCTGCTTTGTTTAAAGAGACTGTGCCACTTGTTAACCATATTTTTACCCGGGCAAGAGTCCCGGTAAACAGATGTCATCTCTTTTAGAATGGTTTGAGCCGACTTTCCTTGCTTGGTAAGAAATTTTATAACTGCGCGGTACTCGATTTTCTCCATATTTTACACTTGCTTCCCGATTGAGTTGCTTAATCGACGATAGTTCAAAGACTAATGACCCGATTATAATGAAACTTCGTATTTATACTAATAATTAGTCACTGAATTCTTTGTAATTCAGAAATATACCCTCATTAATGGCCTACCTACCCATTCCGCGAACTTAAAAATGCTCCCTCGTAGGTACCTGTGACGAATTAAAGAATTTTCTGTTAAAAAAAATACAAAAGAGTTTATTGATGAATTTCAAAAAGTGATGAGTTTGTTATTGTCAAGAGGAAGCGGTTTTAAGAATCGTTTTAAAATATGCGCGATCCCACTACTGAGCAAAAGCATCGTCCAAAACCTGTATTAAGTAAAATCAAGACGAAAACGATCTACGTGCTGTAAAAAATAAAACACTTCCAATACGTACCCAATCTGCTAGCAATGGCACTAACACGCATATCACTCCATTGGACAACAACGCGAACAGCAGTATTGGCTTGCCACCAAACCGCTTGGACAGCAGGCCGGCTGGGATCTGCATCATCAGGTAGCCCCAGAAAAAGGACGACAGCACCACTCCTTGATGCTTTTTATCCCAGTCATAAATCTGCAAATTTTTATTTAGCTTGAAATTGAAATATATGATAATATATATTCGAAGAAAACACGATTTCTCTGCTAGCCATTCATCTCAATATGAGAGACAGTCATCTTCTATTACTTTTTAAATTAAAAATAAAATAAAAATGTATACAAATTGTACCAGCGTGGTGGGCTATGGCCTAAAACCCCTGCACTGATTCGAAGGAAGACCCCTTAGTTAAGGATGTATATGAGCTGATGACGATGACAACATTTTGTAATTCTTAATGCATATTCAGACAAAAGAAAGCCCAAAAAGACTAAGATTACGCCGACTCACGCCACAACTTTATTAACATATCATTGCTTCCTACTTAACATCACAATAACACTTTAAACTCTTGCAGTTTTAGTTGAACTTATATTTCATGATTTAACACAGGTTGCTGCCCACCAGGCTGCAATTTCTGGAGCAATAACAATTAACAACGGTTTTCCCTCGACCACAGCGAATGCAATACCGTCGCGGTTAATGGTAATTTATTACACTTTGTTAACATTGCATGGCAAATGCAAGTGACCCATGCTAAGCAATAAATGATATATTGAAAATTATTGTTCCTTAATACTCGTGAATATGGTTAAGTTTTCTCATCCTAAAATATATAAAGTGACTTTAAAATTAGCTATCGGAACTTTAGGGTGTACTTTTTTCTGGGAAACTAATACACTTTTCCCAAGGAACCCATATCAAATCCTTAAAAATAAAATTTGATTTCTTGAGCTGATTGCTCAAGTGTTGTATGTATGGAGAGGCAATATATTTTTCAATATTTCACAGAAATCATAGAATCAACGCTACTAGTGTTTATCACCTTGATCTCATTCTTTCTCTTGGCGTCGGTCATGGCGAGCACTGCCACCCCCATACTGCTGCGCACCATCAGCAGTGACGTGATACAGAAACACATGCACACCGTCTGCAGGTGCCGCACGCCCCACCCCATCTCTGACAATAAACAAACCATAAAATATCAAGCAGATAAGCCCCTGTTTACAGTATACTGTGTTTACAGTAGTTAAACTTGAAAAAGCTTTTTGATAAATATTTTGTAATTAAAACCAATTCCTTTTGATGGTCTATGCTGGTATTTTGACGCAGTCTTTTCGTAGTTTCAGTTCAGAGTAGTGCTTTCTTATACTCATAAACAAACATCTTAAAGTCAATTACTCTTGGCCCTCATTTGATCCTCCCGGCTACCCCTCTATAGTACTTAGGGGAGCGTGCCCAGGAGCTCCTTTCGCCTTACCCTTTCTTCCATCGGACGTCTTATACGCACTGCAGTGTTTATCTTGTCAATATTATCTTCATCTTTTTACTAACATTTAGAAATTTTGAATTTATTTTAATTATCTTAAAAATGGAGGTTCTCAATTCAACTTTGATTCTTTTAAATTTACCGACTAAGCCTACAGTAAAACTAAGTTGTACTTTTGATTTATTTATTTATTATTTTTATAGCACTCCCTTGAATTTATTAAATAGCTTGAAACAAAGTCGCTTGCAGCGTTTATCTGTTTCTCCGCTCGGTCATGCTAAACCACGCAACAGCTTAAATGTAGTTTCTACCGTCAAATAAATATTTTTTTATGAAAGGTTTATTTTAAAACATATTTTTAAAACTTAATAAATACATCAAAATGTACCAGTCTAGTCTATATCTATCTATCTATACTATACATATTATAAAGAGGAAAGATTTGATTGTTTGTAA
Source organism: Aproaerema taeniolella (assembly GCA_949987775.1). Lineage (NCBI taxonomy): Eukaryota > Metazoa > Arthropoda > Insecta > Lepidoptera > Gelechiidae > Aproaerema > Aproaerema taeniolella. The sequence continues at coordinate 20,589,375 of OX465254.1, read as the reverse complement.
GTTTGTTTGTTTGTATTGAATAGGCTCCGAAACTACTGGACCGATTTGAAAAATTCTTTCACCATTAGAATCCTACATTATCCGGGATGGAAATAGGGTACATGATTCTCCCGAATTCCGACTGGAACGAAGTCCCGAGCGGAATGCTAGTAATAAAATAAAATAAAAAAAGAATTTTTTTCTTGGACGGGCGGGTTTCATCACGATGTTTTCCTTCACCGTTGAGCAAGTGATAATTATAAATCTGTACATAAATTCTAAAAGATCAATTTAGTGGCACAGGCCCGCACCAGGATTTGGACCCGCAACCTTCCGATTACAAGTCTGGTATGGGCTATCACCGCGAAAGACGAGTGGTCCACCAACCCGCATTAGGCCAGCGTGATGGACTATGGCCTAAATCCCCTTCGTGTTTCGAAGGAAGGCTCGTGCCCCTCGGTGAGGACGTATGAAAAAAAATAGAAAATTACTTTTTCTTTCGTGGAAGTGTAGCGGTTCGCTCTCCTCGCTATGCGCAGCCGTTGTGTCGTGCCGGATCACAACCTTAGTAAAAATATATATATATATATATATTTATATAACGTAGCTATTACAAACATTACAATTACCTAGTTCAGTATGTTTCTGCACGCCTTAGCAAAATAATAAAAAAATGTTTTTAAAATGCAGTGTTTGGAAATAGCACCATAATAATGGCTGTAAAGTGTTATGTAGCCCAAAATTACCGTTGTATCGATAGTTATTAACGTTCTTCGTTAGTTATTAGACAATAAACATTGTCTCTAGTAACATGAACATACCTTCTAAATAATAAAATATTAATTTCGAAAACTTAATACATTTAAGTTATTACGAAATTTTATTTTAATAGGAAACGTAAGTTAGTACCCCTTTCTTTTTAAAAACATTTATATTCAATTTCATAGTCCTCATCGTTGTCTTGCAGATTGTACCACGATCTGAAACCAAACAAAGCGACAATGTTTCTATCCAATACATGTCAGCTACGTCCTAAATAGTATTCGTATAAAAGGAATAATGTTACAAATCCTCTTTTTTCGCGTCGTGGGCAAGGTGGCCCACAATGATCAATCCTGACCGATTAGGGCGCAGAAATACCACTTTTGCAATGTGAGAGTAGGCAAAAAAAAACAACACATTCTATACTTATCTGTGAACTTATCTTAATGAACCTCACTCTGAATTAAGTTGAGTTTGATAGCCATATTCTGTTACTTTGTGATTAGGTTTACATCTTTAAAGTTAACGAAATAGCGCGCTGCATTAACAACAGCTACAAAACTGTCTTTAGGTACCTAATTCGGAACGTTTGCTTCATATTTTGTCGTGCTAAACAGACATAACCCACGTTCTGTACTTGATCGGAGTTATAAATCTAAATATATAAAATTGGAGGTACTGGCTCACTGACTCATCGACGCCTAGCACAAACCCTTAGACCTAGAACGTTGTGATTTGGAATAAAGGTGTCTCTTATAAAGTAGGTAAGCACTAAAAAATGATTTATCGAAATTCAACCCCTAAGGGGGTGAAATGGGAGTTCAAAGTTCGTATTGAGAAAACATTTCTTTTGAAGTTTTGGCTCGAAACTTCGTGAAGCTATACCTTGAAACAAATACGAACACATGTTTCGCGATTTTTCGGAAACGCCCAGCCTAAATTGGGCAAGAAGGTTCTTTTTATAACGAAAGCAAGAAATAAAGTAAGGTTTTACGAGATTCTTACGGGATCAAAGTCTCGGGCATCATCTAGTCTAAGATAAAATAAAATACTATTCGTCTTTACGATAGGCTGTGAGATGTCACTGTTGTACAAGACCTATCCCAAATGAATGCAGTTATAGTTATCCTAAAAATATTTATACAGAGTAATTTACTATTTTTTTTATAGTTAATTGTGCATCCACATATCTGATGTTCGTGACTTTGTCTTACATTATTTTATTGCATTGAATATTTTTATTACTTTTATCATTATTAATGAAATTGTATACTATCCCTACAAATTATTGTTGCAGAATGAATAACCCATAATAACTGAAGTACCTACTTACAAAGTTATTATAGTGAATTTTGATAACATTCGTGAAAGTTTTTTTTGTCTGGTTTAATTATCATAAAAAGAAGAAACTCACATGATGATGGATGTGACATTGCAATAATGATTTCTCAATTTTTTATCAATTTCTATGGGATTTATTTTTATAGACTGAATATTTACCTTTTCCTAAGACTGAATACTTACAATAAATGTTGACTTTGCTGTTTGTATTTATATCTTAAATATTTTTCTTACTACCTCTTTCAACTCTTATTGCGTTTTAAAATAATATATTTCTATAAATCTCGTAATATTTATACAAAAAATGCGCTCATGTGCTGATTATTATTGTTTGCACATTATGACACTGAATGTCAAAATTATTTGTGTAGTTCAAGTGAAGTTTTTATATACTAAGTCCATGGTTTCTATGCATGAAGTGGTATTAACTTGTTTTTTCTATGTCTATGAGTCAGGCAATACAGAGCCATGTAGTCAATAGAATTTCGTTTATGAATATGTAAATCCAATTTGTTAAATATAAATTGATAAAACTAAAGCCGTTTTTAATCTGAAATTATAGATGAGTTTGAGAATTTTTCTCACTTATAATTAATTTCTTTCACGGCTCACTTTCAAGAACTTTCAGGATCAAAATCACCAGATACAATTGTCTTTGAGACCATATTATTATACTTATACACGTAAAAATAGTTTGTCGTAAACTATACCATTTAAGCATAAACTCCTGCAGCTGCAAATGACACCGAAACTGCTGTATAATTGCATACAACTAGAAGTGCATTTATAGCTGGAATCTCTGGTTGGATGCATTTAACGGAAATTGTGTGAGTTGGGAACTGGATCACTCGTGAACCAAAACATTAATTCCAGTATTCACAAGTACTTTGAATAATCTATGATTTTCCAATATCTGCAATTTTCGACGTATAAGTAGTTCGTGTTTGAGTCTGTTCTACGGTATGCCGTAAAATAGTGGTGTGTATGGTGTGCCTTTAAATTAATTAGCGAGACTGTATAGGCAATTATCCCCATAAAACTAAACTTTCTCCGAGAAAAGTTATGAGTTTATGAGCTTCTCAAAAAAAATTTCAACGTTTCTACTGATAGATTGGAGAAGCAAATTTTTTTTTTCATGTTTCATCCTGTGGTTTTGGAGAAAGTTTAATTTGAAGGGCCGACCACTGAGTTTACTGATTCACATCCTCAATTTTCTCTATCGAATTTGTGTATTGTATAGTCCGTGTATAACCCAATATGTACAGTCTGTGCAAGAAGGTCTGATATACTATATCAGTCAATAATTACATCACAAAATAACCAACAAGTTAGTACACACAATTGAAATGAAATAGGTTTTTTAATGAAAAATAAAAGTTCTTTATTTTTACCGAATTATTAACAAAATATAACACGTACAGTCTAAATATTATAGTCTTAATATTTTAAATTGAGATTATGATTAAACTTATATCTTTTGGTTATACATTTTTATACACTACAGCACAACAAACACATTCTGACCTTAGCACTCGTATCTCGCTTCTGTATGTATGTATATGTATGTATTTATTCTTTATTGTACATGAGCATAAGTTACACAAGACACAATATAAGAAAAACAGTACAAAGGCGGACTTATCCCACAAGGGGATTTCTTCCAGTCAACCCATTGAGTGTTTGAGAGGAAGGAGTAGTCGGCAGGTAGTATTCAATGTACTATCACGTTCATATATGGAGGCATAGTCAATATAAAACGCAGAAAACAAGTCGCTTGCGGCCGCTCGTGTACTCACACATGGACACAAATGACGTATACCGCATACCCCACTACGCTTGTTGATCTGATAACAAACATAATTTCACGAGCCAAATCATAAGCCTTGGTGGCGCAGCGGAAACACTGTCTGCCTGCTGTAGCAAGGCGCGGGTTCGAGCCCAACTGTCGCCTAATGCAGCTACGAAGTTTTGTTAGATATGTTTTAGTTTTCAAACATTTTTATAGTCATAGACCATACCATACAAAAATTGAATGCAATGAAGTTAGTTTAGAATCATTCGGTTCGGTGGTCATGAGCAACCTGTTTGTCATTGCTAGATCATAAGCGAAGGTGCTCGTGTGTTCTTACCGTATCGGCAGTTTATTGTGATTTCTTTTTTCGACATGCATATAAATACATAATAAGTTTGCAGAAGAGGCAGTGTATTGTTGCGCTGCACAATATAGGATATAATATATCCCAAATTGCTAATGAGACAGGTCTTACAGTGAGTATTCTAATGTTTACTTAATTTTAACACTGTTTTAAAATTTATAATTTATTTTGAGAACGTAATCCTATCATTAACTATTGTAATGCATTTTATTAGTGGTGCATAGTTTTTGTTCCTTATTAAATTAATCTTGTTATTTTGGTTTTAGTAAAGGATGGGTGAATCATTACGGAATGAGGGTAACGTGTAATCTCAGCCGCGCAGTGGACGATCGCGAGTTATCAATGAATCAGCGTGTGGAGCAAATGTATGAAAATAATGGATTCATACGGAAGATAAATGAAGTTCATCGATTCTAAGGCTTAACAAGTTTAATTAAATATTGTTATGTGTAAAATTGTGATATTTATCTATAACTTATTCTTTTGTTATTATAAACTATATATCTACTGCCTTGTAGTGCAAGTTGAATATTAATTTTTGTTGAGGTTTAGCTTCAATACTCTTTTCTTCACGAAAACGAATTCTTAAGCTATAACCTTAATAAAACTGTAAGTGATCAAGTTGCAGAAAAGAAATGTGATTTTGTTAGTAGGAAATAAAATTACCTAGTCGAATTTCATATTTGTCTTATTCAAATACTTTATCACTGATACAATAATGTAACATTATTATTATTAATGTAATATTATGTGTGAAAATAGTTGTTAATGCTTTAATAAACAAAAATAAATTACAAAAAGAAATTACTCGGCTGGGATTGGAACCCGTGAACCTTTCTCCCTGCTAGGACAGTGCTTATCCGGTGGACCATACATAACGCTAGTAAGATCGACAAAATAAAGATACACTACGTCATGTTTACATTACTGATTGTTTGATATGACTCAACAGCAGCGGTGAGTGGAGGACTGTGCAATGTCGGGTGAATGCGTCCTACAAAAACTTCACCGAGGAGCCAAGAGATGTCGCTTAGCAAAATTATGTTCTTAGAGGAGGCTACAAGCTTGTGTGCGTGAGAAATCGTTTGAACTATGTTCATAGGAACATAGTCCCTATTGCAACGCGCTAAGTAGTTTAACTATGCCTCCATTAAAGAACGCTACTGTACAAAGATTTTATATACAAATAATGTAAAAGTATAGTATGTTATAATGTATAAATATACAAATAATTTATTACATAAACATAAGACATGTACATATATATAAATACATAATTATATACTTATATAAATATTTATAATCAAACAAAAAAATGCGAGAGGATACCTACAAACTTAGCTAAGAGCTTCAGCATCGACACCAAAGTGCTTTTTGAGCCTCAATTTAAAACTTTCAACTGAATTTAAGCTTCAATTTAAGCTTCTGGTAGTAATTGTTTTCGTAGTGTATAACTATAACTTAGTTTTGAAGTTTTCATTTTGTGTTTCTGGTAAGCCAGTATCGGTTTTAGATTTTACAGGTCTCTTGATTCCACCTGGAACAAGGAAAAATATCATTGACTATACCTGTAATATTGTAATTATTTGTCATAAGGAAAGTAAATGTTAGAGATACCTCCAAGTAACAGTTTCTGTAGCGTAGAGAAGGGAGCGTCCACACACAGAGTGAGGACGAAGGCAGCTAGGAACGACAGCACCAGGTTCGACACGAAGCGTTTGAGCTGGAAGGAAATTTAGTTTTAATTACCAGATTTTTATAAATACGTACATACGCTCACGCCTATAATCTCTAACGGGATAGGCAGAACATCAGTGGTTCTAGAACCACTAGATGCCACGTTTGACACAAATTGTGAGGATAATCAGATTAGAGGAGTACCAGCTTTTTCTAGCTATGACGAAATACAACGACTGATTGGAAATCAAAATATAGTCGAGTCAAGCCAAATCAAGTTAAATCAACACAAACAACGACGAGACTGACGAGTTAAGATGATGCGAGTCTTATTCATGGGATTTACTCCCAAAACTTTGTTTTTACTAAAAATAAAACGAATGTTTCTCTGAACCTAAAATATGAAACCGAATAAGAAAACATAAACAGAATTTAAAGTGGTGCAATAAATAAATCCTCTTGAATTAAATTGTCTCCACTTCAAAATAATTATATTACAAAGAAAATTAAATTCAAATGAAAAGGTCTTTCGTAAAATATCATTTACAGCAGCTATCAAAGTGGCCGTACTCAAATAAAACAAGTAACATAAACCATGGAGTTGTTGCGAAATACAAATTATGTGACGACGCTGTGGTCGGGTGGTGGAAGTCGTAAAAATAGTACAACCAAGTCAAATTAACCATCTGTTTTAATACGAGCACTGCAAACATTTCAGCGCCGTTCACATTCAGACAAATAGTAGAGTATCTCGGTCTCATGGCCGGAGTTTTAACCAAAACTAGCTTTCCGCCTGGGAATTGGTCCCCGTTAGAATTTGGAAAAATTATGTAGCCTGTGTTAATCCATCAGTCACCTCCATACCAAATTTTATCAAAACTGGTCCAGCCGTTCTCGAGTTGTAACTGTAAGTGTTTGAAGAAACCCGACTTTGTAATAATTTATTTTGATGTCATCATGCTGGGCATAATCAAGTTTGGTCAAGTACCGGGTCATCATGAAAATAATAATTTAATCATTTAATTCATTACCTGAGACCCATAAAAATACATACACTACGAGTACGTTACTTAGATTTTAAACACTTAAATACCATGACTATGTTTTTATTATTTTTTATCAGCCTACTATGATTATAAAGAAAATATGGCTTAGTTTTTAAAAAACTACGTTGAGAACATACTTTGGTAATAATAAGCTATGTTAATCGTTATCGACTCCTCGAAAGAGGTAGGTATCTTTTAGCAGACACAATCAGATATCGAGGTTCAGTGTTAGTGTGATTTCTGATTCGTGTCATCTCAGCTCGCAAACGGATAGACCGTCTGGTTTTATACGTGTATAACTAGCCCATTACCTTCTTGCATATCTATCCTCGATTCCTTTCTTGTATTAGTCGGTTTGTTTACTGTTGCAGTATTATGTCTTGCAACTTTACGCCCAGCCAACTATTTTAATTACCTCAGCTCCAAGTTGTAAAACGACAACATTTTCATCAACAAACTTAGATAGTAAAGACAAAATAAAGGCGCTACGCTGCGAACGCAGAATATTGAAACCGCTAGATTTAATTATAGTTCAAACGCTTCATGCTATTTGTGCAAAATATTTTGTCCTTTCATTTATCGATGAAGCTCACTTAATTAAAATTCAAAAAAGCTTTATTTCATAGGACATTTAGGATGTTTTTTTATTATTATTATAAGATGGGTTAACTCTTGACCTTAATCTTGATCATAAAGGTCAAAAATGAGGTCGACGATGGAGCCAGTTAACCCAGAAAATGCCTATAAAGACACTGGTACTCCCACGCACCGACGGAACAGCAAACTGTTTGACGTCGGACTTCAGTTGGAGGGTGGTCGCGAACCCCATTAACTCTACGCCTATTCGCAAAGGTGCCAGTCTTCCCCAGAGAAGAATAGGCAAGAAACTCTGAGGGTGTTCTTTTTAATCTTTTAACTAAATCTGATATAAGTAACTCTGGAGCTGAGCAGTTTATTCCCATGGCTGCTTGTCTGATAGATAGTCAAAAATTCTGTAATAGCCCTTTTTGCAAAGTTTTTGTTTAATTTCTGTCTTAAAGTACAAAGGTAAATTTTGAATACTAATGGGTATCTCATTACAGAAACGTATACATTGACCCATAAAAGACTTCTTGACCTTCTGGAGATGACTGTCTAGTACATCCAGATTATTTTGGAGGTATTTTGAAACGATTCCATTAAGTAAAATGGTTGTTGAATGTTTTAAAAGTATGGTTGTACCAGTTTTATGTATCCAGTGACGTCATCTGATTGGATAAGAATGAATTGTATGAAAAGTTTTCTTAATAAAATTGGTGTATTGGTTCCCCGGTTGCATTGTTCTATAGCTATAAGACCGCCGCATTGTACGCTATTATTGTTTTTATGATTATGTTTTTTTTTGTGTGCAATAAAGAGTATTGTATTTAGTTGAAGTGTACACTGACCGCTTCCGCGTCGTTGAAGTAGTGCGTCTTGACCCACGCGGAGTGATCCATGATGATGAGCGGCACGTGCAGCACGTACACCGCGTACGACAGCCGCGCCGGCACCCGCCACAGCGGCAGCGACAGGAACCAGTTCACTGGACCTGGAAACATCGAAATACCAGTTTAATTAGTTGATTTCTTACTGAATTGTGGGCAAAAGAAGTCTCAAATTGGATGTCAGGCGTAAAAACAAGTCAAGGTCAATTCACGCAAAACTGGATGGGAAAAGCGCAAGTGCGTACAAAAAACATAAAGGCTTTTGCCTAGCCTGTGGGATCTAGAGGGCGAATGAAAAAGATATTTCTAATTCAGTAACGACGACGGTTTTGAGCCGTTATTGTTTGAGGTTTGTTAGCCAATTACGCTCAACAAACTGTCTATTCCATCATTTGCATCCTTTTGCTGGTTTCACTTATTCCGTCTATTGAATTCATGTCGTCAGTTTTGTCCTCTCACCATTTTGTCCTTTTACGCCTCTTACGTCTTCCGTTCAATCAGTTGCGTCCAACTTACAATATTGTTAGTTAAGTTTACCTTATTAACCGACTTTAAAAAAGGAGGAGGTTCTAAGTTCGACTGTATGTTTTTTTTTCTTTTATATATGTTCACCAATTTCTCCACCAATTTATTATGGACCGATTTTCAAAATTATTTTTTTGTTCGAAAAAGTATACTCCACATAAATTTTTATCGAAAATGATTCAGCGCTTTTAAAAAAATCAACAAAAACAAAACAACTACAAACCAGAACATTATCTCAATAAATGAGTGACATTTTCGTTTGTAGTTATCTGCTAATAGACACTGTAGTCAAGTAAATAACTATGTAGTCTACTACATAGTTATTTACTTTGTGCGAACTGTTGTTGGTATTGAAGTCGGTAACTCATACGTTTTTTTAACGTGGAAAATTATCCTTATTATATTTTTCAGCTAATATAAAAAGTACTTACCTCCATATCCTTTAGCGCAGGCAAAGATCTGCCACCCCAATGACATGGCCCAGATGGCTCTCATGTAAGAGTTGAGGAAATTGTCAAAAATTTGCGCTGTATGGTCGAGCTGCATCACGGGATAGATAGAGGCTATGCAAAATGCCATCAGAAACAGAGAGACAGACCACAGGATAAGGACGTTGAACTGTGGACAGGATAAAATCTTAAGAAATCTGATCTCACAAATCCCTTTCTCACAATCTATACGTTAAATAAATTCTAGCTATACGAACATCTTAATCTTAAAAAATACTTCAAAAATCTGAAGCGAAGTTATCTTTTTTTCTCTTTTTTTAACCCCCGACGCAAAAAGAGGGGTGTTATAAGTTTGACCGCTATGTGTGTGTGTGTGTGTGTGTGTGTCTGTGTGTGTGTGTGTGTCTGTGTGTCTGTCTGTGGCACCGTAGCTCTCAAACGGGTGAACCGATTTGGATGCGGTTTTTTTTATTTACAAACAGGTTTTTTGGCGATGGTTCTTAGATACGTTTTATCAAAATCGGTTCAGCCGTTTCAAGGTCATCAGCTCTTTTGTTAGCTGCGGTAGGGTTCTTAGACTCTTAATGTGTATTTACTTTACTTTCAAACATACATGTGACCTAAAACTTGAATCACTCATGTATGCTTAATAACTATGCAGGATTATGGAACTCTTGGTCTGATGCTGCAACCAGGATATCCAGAACACTAGCACACTCTTAAAAAAATAATAGCAGATATGTCGTGTTTGGACTCGTTTTGTTCAGTATTTGATTCTGCATACAATGCAATGGTGGCAACATGGTGAGCTGATGCTGCGGCCAGGATATCCAGAACACTAGCACATCCTTGAAAAAATAATAGCAGATATGTCGTGTTTGGACTCGTTTTGATCAGTATTTGATTCTGCATACAATGCAATGGTGGCAACACCGTGAGCTGATGTTGCGGCCAGGATATCCAGCACACTAGTACACTCTTAATTATTTTGAAAATAAGTTAAAAATTTTAAAATAAAAATTAAATTAAAAATTTAAAAAACCCCCCCCGCAAAAAAGTAAAGCGGACATTTAAAAAGTAAAAAATAATACCTTTCGTTGAGCCATCAAATTCATTTCAGAAATACCTATATATATTATAATTATCGAAATCGATGGATGGCACGATAGGGTTTGCTCATTAAAATGGCGCTATAATGTCGCGTCGTCGGGGTACCGCTTTAGTGAATCAGTGAATAGTCAATCAAATGAAGGGTCTGATTCACTAAAGCGGTACCCCGACGCGACATTATAGCGCCATTTTAATGAGCAAACCCTATCGTGCCATCCATCGATTTCGATAATTATAATATATATAGGTATTTCTGAAATGAATTTGATGGCTCAACGAAAGGTATTATTTTTTACTTTTTAAATGTCCGCTTTACTTTTTTGCGGGGGGGGTTTTTTAAATTTTTAATTTAATTTTTCAACTACTGGTGCCAGCAATAAATTAGTATTAGCCTTCAGGAAAAAAAACTATTTTCTTCAGTGTTAGGTAATATCAAAGATAAGATGATATCAGCGTCATACAATTTTCAACCAAAGATCACAAAATAATTTGGAAAATTCCGAGAAAATAATTTATTAAAAGCGAATTTCTTGATGCTTATTTTTAAAATACATATTATCTATTATTCTTTTTAGAAGTTGTGAAATAGAAAAAGATATTCCTTTATTAAGTAATTCTGTAAACCTTAGCTAGCAAAAGCTTTTTAATGATAAGCTTTTGGAGTTAATAAGACAATTAACTAATTACCGACTTCAAAAAAGGAGGAATTTTTATGTTCGACTGTATGTATTTTTTTATGTATGTTCACCGATTTCTCTGCCAATTATGAACCAATTTTTAAATTTCTTTTTTTTCGAAAGAATACACTCCAGAGGTGGTCCCATATAAATTTTATCGAAAATCACCAAAAACAAAATATACCACACATCTAAATAAATGAGAAACATTTTCGTATGTGGTGATTAGTCTGCAAAAAATAATAGTTATCTACTTTATGTGAACTGTTGTTGGGATTGAAGTCGGTGACTTATACTTTTTTAACGTGGAAAATTATAAAGACTAAATTGTTTGTTTGAGCATATAAAGACTGCTTATTTTTTAGGCATACAAAATATTTGTGATTATTAAGAAGATCTTACCTTTGAAATATTTACTTTTCTGTATCGGTATAAATGCAGTATATATCCATATGTCATTCCGATGAAGAAGGGCGGAGCTCGCGTCAGGATATGGATGTAGTACTTCTTGAAGTACGCGGTGACCTCATTTAAGCGACTGTTTGAAAAACACTACGTAAAGACAACTAATTATTTGTAAAGACACCGCATCTCGTTTGAGGAAATACTGACTTTTAAACACGGCACTTTTGATTATAGGTCCAATACTTTTGAAAAACAGAGATTTATAGGATAAACATAAAAGTAAGAACTTTTCAAACTGAATTATTGTTAAAATAATATATAACAAAGCAGAAAACACTAGCAATCTTGGCTTCAAAAAATTAAAGCGAAATATTTTCATATCAAAACAACGAGTAGTTGTAAGATCTAATACGAATATTGACTTACTTGAAGTTAGCTAACGCAGCGGAGAAGTTATACGTAAAACTGACAGTGGTGGTAGAAGCGAGCGAGAGCAGAATGGCGAGGGAGAGAGCGAGAGAAGCAGAGCGGGGCTGGCCCCACAGCCAGAATAGCACGACAGGTGATATCACGTACAGCTGGGTGTCGACTGCCAGATACCACGACTGAGGAAGGCACTGCAATCATAACAAATATTGAAGCGAGCAAGAACAAAATGTTGAGAGAGAGAGGCTGAGCGTAGCTATCCAGAAAAGCACGATAAAGGACATTACATAAAGCTGCATATATCCACTGAAATGTACCATTTGTGAAAGAGGCACTGCAATAAAAACAAGGTGTCCTATAAAAATACATGTCATACTATTTTTAAAATAAATTTCAAATTTTAGCACATTGCTATGATACTAGAAACGTTACCTGTAGGTCTATGATTTGTAGTGATACTGCGGATTTCACGGACATTCTTAGCTATGTAGGTATAATTCTTCGCGTATAACGTTGTCTTCTTATAAAAAAAATACAATTATTTCTTACTACCTTTCCGCCCGGGATTTCATTTACTGTGGGTATTTGGGAAAATTATGAAGCCCATGTGTTAATTCAGGGTGTTAGCTACTTTGACCTCCATACCAAATTTTATCAAAATTCATCCAGCCGTTTGAGTGAGAGAGAGTAACAAACATCCATACATCCTCACAAACTTTCGCATTTATAATATTACATACATACTTAAGCTCACGCCTTTGTCCCATTAGGGTAGGTAGAGACCACAGATTGCCACTTGTTACGATCCAAAAAAACCTCTTTCGCTTCCTCTACATTCATAAAGAGCTTCATACATGCTCTTCGGATTCAGTACATCACCAATTTGGTCTGTACGTTCGCCTAGAGCGCCCTCTTTCGACCCTTCCAACTGCATTCGCACTGTATATTTCTATCGTCAATCTTCTTTCATTCATTCTTTCTACACGTCCAAACCACCGCAACATTCCTTTCTCTATCCTCGTTACTATATCTTCCTTCATACCACATCGCTCTCGAATCTCGCTATTTCTCACCCTATCGCTTAATTTCACGCCTCACATGCTTCTCAAGGATCTCATTTCCACAGAATTTATTTTACTTTCATTCTTCTTTTGCCATACCCAACACTCACTACCATACATTAGTGTAGGAACAAGCACGCCATTATGGACAGCTAACCGTGCCGTTTTGGACACATTGCAGCTACCCATAAAGGCGTGCAGGGCCCCATTCACTTGATTTTCCATTTTCACTCTCCTTTCAATATCGCTTTCATGCTTTCCATCTGTTGTTAACTTACATCCTAAATACAATCATAATATTAGTAGGATCTATGTATACGGGACTAGTCAGATCCAAAAGTAACTTACAGTCTCAAAAGGGTTGACATAGTTCTGCACATGCAGCAGCGTGGTCCACCACCACTGCCGGCAGTTATCTGTCTGTCGCGCGACGTGCGTCCAGCCGGGGCCGTCCGCCGCGCCATGCAGCAGCGACGCCTGCAGCAGCACGCCCATAGACAGCACCGGGAACACCCGCAGCAGCCGGTTTAAGTAGAACAGCGGCAACGTGCGGATGAACAGCTCTGGCAGGAGTAAATAAGTAAGTAAACTCTTTATTTGGGAGTACAAGACAAAGAAATAGCATAAACACAACAACAAAAGCAAAAATAGCACATATTACACGGAGATAATAAAATAAATAAATGAAAAACAATCACTTGATGAACCGTGTTACTATCTGTTCTGCACCCGCCAAAATGGTGCTGATTCAGCGTTGTGCTATGGTCGGTAATAGCGCTGTTATTCTGATGGAACGATGAAGTTAAGAAAGTGATTACAATCACGAATCTGTTTAATTTACTTAGTCATCGAGCTCGCATCGTAGACTTATTTCTAGTTTACGCCATAATCACTATATAGGTTAAAAAAACCTAAAGTAAATAAAAATTTCCTTGTAAATATTTGCTAAAAGGAGATCAAGCGCTTGCTTGTTACAAAATACTCGTTTTAAATATTTAACTTATTCAAACAAGGTTCAAACGTTTGATCTGTTTCTTCTTATCGTGTAGGAATAGTGAAGTGTGTAGCGAACTTGGCTAAACCTGGTGTCAAAGTTTTCAACCCGCACAATGGCCTCTGACTTGGTATAACGACTGTGTAGTCAATCGTGTCCTCCGAAGCACGGAAACGCTCGTGATTAATTGCCACTTTCGTTACCCATAGGGTTTCCTGCCTCTGTGTACGTTGCTTAACCTCACTGATCGGTTGAGATAAAAATGCAATTATCTCTAAATTTTATCGTATATGTCTAAGTATTCATATCGTTATAGAATATTTGTTTGAATGAAATCACTGATTCACTTACTAGTTCTATCTCATCATTATCAAGATTTATTGCATGATTAATTTAAACATGTCACGTATTTCATAATAATCATAATCAAAGCAATCCAAATTCTTTATTTGTTGATGATTCACTTATCGAACCGTTTGGATAACTGTTACCGAGGAGCTTTTTTAAGTCCCTGATGATTTTCTTATGATAACTGATAACTGACTATGCCCTTAGAATATAAAATTCAATCACATAAACCGGAATCTTCGTCGTTTCTTTCGTTAAATGTACATAATACATATTTGGTCTAGTATTTCTTAAAGTCGATCTTTACAACTGCCGTCTGATCTAAGAAGGCTTCAACAGCAGCTCGAGCACGATAGCGACAAACTCGCGAGGCCACTCGGCTGACGCTGAAAATTCACTTTGATTGCACGAGGGCCCCGTGTTAAGGTTTGTTCGCCCTCTGGCGTTGTTAATGTTGACATTTTGACATAGGACTGCGGCGCATTACGCGCGCTATCACCATCGTACTCGAGCTGATGATGTTATCATGAGACTTGGACTGACCTTTACTCCTGATCTTGTCAAGTACAGTATAAACGAGCAAGATGCCACTCATCGCGAAGAACGTATCTACAGTGATAGGTGCAGCATTAATCCAGGTACTGGAGAAGCTTGTGACCCACTAAAAATAAAATGAAAATAAAATAATATGTCAGAATTAAGTGTCCCTTTTTTTGAGATAAAACTTTGTAATAGAAGTATGTTTTGTAGTCCGGTAGCTGTGCGCGATTTTTTTGTGGAATGCATTTAGAGGAATGCATCAGATTTCTGAGTTCTTTCTAAAGGTAGGGCAACTTGATTTTAGAAATTGACTGAAACTATAACCCATTTTTGAAAGATATTGCACTTTTTAGTAATATTGTACAAATTTTAGAATTTTCTTAGAATTTCTTGGCTCGACTTCACGGGGGGCACTTATATGGTGGGTACGGTTTTGCGGGAGCAAAGAAATAACAACGGCATTAAATCTTTACAAAATGTCCAATGTTTATGGGGGGGCCACATAATAAGTGAAGCTATCTGAGTTGGTAAAGAAAAATATTTTAACATTGTGTTGCCCTAGTTAATATAATTATGACTATATATGTTTTGAACTTCGTTCCCGTGGAAATTTCGTGAAATCCTTTCTTACCTACTCCTTTCTTCCATTATTAAAGGAACTTTTCGGGCAAAATTTCAGCTTTCTTAGTCTACGGGTTTTAGCTGGGCGTTGATGAGTCAGTGAGTCTGGATCTTCAATTGAAATATTAGATATCGAACTCGCCTCTAGAACATCCACAGTATTGTGCACGAAGCCGATCATAGTGTAAGAGTAGGTGTGGCCGACGACGACCCACATCATGGAGATGGTCCTGATGCCGTCGAGACAGTCCAGAGCGCCGGCGCCGGGGCTAAAGGTCAACAGGCGGCGGGTATTTGTGTACAGGGAGAAACTTCGGTACAGGGGACTGCTCTCTGAAGAAAGCGGGAGCAGACATAGTTAATAAATTCAAATTAATAGCAAAATCTTGCAGCTCGAGCACGATGGTGATAACACACGTAATTTCAACATTTGACAACGCCAGAAGGCGAGCAAGCCTTTGCGCGGGGCCCTCGCGCAATCAATGTGAAGTTTCAGCATCAGCAGAGTGGCGTGCCGCGCGAGTTTGTCGCCATAGTGCTCGAGGTAATGATAACATAAGATTTAACATACCTATTTTACAAACTAATAAACCCTGTGTCGTGAACCACTTAATAAAACCCAATTACTTACAAGTGATATTGATAGATAATTAGATGCCTACTTACTTTGTTTTAAGTGGAACGTGTACATCAGGTCGTAAGTCGTGCTTATTGTGATCAATAATCCAATTAATGAGAAGATTGCTCTGCAATAAATTAAAACTGATAAAGTTATTAGGTTCATGTATCAATTTATCCATGCCTAACAATATAAGGTGAAAATAAAATAATATTCACGATAATATACAGTGTTTCATGAAGAATGTTTATATTTTTTTTTGGTGTGAACTTTGGTCCAATATCAGGGTACAAACTATGTTTTCCAAAAGAAGATGGCTGTAATTAACAGGTGTTATTGGTGAATATGCGTAAGCAGTCTTGACACGTAAGGACATCGTTTACATAATGGCAAAGGGTAATCTTATCTTAAGTGCCTTATGCATGAATAATCATTCTCATAAGATACTCACATAGCAACGTAGTCGGCAGGAGCAAAGGGCTTGTCCCCTGGCAATCGACAGAAGACTTCTTGGTAGGAGATGTTGAGGCCGGGCGATATCCTTTTCTGGAAGAAGTTGATGACTTGTCTCGTCGTACAAACGCGAGGAATGCATACAGCTAGCGTCAGTCCAAACATCCTTTAAATGTTAAAATCTGTTAATTATTTACTGATATTGAACTTTTTTGGAAAACCGGGAACCTCCCTTATAAATAAAGCCGCGGCGGGTAGCTAGTTGTACTACAATTGATTCGATCATCATTTGTAAAAGGTCTTGACTGTTTCTTAAGACCTATTGCTAAGTATTTTAAGAATTGTTGCCGAGAGCATTATTCATTAGTATGTTATGGAAAATATTTTGAGGTTGAGCTGTGTAACAATTGATTTAATTATATATTTTTTAAATTAAATAATATTCTACTCCTTACCGTTCATCATCTTGTTGTGTTTCCAAGGCGGCAAGGACACTAGGTTTGGTCCGCGCCATTCCGAAACTTTTCATTGCTATTCTGGACTCCCTAGTCCATGTTATGTTATCTGGTTGCTCTGGCCAGATGGTGCCTTCTGGCAGGGTAATGTTCCAGTTTACTGGGTCCTGGTTCATGGAAAACATGACCGAGCAGTACTTCCCGTGGATGTCCATGTCCTGGCGCTGGATCTTCAGGCACTGGTGATAGTCTCCTAGGTCATTCGTGTTACCTGACAGGATGCCACTCGGTAGTTTCGAGCTGGCATCGTAGACTGGAATGGAACAAATTTGATCAATTCGTTATCATGCTATAAAAGTTTAGTATACTACGTCAAATGGTCAATTTCTTGTAAACTTTCTCGACCACATCTTTTCCCTAAAGCTAGAGCGAACCCATTCTTAATTATTTTTTTAAACTCTTGCTAGATCCGGCCGTCGCTTACAAATAAAGGCATCCTTTTATTTCTCGTGTATTTCGTAAAAGTACAATTGAGAAAATACAAATAAGCCTTTTTCGGGGTATAATATAATTTTTGCTGCTCTTTGCAAATATATACTTTGACTTTACAACCGACATACAATCACCAGCCCGCCTGCAAAGTTTGACGTCATATCACTTCCTCCTAAGTTATTTGGGAGACCTATCGTAATAAGTAAATAATATATAAATCCAGAAGGGTCTATGGCGTTTTGTTTACTTGTTACGATAGGGTTGATAGGTTAGGTTTCTGGCTCAGTGAAAGTTCAAAGCAGTTACTATGAAAATTTGATGAGAAATCAGTGGGCTGACCTAAATGGGAGGCTTTTCTATGCTTTATCTTCCAATTTGATATTTGTTAGTTTGTAGTGTTAAAATTAATCCATCTCAAGTTCGGTCCTTGATATGTTATGGGGTAATCATAAACATATTAAAATGATATGATTAGTCCTGTTACGAGATGCAGATATTTTGTTACGTTCACTTGTTTTTATATTTAACACTCGGTAACAATTTAAAACAATCATATTAAAGACGGACAGGTTTATGTTGGTAAGGCTAAACTAACCTAACCTGATTAGACTTGCAGCAAAATTTTTAAAATCTAGGTTTTATTTAACCTAGGTTAACCTCTAAACTCGACTGTAACGTTTTGTTGTTAGACGTTTAATTCAAATCGATTTTTAAGCTGAATCGACGTTGGACGTTTAATATAAGTCGTTTTTTAAGTCGATTTTAATTAAAAGACAAGATTTTTAACATACGATGAACGTGCAAGACATTAAAATTAAATCGGATTTAAGGTGAAGACGAGTTTAAATCACACTAAATCGAGATTGAAAAAAATTCTGCAAGTTAGTAATTTTACTAACAGTGTATTTAATCATAAAAATTAAACACAAAACAATACAACTTACATAATAATTGGTTAATTTGTTACAATACCATACAAAACTTAAGTATACTTATGAGTAATTTTCATGGAATTATCGATACTGATTATTTTTATACTTATATATTTTACACAATGATATTTTTATAAACATTAATAACTATTATAACTTTTATCTCTTACTTACTTTTAGTTAATGTTTGTATTGTACTCTCGATACACAATAAAGATATCTATTTGATTTGATACTCTTAATGAAGTAAGAATTAAATTATATCTGTTCATCTATCTCATTTATAATTTTGCTACTTTTGCTTAATTTATACTTCACATTAAGAAAAACAGTTCCTTTTCACGTGTTCTTTTGTACAGATTTATATGATTACTAGCTTTCCACCCGCGACTCCGCCCGCGTGGACTACAGGTTATAACGTTTCGAACGTTGACATGTATCCTATGTAATTCCTCAAGGTCTAATCTATCTCTACACCAAATTTCATCAAAATCGGTTCAGTAATTTAGGCGAGAAAGCGTAACAAACAAACTTTCATTCACATTTATAATATTAGTAAGGATTGAATCGTACTAATATTATTTAAAGTTTGTGAAGAATGAATAGACAGACAGATGGACGAGCGTTTGTTACTGCTTCACGCAAAAACTACTGGACGGTTATTGATGAAACTTTGCAGTAATATAGCCTAGACGTCAGAATTACACATAGGCTACATAATTTTTCCAAATTCCCACAGAAACGAAGTCCTGGGCAAAAGCTAATCTATAATAACACCAGGTACTAGTTAACTCTTCTATTAAAACTAGCAGACCAAATAAACTATTTTGTGAAATTCGTAACAACTTACAGAATTATTAACTTACTTTAATTTTTTTGTTGTAAGTTATGTGTTCTATGTAGTCTAGTGTAAGCTGTGTCTTGTGTTACAGATTGGGAAAAAAGTCTTTTCTTTCTTGCTCCCTTATTATATTTTCATTTTACTTACACTGATATCTCAGAGAGTTATTCGACAGAAATTGTAGTTGGTCTTCACAGAGCTGCTCATCCAACACATCTCGATACAGCTGGTGATCAAACGCAGTCTGCAGCGCTTGCGCCGGGCCCGGCCCACCCAGCACCGCACCCGATGTCAAAACTAAAACTAAATCCCACCACATTGCTGCTTCACTTCAATACACACTAAATTAGCGGCAAATGACTGTTACTTTAATCAAACATTATCTTAATTCTTAATAAAACTAATAATACTCGCCTCTTTGTTTGTAAGATTATTACATTTGTTTTAGATACAAGTTGAACGATAAGGATTTTGATATTGAGAAAGACTTTATCTGTAACAATTTAGCGAAAGTAGGTAATCGTATTGAAGGATCGATTAATTTAGTAATACACTAACCGGGTTCTTGTTCTAATATTTTAGGAAAAAAATTAATTTTTCCGTGAATTCCGTCTTCTCATGCCTAGGGTTTTTTCGGCTAATAATGGCGGGGATTTCCCCCATTACTTTTAAGTAAAGTTACATAAATTAATTAAGCACATTCCTAGGGTACGTAATACTATTAAAAACTAGTTCCTTCGTTCCAGTGGGAATTCGGGAAAATTATTATGTAATGTATTTATATTTATTCTCACGGAAAAATGCTTTATTGCTTTCCTGATCAATTTGTTCTCTTTAGTTTGACAAAGTTTTGTCGTATATAAGTTCCTTCCATGTTATAAAACTAATACAATTTGCGCTAGCGTGGCTAGATTTATTGAAGGTTTACTCGGGCTCAGCGACGTGGCGGGCCATCCTTCAGCTGAGATACCATCGCCCTTGAACCGCGTTCTTGAAACGAGTTTCTTCCCTACCGCAGCGCTTTTACTAGCCTTTAAGATCCCTGCTGAGCAAAGGCAATAAGTTACTGATACAAAATACAAATAATTAGTAAGATATTTCATGTATTATTTCTCAAGAGCGATTATTTTTGGAAAGCGATTTATTTCTCAAAGAATCCCATTCAATCCAATAATAAAGAGTTTAGAAAGAAGACACGTGATCATCAATTAAATCCTTGTACATTTTCAATATTATACAAACTATAAAAAATAAGTATAAAAAGTCTCTCTCCATAAGCAACGAAAATCTTTACCCCCGAAATTTTGCGTATACAGTCTGTTTGGTTTTGTATGCCATTCATTCATAGTAAGTACCAACTTAGGGTATACTGTAAGTAAAACAATCATAAGCCTTTTATATATCAACAAAACAAGCTAGAAGTCCTTTTACTACACTTCTCGTAACGATGGCAGTAGAAGCAAGAATACCCCGCTACAATTTACAAGAGGCGCCTTAAAAATGGACTTACATCCTACGTGTATCCTTTGCTATTGTCTGCGGAGGGTGAAACCTTTACATCACTGCGAAAATAGGCAATTTCGAATCGACCCCAACGTATTATCCGACCTGATAGGAGATGTCAGGATATTGGTATTACCTTTATGGAAAACGGCATCATCAAAATTTTGCTGTATTAAGTTTCGAACGTTGAGACCTTTGGTACGTACACTGCATTTTTTGGAGATAACTGTCGTGATTGCTACGCTTAGGCAGTAGTTCGTGATCTATTTATTTCAAAAAGACATATCAAATAATATTAATATGAAAATATTTTGTTTGATTCACCTTAACTTGCGTGATGTTTAGCAAAAAATTATTCAATGCCTGAAAAAAAGCTTGGATAACTTTCCAAGTGAACGAAGATGCAAGAAAAAAAAATCGAGCTGATTAGCGTTCACTTCCTCCTTATTTATTTCAACATCAAACACTCGAATACCCCACTAAAGTTTCCTTGTACTGTGGGTCCTGTATAAAAAAAAATTAAACCTGAGAACAGACATCATATTATAACCCGGACCTCTTTAAAGTTCGAGTGAATAGGCATTTTCTGGGTGAACTCGCTTCATCCTCGACCGCGTCTTCGCCCGTGTGCTAGATTGTGGTCAAGAGCAAACCCATTATTATTAATAATAAAAAAATATATCCATTTTTAACAAGTTTGTAAAAAATATAACCGAAGAACGGTCGGACAGCTTTAAATAACTGTAGTCGTAAAAGTGATATCGGTATTAAAATAACTTATTCCCGCCATCGAATTGGCAGTATAAAGGAATATATATCCATTAGAGACATCGCGCACTAATCACTGGGTTTGATGAATTGCTCCCGGCCGCGATTGGGGACCGGAGCAGCCAGGAACACGAGACCCCTTTTACCTCCTCACATATTAACATCTCTCCGACATTGGACCTAAGAGTACTTAGCCACAGAGATTAACGCCCGTACAGAAGGGGACTTAAGTCTTGATCTATACTTCAGTATTGATTGGATCTTTCTTTCACTATCAAAATAACAAAGATAACTGCTACTTAAGTATAGATCAGATTCCGAGTCGCGTTCTCTAATACGAGGCCTAAGTGTACATTTACTAGCTTTTTGTCTGTGATTTAGTTCACGTGGAAAACTAGCCTAATATCACTCCGTTTATTAGAATATAAAGTTAAAATATCTTTGTACAGGGTCAACAGCACATCATGCCATCCAAAACTGTCAAATTTCTTCATTCGATTTTCAATTTTATCTCCAAGCATTAGAGTTTACTATCCATTGAAGAAATTTGTCAGTTTGTGGTAACCTGATGTGCACATGTACATAATTCTACATATTACATGTCTTACACGTCCAAATCTAAACTTTGTGTCAACATTGTCATATTTGTTTAACTTTTCTTTAAATTCGATTTTAAAGAACTACGTTACACACTAGCAAAGATTTCAAGTTACAGTGGTGCTAACTAATGGCATTATTAGTGGGAAATGCGTTTGGGTTGCCATCTATCAAATTGAGTTTCCACTGAACTCTGCCATTAGTCTAATTGTACTTGTTCTTCGTAGTTTCTAATAGGAGAGGGATCAATATCGGCAATAACACATTTCTCTGCCCAAACATACATAAAGACCCATGTTTTGTCTATCGCAGATGGTTCTACTTTAAAATTTTGCTTTTTAACATAGTCTTACTTTACAGTGTACAGTATACAGAAAAGACTATCCAAACGTGTAAAAAACGAACATAGATACAAAAAAAAATTGTTTATAATCGTTTAGGTCTAATTAAATATCTGTAGTATTAAATATCTTTGAAGGATTGTTTAGGTCTAGTTCAATTTACGCCGCAAAATGTAAAAATCTACGATTTGTAGACAGATTATCTCTGAAAAACCACTGTAGTAGGTACAATTATGATTAACTACGACTACGACATAGCCTTGAACCTTGCTTGTTAATAAAGCAAACGGGAGAGTTCCTCAGTTAAGTGTGTCAAATGTAAAAAAATGTTTCTGTGTATCAAGCACGAATAAAATTTAAAGGAGAGCTTCTACGAGTATCTATCGGGTTCCAAAATAAGTTTTTTTGGTTGAATCTTTACTAATATTATAAACGCGACAGTTTGTATGTATGGGTATGGATGTTTGTTCCTCTTTCACGCTCAAACGGCTGGACTAATTTTGATAAAATTTAGTATGGAGGTAGGTGACATCCTGGATGAACTCATTAGCTACATTATTTTCCCAAATTCTTACGGGAACGAAGTCCCGGACGGAAAGCTAGTAATAACTATTTTTGGTTTTTCTATTATCATAAACTTGTCTTCGTGTTTCAGTTGCTCCAGTAACTTCCACAAATGGGCACATATTTCGGTTTATCCGTGAGCGTTTCGGCTATTACTCCCGAGATACAGTGCCTACTTAAGAACGTGCAGTATCCTATCTATATAACTGCACTCGGCTGATAAACGCGTGGAGTGTGAGGTGCATTGCTATTGTGCATATCACACATCATGCGAGCGCAAACTCAGCAGCTCGAGAATGACTGCGACAAACTCGCGCAGCACGCCACTCGACTGACGGTGAACTTTTACTTTGATTGCGCGAGGGCCCTGCTGCGCAAAGATTTGTTCGCCCTCAAGCGTTGTCATTGTTGACATTTTGACATAGAACCGCGGCGCATTACGCGTGAGCTGAACTCTGAAGTTGTTTCAAACATGTGTAAGATGAAATTCAAAGTGACCATGTAATAAAAAACGCCTAACTCATATCTTTTGTTATAAATATTCGTACTCATGTCTATAATACAATAAATATTGTGTCCAAAACAATATTATGATTAATAGATTGATTGAGTTATTCGTTTCGGAATAGACAGAGTATCAATAATCACTGACTCCCACAAGCAAATACACAAGAAAGTTTTGTAATACGTTTCTACATATCAATACATTATACTAGCTTTTTCCCGCGGCTTCGCTCGCGCAAAGAACTTTTAGTAACCCTATTCTTGACCCAAAACGGGATGATTTTCGAAAAATCGCGAAAAACGTGTTCTTTTATTTGGTTCAAGGTATATTTTGACGAAGTTTCGAGTCAAAATGATCAAAAAAATTATTTTCTCCATACAACGTTTGAACCCCCATTTCACCCCTTTGGGGTTGAATTTCGAAAAATCCTTTCTTAGTGCTTACCTACGTCATAAAATTTCAGCTTTCTAAGTCGAAGGGTTTTGCGCTAGGCAATGATGAGTCAGTAAATAAGGACCTCCAATTCTGTATATAAGAAAGATATGTATAAATATTTTCTTATTCTATGTTCTCTTTGTGTGTTTTTAAACGTCATCCTTTCGCAATTTGCAGAGCCGTAATTAAAAAACTGGACAAAAAAACCTAAAAATTGTGCCGCGCAAGTATGTCGTGGGCCGTGCTGGGACCACCTCAGGAGTTTAAAAAAACCAGTCATAATCTCATTTTATTTTTAAGTCGGTTAAAAAAATAATGAAGAGGTTAACATTACTTCAAGTTTTGTCAGGCATAGATTTTAAATAATGAATTACTGAGTCACAAACTTGGTAATTTCCACATTAATATGCATCTAAGACTTTTCGTAACTTAACCTTAACATCCCACAGTTTTCCCAAGTTATTTCATGAATTAGTTATTTCGCCAATGCTACCGCCCAAATGGAATATTAATTAAATTACAGGCTAAGAACTTTTATATGGCAATCATGGATGGCAATGAAGTATAAAAATGTGAGGAGTTCCTAAATATAGCTCCTAGATATTGTTATACTCAATACTCAATATTTTATTGCATCCATAATAGACTCATTTAAAACGAGTTGAGAGAAACCATGGCTATGACTATTACTACTATGATACAGAGCGGCGATAGCCTAGTAGGTTAAATAGCTAGTCTTGTAACTACACTGGGCGTCAAAAATAAGTAGTACACTTTTCAAATTGCAATTACTCCTAAACTATAGTAGTAACACTTATGAAATAAAAAGCAGTTTATAGTAAACTTAACGAAGTTTATTAAAGTTATATTTTATTTGGCATGAATAAAGTTTCAAACTTAAAATTAAGATAAATACTAAAAAGTATCAATTTTTAACGATATGTCAACCACTTAATTTTCACGTTTTGGAACTTTTTCACAATTTAATAACTTGTGTTGCCGCCTCGGGCTCTAATTACAGCTTGGATCCGGTTTGGCATGCTGAACACTAAGTTTCGGAGGCGGTGTTGGGGAATATTTTCCCATTCTTCTATCAGCGCATGTTTTAGAGCCCTGAGTGTGGCAGGAGGTGGACTGCGCCTTCTGACTAGCCTCCCAAGCTCATCCCAGGCGTGTTCAATCGGGTTGAGATCTGGGCTTCTCGATGGCCAAGCCATCAAGTTGATGCCAACCTCCTGAATGTACTCTTGTACGTGGTGAGCAGTGTGTGGCCGGGCGTTATCATGCATTAGGATGGCTCCATCACCCATATTTATTAAATATGGCCCTGCATACTCGTTGAGGATCTCCGAGGCATATCTTTCACCAGTCAAAGTCCCATTTTCTATTACCACAAGCTCTGTGCGACTCTCTGAAGAGATACCAGCCCATACGTGTACAGAGCCCCCGCCATATTGGACTCTTTCCGAGATACAAGCTTGAATGTATCGCTCACCGGGTCGTCTGTAGACTCTCCGCCGTCCATCTGAAGTGTATAAAGAGAATCGAGACTCATCTGTGAATAAAACTCTAGCCCATTCTTCTTCGCCCCATTGTACGTGTTGACGGGCGTAGCGTAGTCTTGCTACGCGATGCTCTGTCTCAAGTTTGGGGCCATTTGCTGGTCTTAGAGGCTTCAGGTTAGCTTCAGCAAGTCTTCTTCTCACTGTACTCTCACTGATGTAGTCTGTTCGGGTCCGAAGAAGCTGTTGCTGAACCTCAACTGCATTAAGGTGTCGATTTCTTAACACAGTGGAAACAATAAAGCGATCTTCTCGGGTACTTGTGCACCTGGGTCTGCCATTACCTCGTCTCCTTAGATGGTTTCCAGTCTCTTCGTACCTTTGCTTTACTCGCTGAACCGTTCTTAAAGTTACACCCACCCTCCTTGCAGTACGACGCATACTGATGCCCACTTCGAGAAAAGCTAAGATTCTTGCACATTCTTCTGGTGAAAGAGGCATGATTAGTCAAATTTACTCTCTGAAGATACCTATGCTTTTCAATTACAATTGCTTTATCAGCAGCGAATGTGTCAAACACAAAAATCCTAAGTAAGACAACACCTTTCAACAGTTTAAAAAAAGTGTTTTTATTTATTCGTTTTTTTTAAAGTCAAGCATTATAAGTTCTTATAATGCATGAAGTTTTTATTGAATAAGATTAAATTTTCTTTTTAACCTTTTTTGTTTCAAAGGTCTAAGTTTTATAGTTTGGGAGAAATCGCAATTTTAAAACTGTACTACTTATTTTTGACGCCCAGTGTAGTTTGAATCCTAGTTCGGGCTTGTACCACTGAATTCATTTTATGAATTCTGCTAGAGAAAAAAATAATTATACCAACGCTCACGAGCGATTGAACTGGCGCTGATATTTACTTATTCAGGAAAAGCGAAACATTTTGAACTAGGTATATGTTCACCTCTTGCTTTCTTCAGCAAGCGCAGCCGGTGCGCCGATGGTATGGACTAACGAGGGTAACGAAGTGCTCAAAAAATAACTTTTTGCCAAAACGAACGTTTGCTCTCTCAAATGAAAAAGAAGTCAGGCCGAAATTGCCGTGAAATAAAAGTTGTTACTTATCTTTTTAAGATTTAAAGTTGAGTTTTTGATGTAGAATACTTTTCACTTTAATCCTTAGATTTTCTCGTTTTTTTTGGTTTAAAAGTCACCGAGCTATTATAATTAAACTAAGAAATATTTTTTTTCTGACTCTTTACTTGAAATTCTGATTTTTTGAAACTCTCGGACATCTGAAAATTTTGTTTTGGGGTTCAAATCCAATTGATTCTAGATTACTAAAGAAGAGAAAAGCAAATCAACGTGGGCAAGCTTGCAGTAGATTTACAGACTAGTGGTGCAGGTTGTCAATCATTGTAATATAGTGATTTGTAAACCGAACGTGAGAATGAAGAAGTTAGATTTAGACTTAAGTAGTCATAGTGCAAGCTGTAACCACTACACTTAAGTCTAAATTCACTTGACTTATTTAATAATATCTGAATTCCGTAATATCTGAATTCCGTAATCGAGGGCGCCGGCCGCGCAAAGACTTGTCAATGTTGACATTTTGACATAGGACCGGCGGCGCATTCCGCGCGCGAGCACATCGTGCTGGAGCTGCTAGTGTTTGAATTGGACCGCTTTGCTAATAAGAGAGAACATTTACATCTATGAATTATGAAATATGTAAACTGTCCGAACTCCATCCGTTACGACACAACATGTCCAAACAGCCAAAACTACACAGCCTCCATTAATTTAACAAAGTGCCTAATATTTTAAATTTTACCGAGCGAGAAACTAATTTTGTGCAGTGCTGAATATGCAAGGCGGTGGGATACCGTCGTGGAGCGGCTCTGGGCCCTGTCGGGGGCTTAAATCAAATGTAGCCTACGCTGTATAAAGCTCCGTACGGGTATTAAGGATAAAATTTACATGGAAGATCCTGTATGAAAACTTACAGTCTGCTTCTTCTTGAATAATACCAATACAGAACTAATTACAACCGAAATACTAGCTTAGACAAGATATTATGTTTGACTCTTTTTGTTTGATAGTTTTCTTGCGTTATTTTATGCCTAAAGCGCATTTCCGAATGGGAATTTAACTTCAGTGTAGGTACAACTTTTGGGCCACAAAGTTAGCCATTAGCCACGTTGAAATACTTTTGTATTAAAGTTAGTTGTACTAGAATATTGATTTATTTAATTAATATTTAATTAACCAGTTTTGCGAAACGATTTTAAACTGTTATAATATAGTAGCGGTGATAGCCCAGTTGGTAATCAGCCAGACTTGTAATCCGAAGGTCGCGGGTTCAAATCCTGGTGCGGGCCTATACCACTAAACTCGTCTTTTCGGATTTATGTACGGATTTCTCATTATCACTTGCTCAACGGTGAAGGAAAACATCGTGATGAAATCCGCCCGTCCCAGAAAATTTATTTTCGAAAGACGAGTGGTCCACCAACCGGCATTAGGCCAGCGTGGTGGACTATGGCCTAAATCCCCTTCGTGTTTCGAAGGGAGGCCCGTGCCCCTTGGTGGGTCGTATATGGGCTGGTAAGAATATAGTCGTAAGAATAGCTCTATTAGGAGTTAAACATCTCTGTGTTCTTTCCCATAGCCATTTTGTAAAAATAAATTTCCCCAGCTGCACCTTGCTGCGGATATAAACCATAATTTAGTGTCACAATTGCATTTTATATTTGCTTTCAACGAAATGCACCGGGAGTGTTCCAAGAGACCGTAAAAACCGCAGCAGGACTAAACTGTTTATTTTTGTAACAACAGTTTCGTATTATGCAAACAGAGGTATGCTGGTTTGTAAGGAATTCACGTTTAACTAGCTAAACTACGAGTAGCTCTCGACTATCTCTAGCGAGTATTTAAATGGCCATGCCTTCGTCGTCTCTAATAAGGTGACACTGTTGTAAGAACATAATAATGTCTCTTCCTAATAAGGAGGCTAATAAAACAACACTGTAGTAAAAACATAATTTATCATTTTATATATTATCAGGGAAGTTTTTACTCTTATTAAACTGGGCATACTTACAGTCCCGTCGTTATACATCCTGGAGGTGGCAAAGTATGTTCGCCGAAACCTAAGCGAGTTTCCCACTCCTCCCAAATTCTCTGCCAGAAGAAGGCACCAACTCGCATCGACTGTGTATAGACTACAAAAGTCAGCAAATGCTTTAAGTGTCGTGGGACCCAAAATTTACAACAAAATAAGTAACAATATTAAAGACTCCCCGTCTGAAGCTAGCTTTATAAGCAAATTAAAGAAACACCTTGTAGAAATTGCGTATTATTCTGTGAGTGAATTCATTGATAAATGAATGTAACCCCTGAATGTTATGATTTTTTTTTCTCGGACTGTATTGGTCACAAACAAATAAGTGAATCTGTTTTTTTTTCTTTTTATTATTATTGAATTGAATATTATTATTATTTTATATTTACGACTCCTAACAATGTATTAATTAATACAAATAAATGAATATGAATACTTATGAAATAGAATTTATCTAAAAATCGGATCAATATTTAAGGCTTGACGATGCACGCAGAAGTATCTTACTTTGGAGTCTGACAGGTTGGCACATACGTTACATACGCTCACGCTTATAATCCCTAACGGGGTAGGCAGAGCATAATTGGTTCTAGCAAAATACTTGAGGCCACGTTGGACACAAATTGTGAGGGTTATCAGATAAAACAAATTGTATAATGGTGAGAGGTGGTCAGCCTTTCACTCATTATACAGCAAAACCCTCACATTCCACTTACAGACTTTTACTGTATACCTGGGAAGAGTAGGTAGCTAGTACATTCTAAGTTAGCCCAGTATGAAAGGATGCGTTGAAATGTGATAAATAATAAAATTAATGATAAAACATGATTTTTCACAACAAAACGTTACATGATTTTCACAACAAAACGAACTAAGTTGCACTTTGAGAAAGTCCTATGTCTGCTAGGACTAAGAATAAAGCTAGTGCTGTCACAATGAACATAAAGAATAGTATAGTCTCTGGCACTACCTACTAGCACTAACTGGTGCTAATACCATTACAACAGCGCGCAGCGGCACAGGAATAATATTTAGTAATCGCTGCCTACGGTTCACTTCTATGTAAATTCCTAAGCCGATAGATTCGGAGCACCCCAAGTGCTTAGACGCCTTTGTTCTCGGTATGACTTAATCTTTTCTAGAAATAATTGTATGTCTAGGTTCCACCAAAATTGTTTCATTATTTATTAAATGTATTATGTTGCTATGAATCACTAGCTCACGTAATATTATTACTCTTTAAAAGTAATCAAATGTCATGAAGAGTCTGCCCTTATTCTATAAAACTGAACTTGCAAACACAAAAATTTGGTCAAAATATAAAGATTAAAAAACATTATTTTCTCGGCTTTAACTTCATTATAAGTACCTTTTAATATTTTGATGATGAGATTCATCACGTTGGGGGATCTATTTATGTATGAGTAAGTATAATTTATCATTTAATGAGGTGTAAAGGCCAAGAAGATATGGGGGTTTATTTTAGTTACAATTTCATTTTTATACCTTTTCAATGGGCCTTTTTAAAATCGCTAAGCGCTTTTATAATCGCCGTCCCGATTTTGCCGCCACGGCGGACAAATGACTAGCAGACAACAAATTGTTGTCTTCTAAATACAAAGGCGTGGCTCATAATAACATCTGTACAAAGAAAAATGTGTAATGATTTATTATAATTCATGTTGTAACATTTGGGTGATGTTTGATGTTTAACATACGCCCCATTTACAAGATTGAGTTTAGCGTCTTTCAAAATTTAGCAAAATTAGCGTGAACAAAATTGCGATACAATGTACGCAATAAGCCTGGTGTATTTCCCACTCTGAAGCCAGAATCCCGCTTTAGTCTTACAACAATGTCCCGCAGAAAATGTATGCAGTGCCTTAAAACTTCAAGATACTTCTGCTGGAGGTGCCTAATTGATTGACTAGCTGTATTCCTTGACTTTCACTTTAAACACGACTTAACATAGAGTCAGAGCTTTTAAAAGGGCTATTAATGGTTACGATTAACTCACTTAATGTTTATAATACAATACATTTTGCAATATTACATATCAATCGATAGTTTTATACTCACTTGGTACTTATTATCAAATTGGCAATACAAACACAAAAAAGACCGGCTTAGGTGTACCCAAGTCCAACGAGCTGTTATGACCCGATGATATAGGGGAAACAAAAGAGTGTGCAAAGTGGAAATCTGTTATCTCTGCCTACCTCAATGGAACAAAGGCGTATGTATGAAAACCAGTTGGAACGGTTCAAATTGCCTTCAGAAACTTGAAAGTTCTTGCGGCAAATTGCTTCTCATTGTAGTCGACAGTCTCCTTATGCAAATTGCAGTCTCAGTTCAATTTCGAACGAACTGCAAATAACTGCAGGTATAATGTAGAAACGTTGCCAAGTTTATAATAGATCTATTCTTTAATTTCAGCACTTCTTAGCATTGAAACTCTGACGGCGTAATACCTTCCACATACCTCTGTTTAAATTAATTGCAGATGGGATTGCTTAATGATTCGAAAGGAGCTGGGATTACTCTTAGAATGTAAACTACGCATAAGATGTTTTAGCTTTATTTTAATTTTTCTAAATCTTCGTATCGTTTCGACAATGTGTTGGAACAGACCGGTCCATTACGAGTCCAGCTCAGCTGGTTTTGATAACTTTTCTTCTATGGTGCAACAGACAGGGAAATAGGACAGGATAACAGATATTCCTACTAGGAATTTTTTACAAAAATCGTTATATAGAATAGGCAATTTTTTTCCTCATTCCTATACTAAGTTTATGAATGAGTAACGAGAAGTTGAAAAAGTAATTATTGTTCGACGGTAAGTACCTAGCTACCTCAGATATGTTATGTATCCTGCATGGAGGTCCTACATTCATATCCTGCAACAGGTAATGACTCTGAAAACTACAGCTTTTCTTATAAAACTTTAAAAAATCAAATCTGCAGTAAAGAGAGCAGAATAAATTGTCTGCGAATACAAGAATACAAGATGAGGCACACGGGAGCACCGCGGGAGCGGGGCGTCGTTAAAAGTTTTGTTTACATTATTATACTTCACACCAACAAAGTTGGCTCTTCCGAACTAAACTTGCAACAAACTTTTTCC
Organism: Aproaerema taeniolella; assembly: GCA_949987775.1. Lineage (NCBI taxonomy): Eukaryota > Metazoa > Arthropoda > Insecta > Lepidoptera > Gelechiidae > Aproaerema > Aproaerema taeniolella. The sequence goes on along the minus strand of OX465254.1, from coordinate 20,557,542 downwards.
TGCAGTATTATAACGGGTTTATTCCCCATGATTCTTAGAAATCGTTCACTTCAATGGCAGGAAAGTAATTTTTCAGTCAAAAATTAGATAACGTATACTCGTACACCTACGCCTACATTCTCTATTCGAAAAGGTAGTCAGAACAATCTTAAAACGCCACTAGTTAACAAGTGTATGCTCAGTATTGTAACATAAAATATGAAAGTAAAATTTTTTGTTTTATACATTTTAAAAACGGGCGTAAAACGAGTTAAAATTTTCAAACTTAATTTTATATTATACAGATTTTACTAACTAGAGAGTTAAGCCATTATAAAATAAGTAATAATCAATCCTTTAGTTGCAAAATTTTCTTAGACAATACGCCTAAAAACTAGCAGATAATGGTACATTTCGTTATTTTTTTTCACTCCCTGTTCGGCAGTTAAGCGAATGAGAGTATATGTTATTCTCAACTATTGGTATCTTTTATATTGCTGTTCATTTGATAGTGGTTAATTTCTTTTCGTCACAGGTAGAGAAAAAAACTGAACTTGATGGGAATAACCCTAAAAAGTTTTCAGGTCTGCACAAACTAGGTTAGATAACAACATGACACCTATGTGCCGTGTTCAAAACAATATCCGTTGAAAACTCCACGCCATTTAGTCCAGATGTTGCAGTGTCATGCTGAAAGTCCTTATTGTTACTGCTTCTTGCACAATCCTGAGGCAGGGAGATTTTTCCTTCTTGTCGTGGTTCCAATAATTGACTGAAGTTTGACATTAAACCGCTGCCAACTTGAATTGAAGGGCCGAATAAGCTTAACGATTTTTATGTTTGTTTAAAAAAGCATCAAGTAAAAGCGACTTAAAGAATTTTGACGTACCTTTGTAAAGTTGTACAAAATGACGTAGACTTTCAATTATTAATATATTATGGCAAAAATTAAGGATGTCTGCTTGCTTTTAATAGAGTAAATACAAAATAAATATTATTGATTCCTCTCAAGCAATGCACTTTTACGCGAAAATATCTGTTAAGCACCGAAAAAACGAACTTTGTTCAACCGTTCTTTCTTCTATTCACATCCGGTTTTTTGTTTTAAAATCTGTACGAATGTATCTAATCAGAGCCGGCGTGGTGCTCAGCGGCGGGACGGCTCGGTACCTCCTATAGGAGCCACCAGAGGAAAGTTGTTCGGTTACATGAAGAATACTTTGTGAATTTGTGTAATTTAAGTCACCCCATTTAAAAGTAGTTAAAAGTACCAACAAAGTATGAAAACAAGCGCGTGTCAAGGGGTTGGCAATAAATCAGGGAATTACCCATTGCTGTCATCGTTACAATGTACGTCACAGTTACCAATTTAACAGATTGGCGGATTTGGTCCGAGGGTTATAAAATTAATCTTTCTTGTTTGTTACATTGTGTTACGCTAGAATTAGGTGTGTACACATTTTTGACTGTTTCAATTATTAGGTACTAGTGTTTCTTAAGAGAAAAATTACTTATTTTTGGTAAAACATCAAATAATAATTCTGAAAATAAAAATAGTAGGGCAATAATAAAAAAAAAGTTTTGAAAACATGTAAAATTTCAGTTTTTTTATAACGCATTAGGATATAAATTGAAAGGCATACATTTCTAGAAATGTTTTTTATTTATAAAAAAAATGCGGGAAATTCAACAAGCTTTAGCGGACTATTATTGCTAAAGTGGACTGCTTCCGAGAGCAACAACCTAAAAAAAAAGGAACTTTGTTCCTCCCCGCCATCTTCCTAAAATCAAGAGGACTTTCCTGGCGTTATTCAGAAGACCTACCCCTATATAATCCTAAAACTTTTGAAACTGCATTATTTCTTTCCCTAATTTTTCTTTTCGGCTTGGACTATGCCAAATCTGCCATTCTACCGACCATACCAAATCTGCCATTCTACCGCGACTAAAGTTCGCGGCGCATTACACGCCGCTGGCAAATAAATCTTCGGTTTGGAAATTGAATTGTTCTAAACATGACACCCTGTGATAAATTTGTTACAATTTACATTCGCTTTAAATTACCCACTCTTATTTATTGTGGGCTCTTGACATGTCTGCTTATTGATAGCTCGAATCGGTGCTCTTTTTACCTGGAAAGTGATTCATTTGTGACTAATTCCTTTCTCCACAATATAATAATTGTTAACTTGAAAGTCCACCAACCTTTCAAGTTTTTCTCTCTCTAAAGATTATTTAATCTTTAGCAAAAATTAGCCAACGACCGTAGTCGCTGGCTCTGACAATGATCTTCCTCAAGGATTAATGTCTTAATTCGATCTCTCTAGAGACTATTTAATCTCTTTATAAAATAGCCAATGACCGTAGTCATTGGCAATGGCAATGGTCTTTCTCAAGGATCCCTACGTTGTGTTTATTTTTGTCATATAGTACCCAGAGCCTTTTTAAGTACTTTGGTATCTCAATCTTTGCTTATTCGTTGCCAGTCTCTTCAACACCCCTGAATAAGCAATTTTGGTTAGACAAGCATATAGTTTATGGGGGTGAAGAGGAAGGGAGCTCCGGCCACCGCTCCCTTCTATGGTCGACATCCTATCTTCTACTATGCGGATTGTGAGGCGACCCCCACCGGCAACAATTGGTCCCTTCAGTATCGTTGCAGTCCGAAAACTGTTTGAGGAACGTTGCAGTCCGAAGACTGTTTGAGGGATCGGCACAACCACTTCTGTGGCTGAAACCGATCGGGTGGGTCTTGCCCGAGAACTCCAAAGCAATTGGCAGCTCCCTTGGTTGGGTCATAGCCCGGACAGCCTGCGCTACGATCCTTCGGCAAGGTCTTACGTCATGCAGTATCGTTTATAGTCAGCTCCCCGACTCTAATTAGTGTATTTTATGTCGGCTGCCCGACAAGTTTATTTTAAGTCGGCTTCCCGACGCCCATGTTGAAGACCGCCTTCCGGCTCTTCAAGAGCTCGAGTCGTAACTCCAGTGTTTAGTGTGTGTTTTCAGTAATTCTATACCGAAAGGCTGTTCGCCGAAGCTACTACCGCCTGAGGTTACATTTCTTTAAGGTTGGTGACCCAACCGTTATTGTATGTTTTCCAGTAAACCAATACCGAAAGGCTGTTCGCCGAAGCTACTACCGCCTGAAGTTACATTTCTTTATAGTTGGTGCCCCAACCGTAATGCTTTCGAAGACTGTTCACCGTAGTTACTATTGTCTGTTTCTCGTTCTCTAAAAGAACGGTAAAAACTTACCTACATATATTTATAGTTGGTGCCCCAACTTAATATTCCACCTTATAGGTGGTTAACGTAGTTTACAGTAGGTAAGGACTGTAAACTACAGACGCTACCCAAACGTCTTTATATGAAACGCTTTCGCTTGTGACTACTAACGTCTCTTATATTTGATGTGAGATTTGCTAAGATATAAAATACCAAAGCTTATTTTCATTCGTGGATTTTATATCCATTTAAGGCTGTTCGCTAATGCTACTACTGCCTATGATTATTTATCGTCGTTATCTCGACTAGCTATAAAGGCTGTTCACCGAAGTTACTATTGCCTGTATTTACATGATTTTTAGGTTGGTGACCCAACCGTAATGCGTTCGAAGGCTGTTCACCGAAGTTACTACTACCTGTGATTGTTTATAGTCCTGATCTCGACTATGTACAATAATTCCGAACTTTTGCGCTGAATCCTTAATCCATTTCGAAGGCTATGACGATACGAATCTCATATGTGAACCTTAAGGAACATTGATAATCGATATCTATCGTTTTGTGGAGTTTTTCACACTGATCCGGTCGTCTATGCTAGTTTACAACAGATTCGTACTTTCAAGTTTTAATGTATCGACCCTTTGTCGGCGTGCACGCCTTTTTTATTCTTAAAAGTGTCGTAATCACGTCTGCAAACCACATTCCGTACCTTTTCATGTGTCTTTCTCATTATCTGAAACCAGACCAAGCTCCCAGCACAATTTCCAAAAATCGGATTTCCGATTTTGGATTTTGGATTTCCGATTTTGGATTTTGGATTTTGATTTTGGATTTTGGATTTTGGATTTTGGATTTTGGATTTTGTACATGACATGATATGTGAATTGTATCTCTTCACTGAGGCTGTTACGACATCTCCTAGGTATCTCCTCTCCGGTATCATTCACACATGTCTAAGTAGAGCCAAGTCCCTACCCGACATGTTTTAGTAATATTGTATTTCATCATTGAGGCTATTACGATATCCACTTGATATCTCCTCTCTGACAACATTTACTCACGTCTCGGCGGGTCCGCGTCCCCGCCTATACATATATGAACGAGTTTAAATGATCGTCCGCGTTTTCATACAAAAAAAGAAAATCTTAATACAGGAACGATATAAAATTTTATTTTGATGGAATTAGATAGAGCTCAGCTTAAGAACAAGTCCTATCATATTCCCAAAACAATATTGATCTTCCAACAATATTAAGATTGAAATATAAGTCCCCAACTTAATATTTCAATCCGTCAGGGGCATGTCGTTACACATTTTAGGCCAAACTAGTTGGTCTTAGATTAGGATAGTTTAATCCTGACGCGCTCAGAACAAACAAGCGGCTATTCCACTAATAAATGGCGTCTAGATGGAAGTTATATGGCAATGGTGCTTATATGTATGTTCAGGTGGCGAAATTGAGAACTATCGAAATTTCAACTTCATACGTTTGAAGATGGCTGTTTTGACTAAGCGGCTGTACCGCCAACTGAATGTTAGTTGATAGGCAGGTAATTTACTATTTAACGTTTGATTAGCGGTGACGCTGCTGGTCGGGGTATCATTGGTAATACTTAATTTCGCCACCTGAACTAATAAGATGACCACCATAGTCATTCAACCGCAATTCGACTAGAGAAACAGACGCCCGAGTATATCCGGTTATAAAATATAAGCCAAGAATCTTACCCTAATGCTTTTAGATGGTAGAATAAAGGTTTGATAGGTAGGAACAAAAATGTTAAAATTATTTACAAACCATTAAAGAATGCCGTTTACAGGCCATCCTACTATAACTTGTACATGCGCCTGTAATCCACACTTTTTTGCCCTATGTGTATATTTACTAAATACGAGATTTGCTTTCGAACGAAACACTTAACATGATAGGTACGTCAAAAAATAGTAAGATCTTGAAACCCTTTCGGCCGTCTATTGAACCGGAGTTTCGGAACTGGTTCCGTAAGAGGAACTTTACTTGAGGAACTTTGGTTGTATGGAACTGGTTTCGATCGAACCTATGAAGAGGTTGCGTCTCGTTTTCTTTGAAACTTAACCACTTTTCCAAAGAAGATATAGGTAAGTTGACTTATGAATAACCCAGTAACCAGGAACTGAAACTTTTCCCAACTATGTATTAACTGGTCTTACGTTATTCAGTAAACGTGTTCTAGTTCGGTAGCGTGCATGATACTGCCGATGTCACACTTAAAGATTCATGTTTATGCTCCCCTCCCCCCTCACCCCTCTCCTCTTCCCCCTCACTTGCCTCCCTATTACACCACGTACTTGCCTGCTTGCCTCGTCTAGTGCTATTCGGCTGATAGTTTCTGTGCAACTGTGTACACTGTACGCCTACGAATTGCCTACAACTATGAATTGCTCATTTATTCTTGGATCACTCTGAGGGTAAATCCTTTGAACAAAGATATATTTCTATGCCTCTTATTTATAAAGGTGTAATATAGTGATTAAAATGTAAAATAGTAAAAAGTAATTTGTAATTACTATTTACTATTTGTGATAGGTCTGCAGTAGGACTATTTAGAAACAGTGCCTGTTGTGTCGTCTCTCTTAATGTATTTTTCTTTGTTTTTTATGAGTACAATGTGCACAGTTGTCGGCTATTACAAGTGTTCCTGTTAAGAGTATCGCGAGGATATATAACGGGGTAGAGTGTGGTGAGGTCCTGTGGTTGTAACAACCGCTAACTGCACAGACCAAACCTTAATTAGAGAGAGCTACTCTGATCCCTAGGACCTTAACACCTAACTCTCTAACAGTGTGGGTGTAATCAAATTGTAAATAAAATAAATAAATAAATCACAAAGCTTTTGACCTGATAAAAAATCTTAACGATACTAGAATTTACTAAAGTTACACTTATTTACCTGAATTTAACAGTAAAATGTTTTTGAACTTTGAACGAAGGTGAATGAAACTGGTCATACTATCTATACATATTATGAAAAGGAAAGATTTGATTGTTTGTTTGTTTGTTTATTGGTTTGCATCGAATAGGCTCCGAAATTCCTAGACCGATTTGAAAAATTCTTTCACCATTAGAATCCTACATTATCCAGGATGGACATCGGGTACATGATTTTTCCAAATTCCCACGGGAACGAAATCACGCGTGGGAAGCTAGTATTAAATATTATAAAGAGGAAAATTTTTGTTTGTTTGCATTGAATAGGCTCCAAAACTACTGGACCGATTTGAAAAATTCTTTCACCATTAGAAAGCTACATTATCCCCGGTGGACATAGGTTACATAATTTTCCCAAATTCCCTCGGGAACGAGGTCCTGGGCGGAATGCTAGTCTTATATAAATCTCAAAAGCTGAGATGCATCAAGGCAACGTCGAGTAGTTTATTTCCATTAACCCTAAATAGACACAAGAAATAAATACATTATGCTCCAAGGCCCACACTAAGGTTTTTATACAAAAACAGGAAACGAACAACCATGACCCGAGAACAAAAATCTGCTTTTTCCACAAATATTTGCCCCAGGACCCGTTGATCAAGAGTCAGTAGCGCCACTACCACTCGACCAAATCAGCCGTAAATAGAACAACATAGGGCATTTATTTATACTAAATCTTCTTCTTCTTATCGTGTAGGTATAGTCAAGCGTGTGATGAACTTGGCTAACCATGGTGTCAGAGTTTTCAAACCGCATAATGACCTCTGACTTGGTTTTAACGACTATAGTCAATCGACAACAGCCGGGACCGACGGCTTAACGTACCCTCCGAAACAAGGAAACGCTCGTGATAAATTGCCACTTTGGTCACCCATCAGGTTCCTTGCCTCTGTGTATGTTGCTTTACCCCACTAATCGGTTTAGACCAGCGAGCGCCACTGGGCTACGAGCGCTTCGATAATACTAAGTGTAAAGTTTCTAGTGATCCATGAATAGGTCCCTCGCATACTTTTCTTAAGATAGTAGTTGTAGTAAAGTAGTTCATGAATTTGAAACACGAGCTTTTGTTTAGAAAATTCAAACCGTATAAGAATACCTTAGGTTTGATTTTGGTGTTCATCTTGACTGTGAATAACATTTTGACATTGGAAATGTCTTTTCGTTCGCTCCAGTATAGGCTCCGATTTCAGGAAAAAGTGCGATCCCCTTATATCTCGGAGAGTTGTGAAGACATGTTATTAAAAAATATATCAAAAGACGCGTATTTACAAGAACCATAAGGTGCAAAAAGAATTATTCGAGAAAATCAAATACGAAAAAGTTATGGCCGAAATGGTTAAAAAAAAAATGTTTTCCGATTTTTTCATTTTGGCGCTCGATATTTTAGAAAAAAAGTTGAGAAAAACTCCTCTGGACAATTTATTTAGCTATAATTTGAGCCTAAAGCATAGGGTTAAGGATTTGCCCTGTAGCCTAACCTTTTTGAAAAAAGTCAAAAAGTCAGAACGGCATTTTTTTGAATTCCGTAGATTCATTTCCAATGTGCTCGATAGATGTGTGAGGCACGAAATCTGTAATTTTTTTTCTTTCTGAAACAAACTGGTATCGAAACTTTTTTTCCTTGGTTTTGTTCAGAAATCGACCATACATGACGCCTATAACCCCTAACGGGGTAGGCTACTTTATGCCACGTTTGACACAAACTGTGAGGATTATCAAGATGGAACAAGTTGTATAATGATGAGAGGTGGTCAGCCTTTGCCCATTGTACAGCAAAACCCTCGTATCCCACTTACAGACTTTTACTGTATACCTGGAAAAGTAGGTAGCTAATACAATCTAAGTTTTTCTTTCAGCCTTTCACTCCCAGTCAAACTTATTTATTTCTTAATATTCATGCTGAAAACCAGCTCTGTACTGTTTTATGTTTTTAACAACCTTTTGCTTTGGCAAGTCTTGTTTCATAATTAATTTGTTTTTATTTAATAAGTCCAAAAAACTAATTGAAAAATGTTAGGTTAACTTTTTTTTTCGTTTAAGCATGAAAATGCTATTTAATACGTTACATTTCATTTCATGTTTATTTATTAGGTAGCTTTAAATTAGTTAGCAAAAATGTAGGATGTAAAACAGTCTTCGAAACTAAACAACCTTCCCAAAGGAGGATGAGTCAAAATGTGAAAAAAAAATTGGCCTCCATACAACTTGTGCGAACAGCTGATTTGCTGAGAAGTCGCTATTTTGAGATTTTCATATAGGTTCCTTAGAGAAAGTTGTTCAGTTGCATGGAGAGACTGATCCCCTAAAGTTTCAGTAACTAATTTTAAGTCACCCCATATTACCTATTAATAATGTAGACGTGAGCGTACAGGAAAATATGAAGCATGTAATGCCTAAATTCTACATTTCATCATAGTGTTATAAAGGAGCTAATATCTGTTACACAATTTTTTCCCCGACGACACGAGGTAATAGTGAGACTGATTCGGAGGCTCTCGACTTTCATGCCAAGTTAATATCTGCCGGCGGCAGGAGCTCGCTGAATGGACGGCACTTTGACAACGAACTACGGGGACAAGGGAACTTAGCGCTTTTTTAGAGAGTTCTGTTAATTTTGTTATTTATAAACATTCTTGGACAACACACACAGTGCAATCTGACTCCAAAATTAGCAAGGCTTATACTATGGGTGCTAGATAATTGATATACTACATATAAACATATATCATTAACCTTATTTGGTCACAAGAACGAAATAATAACTACTGAAACAACTTAGTGGTTACAAGAAATAGGCCTTACTGCTTCCAGACAGCCTTTTTTTGTTCAAGAACGTAATTATTTCATAAACAATTACAGCTTATAGTATTCATTTATGGCCTATTGACATTATTGTTAATTTGGTAGAATTCCTTCCTCCATTTACGTCTAGGTAGAGTCAATATGTAGTAGTTAAGTAACTAAGTACGTACATTTTCAAACTAAGTAGTAACGTTTTCTTTCCAATGTATTATTGGTGACTTGCAAAATATGGCGATTTATCTATCTATGTATAACTTCTAGCTAGATATTTCGTCCAGTGAACCCTAAACTTTTCAAAGGACGAGTAATTTCTAAAAGCCTCGAGGACGACATCGCGTCGGCAATGTCCGAGAAGACGTATAAAAATAGTTCCATATAATTTTAGAATATTAAACTACTAAACATTTTATTAAATGTCTTTCAATAGGCGTTGCTGGCAACATTTTAACCGGTTTCATTAATTGTAAATTTTTTGCTCACGTAAATTCAGAACTTTATTTCGGTTAAGACGTCCACAACAGCCAACAATCAAATCTTAATACTAAACAATATAGATATTTCTGTACAGATCTTAATAATCTTAATGAAAGCTTCGAACAAATAGTTTCATTGCAAAATCCACAAGTAACATAAGCCACTTCTATACCTACGTATCTGATCTTCGTTAGTTCTTCGTTGTTGGGGCAATCATCTGAGTTCGAAACATTTAAACTACGGCAAATAGCGATAAGGTGAATCGTACCGCACGTGATACTATTATTACTTTAGAATTTGTTTAGTTGCTTTGAATTAGCGGTTTCTGTTTTGTAAATAAAAGCAATATACCTTTTGTAAGTGTCCTAATACTGTAAATAGTATTTTTTAAACTATTTTCCACAATATCTCTAATTTTAATTTGATGTAAGATTTTCATTTCTCTGTGGAGATTTACATATAAATCTCTTCGACAACGTACACAGAGGCAGGGAACCTGATGGGTGACCAAAGTGGCAATTTATTACGAGCGTTTCCGTGCTTCGGAGGGCCCGTTAAGCTGTCGGTCCCGGCTGTTTTCGATTTTTGACGGCCATTGTGCGGTATGAAAACTCTGACACCAAGGTTTGCCAAGTTCGCCACATACTTGACTATACCTACACGATAAGAAGAAGAAGTCTGTTACAGTTTTTTTTTAATGTCATTGTCTTTAGGAATATTCGTTGTACACGAGGATTATTTAGTTTTTCCTATAATACGAGGTACTTACTCGGTAATATTTGCTCTTTTATTTAATTAGTAAAATTTTGAGTTTTGAAAGAAGTTGGTATACTATTGCACATACTGAAAATATCCTTCCAGCTCCCACAGGTTGATAGTTTTCCAATTTAGTTAAAAAGATAGTTTAGTTTCTTACATTAGTTCGCAGTACCTATTCGTTAAAACTTGTAGCAGATTTAGTTGCGGAAGTTGGGTGTTTCTGCTAACTGCAATATATTCATTTAAATCACTTGCAGCGCAGCGTAGATACTTGTGGTTACTTTAGTTGTATGTATAATGTGTATGTATTTATTCTTTATTGTACAGAGAATAACAAGTTTACAGTAATAGGAGGTTTACAATAGCGGATTTAGCCCACGAGGGGATTTCTTCCAGTCAACCTAGTAAGAGTACTAAAGAGAACAAATAACTACTTTGGTTATACTTCCTTTTATTAAATTGATAGTATAAAACTTAAAATTCACTTAGTAGAATCTTAACTTTTTTTATATTTAGTATAAGGAGCTCAAATAATGCTCGGTGATCGTCAGCTTTAACTAATCTTACTGTTTTCTTTTATACTATTATCCTGTTGTTAGCATACGTATTTTTAAAACTCCATCACATTTACAGGTTCCCATAATGTTCGTGAAAAACAAAAGTTAATCATAATACTCATAAATTATTCCCCAAGAAACACGTATATGAACAAAAACCATGATCATAAGGAAACATTCTTCACATATTAGTCGTAAAATGTTACAGTGTAACATCAGAAGCTCGTTTAGAAAATGTGGTTGCAAAAATATATAGAAACATAAGTTGGTTCTGCTAATAAAACCCCCCAGGATGTTTTCAAACATTAAAAGGATGTTTTTAAACATATAGATGTTTTGCGCTGAAATATTTATTAAGATTCAACAACTTACACTTTGTTCGTAGAGTTGTAAATAGCCGAGAGCTGAATCACTTAGGATTGGTACGATCACCTTAGCTTATTAAAATTATAAATAAATAACTTGTATACTAATAACAGATTTATTAAGTATAAGTTTAATGAAATTAGTGATTAAAAGTGTCAATCATTTGATTAAATACACAATTTATGAACTGAATCGCGACCAAAGTGTTGAACAGATATAAAGGCTTAGCATGAGGATTAGTTTTTATGTATACTCTTAATAACTGATAAGCAAACGGAATGACTTCAAATTAGTAATCGAAACTATAGAGGGAAATTATAACCACGAAACTGATTTTTGTTTCCAAATTACTAAAATAATAATCTTATAAGTATAGAAGTAATTTCTCATACTGAGCGCTTGAGTTGTATGTAGACTTGTAGAGAAAAAGTTGTTCTTCACATCTGACACTTTTACACTTTATAATTTAAAGCTAATATTTAAAGCTCTAGTCTTGCCTATGATCAACCGCTACCTTAACGTGAAACCGACATACTTTACCACTGCGTACATGTTCCTCCATTAATAATGACGAGTACATAAATATAGGCTTTATATCACGAACGCAGATCCAATGGGAAACAACGGAAAGGTAACCCCTACTTGCAAGGAATTAAATGATTAAGAAGATTTTAACACTAGTTTGACTGCTTGATTATTCATTTACTTTACCATAATAGGTTAAATGTTATTATCTCCCAAATTTCATTTCCATAGTAATAAAAACATTTAAACATACTTCAAATTTTTTGAATTCTAGCTGGTAAATTGCTACACTTATTAACAAAAAATTTGCATCCATTACCTAACCCAACCACGCGATACTAAGATTTAGTAAACGATTTAGGTAATATGTGCATGTTTGAAGTCTATAATCACTAAGCTGGTAAACATAAATCTGGTCACACATTAGGCAATATTTAGTGCCACAGTGACGCCAGACCACAAAATGGAGTCATGCGATGCACATTGCGCGCATTATACTGTTTATATTGCAGAAAATGGCAACACTGAATGGCAATAGCCGGAACCTAAATGTGTTTTATTGGCTGAAGCTCTAGGTGTCGCAGCAATTAATTAGTAGTTCTGATGGTAAACCATGATAATATATTGCTTCTTAGCAATGGGGCCGCGTTTTGTACCCTAACTTTATTACTGTCCATAATGTAATTTTTACTATGTTCCAGATATTTTGTTTTCTTTTTTGTTTGTAAGTTATTTGTGTGTATATGGCGTGAAAGTAATAAATTATTACTCATATCAGCCTATTGCAGTCCACTGCTGAACATAGGCTTCCCCCCAAAGGTGCGCCACTTTGCACGATCCTCCGCTGTTTTAGCCACTACCCGCTATCTTCTTTAGGTCATCTGAATAGAATAGAATAGTTTAGAAACACTTTATTAAATTGACACAGGAAAAAAACTTGATGCTAAAAACAAATACTATAAAAAAAATACATAAAAACATGGAAACATAACACAAAAGAAAGTACTTAATTATTACAATACAATAAATTATTACTGTGCCAATTAATTGGCGCTGGCTCAGCATAAAACAGTTATGGGCTACCACAACAGCCCTGTTATTCTGCCAGGACCTTGCAAGCAGTGAACGGTTGTGTTTTTGCGACGACTAAGTAAGAGTTAGTGTTTTTATGAAAGTGCGTGTTTGATATAGTAACCCTTTGTTTTTGGTAGTAGAAGTGTATTGTATGTAAAATGCATATGTGTGTCTGTGTGTGTGAAAGCAGAAATGTATGTGAATAGTGTGAGCTAGGTGTAAAACGGTAGTTGAACTCTTGAAGGATTTAAATATAGTTTGCAGTATAGTGTAAATATTATTTTTGACCATCTGGCTGGGGGGCGTCCTACACTACGTTTGCCAAGACGTGGTCTCCATTCGAGAACCTGTCTACTTCAACGCTCGTCAGTTCTGCGACAGACATGGCCAGCCCATTGCCACTTAAGCTTGCTACACTTTTGGATAATATCCATCACTCTTGTTTTCTGTCGCGTTTGCAATATTAATAAGGAATTATGAATAAAACTAGCTGTATGCCTTGATGTTTCTACTCCAAGGGACAAAGCGAGGTAATGACCCTTATTATGTTCTGTTAATTGTACTGTAGGTTTCTGTGTGTAAATAAAGCAAATTTTAATTCAAACAGCGACATCTACAATCCAGCATTGCCAATAGTATTCATAAATATGATTTTAAAAATCCTCTTTCCCACGTTTTGGCAAGCAGAGGTGGTACTAATAACGAGATTTAATGTTTTAAAAAGTGAAAATACTAACATTTATTCATTTAGTTAAAATATTATCTGAAAAGTCTAGCCATCGGATTCCACAGGTAGCTCAAAAATAAATGAAGTTCCTAAACTGGCCTCAACTGTAAACAATATGTTGATCTGACGGAAGTAATCCCCGCCTCATAATGTGTTACTAAAATATTTATAAACAATGTTAAGTAGTTCAGGGAAGCTCACCACCCCCATTCATACTGGCTACCCTGAAGTAAAATATTGATGTATGTTTACTTATACACGAAACTCACGCTCGCGCTCTTCAACATTTGTATTCAAATAAAATCTAATAAGATATCGTTTCCCACTGTCTTGAACGTGGACGTATTTTTATAGCAAATCCGCTCGTGTTCCAACTGAATAAGAGACAATAACGAAATCTTATTTGTGCTGCTGACCGTAGAAAGCTCGTCCCGACTCGTCGCGTGCCGCACGCAAGCGCCGCGCTATTTATTAAGATTTTTATTGCCGACCGTACTTCCCTCTTGTGAGGCTTGAAAAAAGGAAGAAGAATTTAAAGCTGCTAAATTAAGTAGACATAATAAACTGGATACAATGAAGAGATGTAATAAGGCCCCTTCCTGATCCCCCAATAAGACGAAGGCGACTCAGACTCTGATCCATACTTGAGTAGCAGTCGTCTTTGTCATTCTGATAGTGAAAGAAAGAGACAATACGTAAGTATAGATCAAGACTTGAGTCTCCTTCTGTAATGCGGGCCTAACTGAATCCAAACCGAATTTCATAAAACAGTATAAATCGTACTTGCTTGATTTGACCTATGTTCCTTGGGGAATTTGTTTAGTTTCATGAACTGATTAACCACCCGAGAGGTTGAAAGAGATTTACCTAAAGCCCTGTATATTATGTTTAATTTGTTTGGTGTTGCTATTCTTTGTGTGCTATTGTTAATGAGATGTAACTATGTGTATGACGTAGTAACAATAAATTACTTTTATTCTATTTTTTTCCATTGCAGGAATAACTAGGGATTTAATTAGGGAAATAGAATTGATGATATAAAATTATTTTTATCATTTTTCGTTTTTTTAATACCTTTTGGTTATGACTCATTTTTGCGGACTCAAATGGGTCAAATAAAAACAAGAATATTTTTTATAATAATTCAATAGCTATCTTTTTGATTATTAGGCAATGAAATTATTAAATTAGTACAATTTTATATTTATAGATTTGAGCATTTAAGATACAGGGAGGGGTACCATTTTACAACAGAGTTCAAATCAATAAAAAAAAGTTTTAAAAAAATAATTCAAAGTAGTCCACATTGATCAATCCTGCATCACCATCATCCAACTTGCCAATGCCTTGGCAGAATTGTAGTTGGTCGAGGTTAAGTTTGACCATCAGAGTCACTTTTAAAAATTTACTCATAGCAGAACTATAACTTGACTATCCAATATTTATTCACACATTTCAATCTAGGAGGAAGAATCCTTACCGTGTGGATATAATCAATTAAGTGGCGAGCTTAACTAACCCTGGAGTCAGAATTTTTAAACGGACAAAAATGGCCTGTGACTTGGTTTAACGACTTTAGTCTATATAACAGTTAAAACATGACTCCAATCGAGGTACATTAATGGTGTGGTGCACTTTTATATCCGTAATATTTTAGTTGTGTGCTGTAAGGTAATAACATATAATAATAATTTAAAAGTGCAAGCTTTTTATTGCCTAGTTCACGTGACTCATTAACAGGTTGACTTGACTGCAACACGCTTTTACTTAGTCTTTATAGTATTTTTAAACTTTAAAGAATATTCCTAGAGTTTTTTATTCAGTTTTGTTTTATGATACTGACTTCAAAAGTGTAACAAGAACGAAGAAAATAAACCTATTGCTTAATATTTCCTTGAAGTCGACAAAAAAAGGGTATTATAAGTAGTATATCAATAATTTAGTGTCCATATAAGCCTTGCGGTGATAGCCCAGTTGGTAATGACTTGTAATCCGAAGGTCGCGGGTTGAAATCCTGGTGCGGGCCTGTACCACTAAATTCGTTTTTTCGGCTTTATGTACGGATATCTAATTATCGCTTGCTCAACGGTGAAGGAAAACATCGTGATGAAACCCGCCCGTCCAACAAAATTCATTTTCGAAAGACGAGCAGTCCACCAACCCGCATTGGGCCAGCGTGGTGGACTAAGTATGGCCTAAATCACCTTCGTGTTTTGAAGGGAGGCCCGTGCCCCTCGGTGGGCACGTATATGGGCCTGGTAAGAAGAGAAGCCTTGCTTTTTTTTTTAATTTCATGAAATCATTATAACAATATTATAAAAAACTATACAATAAGACACCGAAACCCTATCGGGTTTAATATGTGTCGCGTCTGACATTGTTACACAATTACATCTACCTACATAAATTGTTTTTAATAATGAAAAGGCAATACAATATTCCATATCAGCATTCGGCATAAGCAAGAGCGAGAATAATATATAAAGCTTAGTTTAGTATTAGCTGGCGCTGCGTGAGTTTTTAAATATTTATAAGTAGCTTTTTTATAAAATAAACTTTTAAACCGTAAGCTACTACACTAATCAAGTCAAGTCAAAGTAGCTTCATTTCACAAAACATTTATAATGTTATTTAAAATAAATCAAAGTAATGAATTAAATAAGTTCTTTTAGCTCTACGCCTATTCGCAAAAAAGGCGTATAGTTCAAAGAAAGAATGTAGGTACTGGAATAACAAATTCTCTCTGAAGTCGGTTGAGAACTAAGTACCTGGATTCCAAACTGGCATTTAGAAAGAATTATTGCCTTCACTAATGTTTGACGACAGGTTTGCGTGTTAGTAGCTCTGTGTTGTATCCCAAGCGTAGTACGTAACAAACGCAAGGGATTTCGCTTTAGCTAACGTGAACAGACGGAATGTAACATGAATATAAATCTATATATTATCTGACGGAGTACTCTGAACGTCCTAATGACCATAAAGCCGTGTTCACATCAAACCGAAAATAGGCTGTTCGGTTATAGTACTGATTTTCTATACAAACCTTTTGTATAGAGAAAATCAAAATATTGCCAAGAATCAAATGAAAATACGTAATGTGAATGCGACCTGAAATACAATATCAACAAAACATGTGAATGGTTTTAATTTTTTTTTAATTATGCTCGTGATAGGCAGGTGTGGGAAAAGCTAACAAGGCATGAATCCCTACTCCCTACTAATATTATAAATGCGAAAGTAACTCTGTCTGTCTGTCTGTTACGATTTCACACGTCAACCGCTAAACTTATTTCAATGAAATTTGGTACAGAGATGGATTAGACCTCGGAAAAGGACATAGGCTACATTTTATTCCATAGCTGGGCACGATATAACGTTCTGTAATCCACGCGGGTGCAGCCGCGGTCGGTAAGCAAGTTACTTATAAGTAAAACAAAACACAACTATTAACTTTAGTCTAATTTGAGTGAAACCTTAAATTTAGTCCTGGAGAGCCCTTTTATCGTGACCTCTGATTAGTGTCGTTGATCCTGGTATTTATCTTCTTTGTGAGCCACTTGGCTCTGTGCCCGTCCTTAGAGTCCTTATTGTGGTTGTTTGGTTTGATTTGGTAGGTACTTTCATAGTGCTTTAAGTTTTTTTTAAGTGCCTAAAAGTCGGGAACAAAGGTGTAAAAACATAATATATACGTGAATATAGATTCGTTTTAGTATAAAATTACTTTCATAGTGATTTTGATAGTTGTAACTGAGTACGGCTTTTATCTAAATGAGAAAACAAAACTGTAGAAATTAAAGATTGACTTGGAGACCAAAGTCACTGGTGCTAGCCTAGTCTCTCATAATGTACTAAAAGGCAATATCCTACGTCCATATCATAAACCTTGAGAGAGAAATCCGTCTTTTTTTTTGAGAATTTCATACAGGTTACTTGGGGAAAATTGTTCAGTTTCATGGGATGAATCACCCCCTTAAGTTTCGCTAACTAATTTTAAATCACCCCATGTAAACAGCCTTATTTCTAAGCAGCAATTTCTGTTTCATCTGTTTGGCATTCATTTTATCTGTTGCCAATCCTGAAAATGCACATCATTGCAAAACAAGGGGTGGGGTTTGGTTACTGTATTGTCATCGTATTGTTCATTAAGTTCTATGTGTGAGGTCAAACTGGGTAACAAGATGCCGCGATTCGTTACCCCCATGTTACCCCACACCAGCTAACGTGGTTACGGACACCAAAGTAATATTACGGTTACGGAGTGAGAGAAGCTTCAGTTATCTACATGAACCGAATAAGGAATGCCAAATTATCATCAATTTTGGTACAGAATTGATTTTTCAGAGAGAGTAAAAAACTTTTTACAGAATATAAACAATGTTAATAATAAAGCTGTACATTTTTTTATTCGTTTTTCTATTTAGTCTATGTTTACTTGCATTTATTTTGTGTACAAATTTTTTTAAATGATATATCACCCTTTACCGACCTTCACAGCTTATAACTTGTAAACGGTTCAAGCTGTTTTGATAAAACATAGCTAAAAACCATCTTGAAGTCCGACGCCAAACAGCTTGCTGTGTTCTGTCGGTGTGTGGGAGTACCAGTGCCTTTATAGGCATTTTTTGGGTTAATTAACTCGCTCCATCGTTGACCTCATTTTTGATCTTTATGGTCAAGAGTTAACCCATCTTGTAATAATAATAAAAAAACTGCATAAAATCGGTGTGTTCGTTTAGAGCCTATACGATGCTACAAACAGACATACATATATTAAACTTATCACACCCCACTTTTTGGGTCGGTAGTTTATTAGTAAATGTTTACATCTTTAAAATAAACATAAATGAAACTACCAATGTTAATTTAGAAAGTCATTGCATGTAACGGAAAGTGCGCAAAGTTTCTCCAAATATTAGCGATAGGAGTATTTAGAGATCACGTTCATCAACTTCAAATTATACTGATACCGACTTCATTATTTAAGTACTTTGTTTTACTTGTTTGTTTGTAAGGTTTTAGGTTTTTTGAGTAAACAACTATTTGCGATAAGTTCACCACATACTTGATTATGTCTAAACGATAAGAAATGAGAACTGTAAAAATAGTTATTCGTCCGTTTCTTTTATTTCATCAGAATAAAAATAAAAACCACTCATTTATTTCTTAAATATATTCATGTGAAACTAAGGATTTGCCTAAGTTTTTATTTTACTAAGCATGAAAAACTTAGGCGATAAGTGTTTCATGTTCTTCAACTAAGCCCATGGTAAATACATATTTTTTTAATAATATAGATCAGCTCTAATGATTATCAAAATACATCATTTTCTTATCGCACATTCTTAACAACAATTTAGACAACACTAGTTTTTTACCTTGAAGCAACACATGCTAGGCTGCTGAGGACAATAACTAAATTCCTTTTTCTTACAGCAGTACTGTGAAAGTTATTGTATCATTTTGTCACACTGACAATTGTAGTCTACTTTCTCATAACAGTACGTGTCGAGTCTCCTTTAGCTTTCCTGAAAAATGTGGCAGAAATAACTTCAGAAGACAGTAATAAGAGAAGACGAATGTTTTAAGCGCGACTACAACCTTACAGAAGCACTGAAATGAAATCCCATTTATTTACCAATACAGAACACAAAAAATTACATAGTGACATGTAATTTACTTATGTCTAAGTAATTCTTTATAATTTGGATTGTGCTGAGTTGGCAAAAAGGTCCTGATAAAGGATCAACGTTGTGGTTTCGATTTCAACAAATACTAAGCTGAGTCCTGTTTGACATCGCACTAATAGTTAATTATACCCTTTTCCAAAAAAATTTTTTTGTACAGCGATAGTTAGAGGTTTGGATTATGAAAAACTTATTCACTTTTCCCCGGTGAAGTCGCGTTCGCAAAGTTAGTAATGGACAATATTAATCAAATTTAGGAAATTTCAAATGGGGGTTCCCGGGTTTTAGGGGCGTCCAGCAGTAAAGTGTATATTAACATAATTTACGCATGCATGTTGTATTATTATAAAACGATTTTATTTAGCTTATTCTGTTTGTCTTTATTTGGTTATTAAATTATAAACATTATACAGCAAAAGCAGCCTCAACAGACATTAGAGTCGCAAGGAATGTAGAAAATAGTAATATTACATACAAGATTTATTGTTTTAATAAAAAATGAAATGTTGGACCACTTGTGACTCCACATATTTGTTTTTTATTGTTAAAATGAGTGAGCCCACATGGTACTTTAGGGTCTGTTCAAAGTGGGCTTTGCATCGCTACCAAAAACTATTTACCTTCGAATTTATATTTGCCTTTGTCATATTACAGATGCGTTTTGTCACTTTGAGTTACCTTAGAGTCAGTTAAATCATGAAGGATTTGACAGCCCATCACATTTTCAATGTCGGGGTACTTCGTAATTCGGGAGTGTGTTCAAGAGTGTATGCATGACCTCATTCCGCCTTATTTCTTGTATCGGAAGTTAGGACGCACCAATCTTAAAGCTCGGCTTCTTTTTATAATGCGCACTCGTATGGAATGGAGTTTACGAGGTAATATAACTTGAACGTGGGAAAATACTTTTCGTGCATAAGATTGTTACATCCTCAGTTTTTTTTACCAAACTTTTTACAATATTAATAACAAAAAAAATCCTCAACTACATCGTTTCTCTGGCACAAGCCACAGGATACTTAATAACTTTTACCCGTACCTACTGTTATTAGGTAGTACAGGGAGCAAGCGAACAATTTTATTAAGTAATTAAAAAACCCCCCACGCAAAAAAGTAAAGCGGACATTTAAAAAGTAAAAAATAATACCTTTCGTTGAGCCATCAAATTCATTTCAGAAATACCTATATATATTTTAATTATCGAAATCGATGGATGGCACGATAGGGTTTGCTCATTAAAATGGCGCTATAATGTCGCGTCGGGGTACCGCTTTAGTGAATCAGACCCTTCATTTGATTGACCCTTCATTTGATTGGGTCTGATTCACTAAAGCGGTACCCCGACGCGACATTATAGCGCCATTTTAATGAGCAAACCCTATCGTGCCATCCATCGATTTCGATAATTAAAATATATATAGGTATTTCTGAAATGAATTTGATGGCTCAACGAAAGGTATTATTTTTTACTTTTTAAATGTCCGCTTTACTTTTTTGCGTGGGGGGTTTTTTAAATTTTTAATTTAATTTTTATTTCAAAATTTTTAACTTATTTCAAGGATGTGCTAGTGTTCTGGATATCCTAGCCGCAGCATCAGCTCACCGTGTTGCCACCATTGCATTGTATGCAGAATCAAATACTGAACAAAACGAGTCCAAACACGACATATCTGCTATTATTTTTTCAAGGATGTGCTAGTGTTCTGGATATCCTGGCCGCAGCATCAGCTCACCGTATTGCCACCATTGCATTGTATGCAGAATCAAATACTGAACAAAACGAGTCCAAACACGACATATCTGCTATTATTTTTTCAAGGATGTGCTAGTGTTCTGGATATCCTGGCCGCAGCATCAGCTCACCGTGTTGCCACCATTGCATTGTATGCAGAATCAAATACTGAACAAAACGAGTCCAAACACGACATATCTGTTATTATTTTTTTAAGAGTGTGCTAGTGTTCTGGATATCCTGGCTGCACCATCAGACCAAGAGTTCCATAATCCTGCATAGTTATTAAGCATACATGAGTGTTTCAAGTTTTAGGTCACATGTATGTTTGAAAGTAAAGTAAATACACATTAAGAGTCTAAGAACCCTACCGCAGCTAACAAAAGAGCTGATGACCTTGAAACGGCTGAACCGATTTTGATAAAACGTATCTAAGAACCATCGCCAAAAAACCTGCTTGTAAATAAAAAAAAACGCATCCAAATCGGTTCACCCGTTTGAGAGCTACGGTGCCACAGACAGACACACAGACACACAGACACACACACATAGCGGTCAAACTTATAACACCCCTCTTTTTGCGTCGGGGGTTAAAAAAAAGAATCTCGGCAACAATTACACGCTGTATAATTTCAAACTCTTTACTACTTGCTACGAAAAAGAATATTACTTTCGTCCAATTAAAAACGGCAAAGGTTAAAGTGTTTGTACCAGACAAAGTCTTTACTTTCTTTTTAACCCCCGACGCAAAAAGAGGGGTGTTATAAGTTTGACCGCTATGTGTGTGTGTCTGTGTGTCTGTGTGTCTGTGTGTCTGTCTGTGGCACCGTAGCTCTCAAACGGGTGAACCGATTTGGATGCGGTTTTTTTTATTTACAAGCAGGGTTTTTGGCGATGGTTCTTAGATACGTTTTATCAAAATCGGTTCAGCCGTTTCAAGGTCATCAGCTCTTTTGTTAGCTGCGGTAGGGTTCTTAGACTCTTAATGTGTATTTACTTTACTTTCAAACATACATGTGACCTAAAACTTGAAATACTCATGTATGCTTAATAACTATGCAGGGTTATGGAACTCTTGGTCTGATGCTGCAGCCAGGATATCCAGAACACTAGCACACTCTTAAAAAAATAATAACAGATATGTCGTGTTTGGACTCGTTTTGTTCAGTATTTGATTCTGCATACAATGCAATGGTGGCAACACGGTGAGCTGATGCTGCTGCCAGGATATCCAGAACACTAGCACATCCTTGAAAAAATAATAGCAGATATGTCGTGTTTGGACTCGTTTTGATCAGTATTTGATTATGCATACAATGCAATGGTGGCAACACCGTGAGCTGATGCTGCGGCCAGGATATCCAGCACACTAGTACACTCTTAATTATTTTGAAAATAAGTTAAAAATTTTGAAATAAAAATTAAATTAAAAATTTAAAAAACCCCCCCCGCAAAAAAGTAAAGCGGACATTTAAAAAGTAAAAAATAATACCTTTCGTTGAGCCATCAAATTCATTTCAGAAATACCTATATATATATATTTTAATTATCGAAATCGATGGATGGCACGATAGGGTTTGCTCATTAAAATGGCGCTATAATGTCGCGTCGGGGTACCGCTTTAGTGAATCAGACCCTTCATTTGATTGACTATTCACTGATTCACTAAAGCGGTACCCCGACGCGACATTATAGCGCCATTTTAATGAGCAAACCCTATCGTGCCATCCATCGATTTCGATAATTAAAATATACATATATAGGTATTTCTGAAATGAATTTGATGGCTCAACGAAAGGTATTATTTTTTACTTTTTAAATGTCCGCTTTACTTTTTTGCGGGGGGGGTTTTTTAAATTTTTAATTTAATTTTTATTTTTGTGTCTTTAAAGGAAGGAAACTGTTCCTTGTGACATAAAAGCTCTCTGTTTTGTGACTGTTAAGTACGTTTCAAATGAAGCCTCACAACTTGGTACATAAAGTATTTCAGTATTTTAATTACTTGTTTAAGTTTGTATGACTACTTAAAAAGTATTTTTTGAGCATGTTTCCCAGGACTTGACATACATTATATTGTATTTCCAAGGCAAAACATTTAGAGAGATAATTTCACAAGATTACCTAACAAAAAATTTTAAAGGAGGAAAAAGCGTGAATGCCATTTTAAGAAACTTGTATATATTTATTTACGCTTGTAATATTTAAATATCGTTGGCTACCAACTCATTATAAGGTATTAAACACACATCAACACGGTCTAGGGATATTGCACGATTTTTCTTACAAAAGAGGTCTGTTTGAGAAGCTATAATAGCATACTGAAGATACATGGAGAGCTATAATTTTCAGACAAGCAAGCGCTAGACCTGAATTTTCAATTCGAGTCAATAATTTTTTTTTTCCAAATTTGTGAAAACGTGACAAAAAAAAGAGTGAATTCGACCATTTTCATACAAAAAGCAGGCAAAAAGTGCATTGTCGTTTTCGTTTCCATCACGTTTTTACAAATTCCAAGTAAAACAAAACTTAGTAGGTAACTAGAATTAGAAATTCAAGTGTAGCACTTGCTCGTCTAAAAATTATAGCCCTCCACGTATCTCCAGTATGCTTTTATAGCTTCTCAAACAGGCCTCTTTTGTATGAAAAAATTAAAAATCGTGCAATTTCCCTAGACCGCGTTGATGTGTATATAATGTGTGATAAATTGGTAAATAATTCGATTTGGAACTTAGAATGTAGAACTTGGTTAATGCGATCCTGTACATTACACGATGTTAGTCGGAGTTGAATTTACAAACCGGTGCTAAATCTGCAGCGGCTGCAGTTTGAACGAATTAAATCGAGCTTCAGTTTAAATGTAGCGCCAACGTTAGATTTATTGTATTTCTAGCTCACACACGGGTCCGAATACAGGAAATTTCATTAACCAAGTAAAAGTGATACCATTTACAATACAACGAAGGCATAATTTCTCAACAAAATAAATTGTGTTCTACATTTCACAATACATCGTACCTAACATACTACAAATACATGTTTTTGTTTTCGTAGTTTTGCATAATGGCACTCGCTCAAACTTTCTTTGCGTAAAGTTCATATTATACTTCAGCGCCTCATCATTTATCAACCCTCATAAGTTAAGATATGAAACGAGAACAAACACAATTTTGCACAAAAACTAATTACTGAAATTAA
This sequence comes from Aproaerema taeniolella, assembly GCA_949987775.1. Taxonomy (NCBI): domain Eukaryota; kingdom Metazoa; phylum Arthropoda; class Insecta; order Lepidoptera; family Gelechiidae; genus Aproaerema; species Aproaerema taeniolella. The sequence continues at coordinate 20,533,471 of OX465254.1, read as the reverse complement.
GGAAACGAAGATATGTTTGTAGATTTTCATAATACGAATTTCATAACTTTTAGAACTTAAAAAGTCTGGAAGAATAAAAAATGGAGGCCTTGATCAACGGATAAATAAAAATAGGTAAAAAAACTTTTTAAGTTAAACGGTTTTATGTTAAACATACATTGCAATGTTTAAGATAAATGTACTAAAAACCAAAAAATAATAAAATAGATACAGTCGTGGGAATTATAAACATATGCATAGACTAGACTAAAATAAAACCGTGGGGCACGTCAATTGTCTACAAATTATCGACTTAATGTGCCCCACGGTTTTATTTTAGTCTAGTCTATGCATATGCTTATAATTCCCACGACTGTATCTATTTTATTATTTTTTGGTTTTTAGTACATTTATCTTAAACATTGCAATGTATGTTTAACATAAAACCGTTTAACTTAAAAAGTTTTTTTACCTATTTTTATTTTCTAATTTTTAGTTTTTATTAAAAACATACATTTGGTAGCGGCGGCCATCTTGTATTTCAATTTTTTATAGTATATTGTATTCTGCTTGTTGAGCCCTTTCATTTGATACCCATATTGATGGGATTTATAAAACCTACGTTATCCGTCATTTTGTAGCGGCCGCCATCTTGGATTTCAATTTTTTATAGTATATTGTATTCTGCTTGTTGAGCCCTTTCATCTGATACCCATATTGATGGGATCAATAAAACATAAATTATCCGCCATTTTGTAGCGGCGGCCATCTTGAATTTATAATGATAATGAATAAACATAATTGTATTGTCACCAAAATCCAAAGTGTATACAAAATTTCAGATTAATCGGTTGACAGGAAGAGGGTGAAATTTGAATTACTAAATTTGACCCAAGAATAATAAATAAAACAAACGGGGTGAGCTAAATAAAACCGTTTAAAAAATAAGTTTATTGGAGGATTATTTTTCATTTAATGACGGTCTTTAAGAGTCAAAGAAACTACCAACGCAAACGGGGTCTTGCCGGAGTTGTACAGTGAATCGAGTACCAATTATAAATTATTAGTCATTTTGGTATTTTGTTTTTTTATGTATTGAATTTTTTAATATGGACAAAGCCTGAAAGAAATGATTTATTATTATTATTAGTAAAGAGTAAGAGTCCGTTTTGTTTTGTGGTAGAGTCATAATGATACATACATACACAAAGGATGCAGTCACCGCTTTGTTTATCAGCGCCACGCCGCCCAACAGGGTTATATCAACATTGGAGCTGCGTTTTGGGAACCCTCACTGCATAATTTATAAAAAAAAAATGCTACTCTCAAAGGCCTCTCATAGTAAGGTTTCCCATGTCTCGTAGGTCCCTCAGAACATACATAAAGACAGACATAAATACCCATGACCCAAGAACAAACATCTCGGCCGGTTTGGTCGAGTGGTAGTGGCGCTGCCGCCTCTTGATCGACGGGTCCTGGGTTCGAATCCCAGTCGGAGCAAATATTCGTGTAAAAAGCAGACATTTGGTCTCGGGTCATGGGTGTTTGTCTCTGTCTTTATGTGTGTTCCGAGGGTCCAACGACACAAGGGAAAACCTTAATGTGGGTCTTTAAGTGTATGGCGTTTTATTTATTTTATTTTATCTCTGCTTTTTACACAAATCGATCAAGAAGCAACGCCACTTCCACTCGACCAAACTGGCCGTCATATATGAATATACATGCCGTATAGAATAATGCCAGACCTCAAGACACTTCAGTCCTTATCCTTGTATTGTTGTATGGACGTGAGCAGTCTAACGCTGGGAATATTTACAAGGTATCAACATTGTTTCTAGTATGACATAGGACACATACAAACTCTAAAACTTATTACAAGTTAAAAAGAGAAAGGACATGTACATGTTTACTTAAGATGTTGCTAAAAAGAGATAGAACGTATTTACTTTTGCTTCTGTGTACACATCAGTATGCGAAAAGATAAGACATTTAACAAACAATTCATATAATATTGAAACTTTATATTTAATTGCGAATCTTGAATTTTACTACAGTCATGAAAAACTTTGAAATGTGTATGTTCTTCTTCGTAACGAGTATAGACAGAACATAGTCCAAAAGACAAAAGACGGCGTAATTTTGAGTCAGAGGCCACTAAAATGGGCTGAAGCACATAGATTTCATTGAAAACACACGTTTTGTTTTAACAATATAATACACTGTTATACTTAAATATTCTTGAACGTTTTATAAATCTCAGACGCAGTTTAAAATGAATGTGTCACTTTTGGATTGAAGGACATCATTTTAAATAAGAATCCAAATAAAAATTGCTAAACTAGGAATGTTGGAGAAGGTTGATAATAGACCCATGCAGTCTCCCCTTTCGTGTGTATCAGGTTAACTTGAGTAACTGTGGTATCGGAGTTTCCAAACCGCCAAATAGTGTAAATTAAAGTCAAAGCAAAGTCACGATCAAATACCTATCTCAACCAAGCAGTGCGTTGTATAATTATATCTGTGATAGCTCGCAGAGGTTGCGTGTCGTTATCTTAATTCTTTTCCCAATAGACGTGAGGAAAACAAGCGAGACAATAAGAGAAAACAGACGTTTTGTTGGAAAATGAGGTTGTTCACAAAATGGACGCGGAGTTTTTAAGACATCAGTTCGAAGATGGACATGACGGAGTTGTGGTCAAGAATAGTGAGTACTCGTATGACATTTCACGCAAGACTCAATAATTATCATGTTTTACTCACTGACAAGTTAAACATACCATCAAGATCCTTTATACCCTTGTTTCCAAATACAGATGTTTGAATTTGAAGAGATAGTACAAGTTATTGAAATCACATTCAACAGTCTATAGTCTGAAGGTATCATGTACTTGTGATAGGTTGGCAGCCTGCGCAGAATCCAGCAGAATCCTTGCCTTTTACTAACTTTTACGGTATGCTAAGGAGGTGCTGACAGTTGTGGCATCAGTAGATTCCTCCATCGCCAATGGTCTTATCGACCTTGCATTCATATGAACTGAAGAGAACTTGGAATAAGCTCGTTACTCTGGCTCGTCGTTCTTACATTCGCGCACTTTTTTAACAGCAAGGACGATCTAAATAATTTACGTCGTCCTTTTTGATGTATACCTTGGGCCCAATATCCAGAAAATTCAGTTATTAGTATCGTTGCCCTGAATCGATGACGCCTGGGTTCGATCAAACATTTGTGCACAATACAAATTTTTGTTTTCGGGTCTGGGTGTTCATGTTTAACTTTGTATCTCAAGGCACCCACATCATGATACAAGGTGTAGCATTGTTACCAAACAACTCAGTCAATATTTAACTTTTGTTTTTCAGAGTTGAAGCCGGGAGTGCGCCACCTGCAGCTGGTGTATATGTTGTGTTGCGCGGTGTCGCTGGGCGCGGCGCGGGGGGCCACGCCGGTCGCTCTGCTGGCTCTTACTGATCGCACACGACGCAATGATACCTATATACAGGTGACTACAGCTTATCCTGAAGTTAAAATCAAAATGCGAAAACGTTAATACCATTAACTGAGAAGCTCGACAAACTTTGAGTTTCAACTGTTTATTGCGATCTTAGGTACTTTAAAGTTGCAAACCTTGGCGATCAAATGTAGATTTACACTTTAACCGTAAGTTTCTAACTGCTAGATGCATCTTCTTCAACAGCCCATATACGTCCCCACTGCTGGGGCACAGGCCTCCCTCAATAACATGAGGGGTAAATGCATGATCAAAGTTGTCAAAGTTGATGCTAGATGCATGATCAAAGTTAACTTCATAATCTCAGTTATCCCAGTCGACTGTTACTATCACCGCTATTATAACGTTCCCATTAACATTACTAAATGCTACTAAACTGTGAGTTTTACATATTATTAGATAATGTGGCACTTTAAAAACTAAAAAAGAGCTAGTCCTGTAAGGCCAGGCCCCGATTCTGTAACTTCAGTTGTGTGTCGATGGAATGGTTGCCATTTCATTGGTTCAGGTGGCGAAACTGAGAATTATCCTTTCATACAGCCAATTACGGGCTGCTTTGACTAGTGGCGACACCGCCAACTGAATTTTCTGTTGCTAGGTAGTTTGCAACTTTACGTTCGATTAGCGGTGGCGCTGCTGGTCGGGGTGGTTATCAGCAAGTATATGAAAATTTAATAGTTCTCAATTTCGCCACCCGAATAGATAAAATGGCTTTCATTCCATCGACATACTACTGAAGTTACAGAATCAGGGTCCAGCTCTTTCACATAATGAATTGTTAACGAAGATAATCGACACCTCATTCTTAAGTCTGTATTACAGAACGCGACTCAGACTGATCTACACTTAAGTAGCAGTCGTTTTGTTATAAGTAAGATAAAGAAACCAAAGGGTAGATCAATATTGAGTCTCCTTCTGTAATACGGGCCTTAAACGTTTAAAGCGCTCGCTACTCTCAACCGATCAGTGAGGTTCAGTAACCTGATGGGTGACCAAATTGGAAATTTATCACGAGCGTTTCCGTGCTTCGGAGGGCACGTTAAGCTGTCGGTCCCGGCTGTTGTCGATTGACTACAATTGTTAAAACCAAGTCTGAGGCCATTGTGCTGTTTGAAAACTCTGACAGCAGGTTTAGATAAGTTCGCCACACACTTGACTATACCTACGCTATAAGAAGAAGAATATTTTGCCCAGATATACGAGTGGGACAGACGCGTCCAGGGAGCCATCGTATCCTCACTCCTGAGTGGGTACGCGCTGGGCGTGCTGCCAGCGGAGCTGCTGCTGCGGCGCGGGGGGGGGAAGCACGCGCTCACTGGGGCGCTGCTCGTCAGCGGGGCGCTGCTTGTCGCCATGCCTACTATTGTTACAAAGGTACGATATATATATTATACTAGCTTTTCACTCAGGAATTCGTTCCCATGGGAATTTGGGACTGCGCAGCCTATGTGTTAATGCAGGGTGTCAGCTACCAATGTTATTACACTTGGTCCGGCCGTTTGAGCGTGAAAGAGTAACAAACCAATATATTAGTAATAGTAAGGATATATTAAGAAGTGTCACGTCTCTAGTACTTAACGACTTTTTAAAGATTTTCGTTTACAATTTCTCAGTTTTTCTGTTTTACAAGCTATCTTATGGAAGAGTTTCAACAGAATACGTTCATAACTTTTTGTGACGATCATCATAACTTACAAAATTGTTAGTTTTTTTTTGCAATTTACTTCTTAGCTCCTTGGAAAATTTTCTATTTAAAAAATCTATTATAATTATTCTTGAGTTTAGCACAAACCTGATTCTTCAAACTGCAACAAAAAATTCATTGCATTTTTTTGGGCTTCAAGACTGATAACCTTTGGTCATTATTGCAGGGTGGCTGGGTGGCAGTGTGTAATGCATTCCTCTGGCTCGGGGTGGCGCAGGCCTGTCTGGCGCCCGCCAATCAGGTGTTGCTCACGAGGTTCCTGCCCCCCAATGAGAGGAGCATCTTCAGTATTGTTGTGCATTCTGGTATGAATACTATCGCATTCAAATCTAATCAGTAAATTGTAGATAGGTGCTTATAAAGATATAGAAAATAGAAAAACTACGTAGCACACAAAATTACGACACACCTTTTAACATGAGTAATATACATAAAACACGATAAAAGCCTAACATGTGGAAACTCAATATTTTAACATCATCAATTATCTAAATTAGCAATTATGCTTGCGGCAGACGTTTCAAAATTACTTACAAGTACTTATATTTTCTTAACGTCTCTCGGCAAACAGCAACCAGTCTCGTACTTGTCTTATAAAAATCAATTTACTTATATGAAAACGAAACTCACTGAACCACAATAAGATAATAGAAGCACTGTATACGAGTAATACAGCACTAGAAATAGAAACGATTAATTGTTGGAGACTAGCTAAACTCACTATCAGAGGCTAAAACCAAATGATAAAAAAGCATCGAATATCGAAACTTACAATGAATAAATTAAGAGAATATCCGACAAGCGATGATTAAATTAAGTTGTATCTCCTTCGTTTGGCTGTGATCCAATGACCACAACTGTAACATGAAATAAACTCGCATAAATCTACGCTATCGACTTATGTGTGGTTCGATATTGGAAAACTTTAATTTGATTGAGCTTCAACATTAATTCGTCCATAACACTTCTTATTCGGATGTGTTGTTCCGATATTGAATTGATTTTGCAAGTAATTTGCAACCACATTCTGCTAAACGAAAAAAAAACTGAGTCTTAAATTGAATAATACATTAATTGTAATCCTTCTTGCCGTTTTTAATGCTGCAACATTTTTCCTCTTGTTTTCTAAGTCTCAAATACTCTCTTTTCTAGTCTGTTATTCTTAATGAGAAACGTGACAAAACGATAGAAAAACAAAATCTCAAACGTGTCACTTCAGGCAGCCTGCAATTCTTTGTTCGAGTTTATATTTGTTTGTTCAAATATTCCTTGTAGAGAAAGGCGCAACACATGGTGACTTTCAACAGCACATGCTGAGTCAGATCAGAACCCATTCACTGACACAACGCTGTTGATGATGCTATGCATTTTTTTACTAACTTTGTTTCTTCTTATTTAATTGTGGTTTGTGTAGTGAATACATGTTATCTATGAATATTTCTAAACGATGAAATACATTGTTGTTTATTTCAGGCACAACTCTGGGTATAATAATAGGGATGCCTGTGTCTGGCATCCTGTCGCAGACGAGGCTAGGCTGGGAGCTGATCTTCTATTCGCAAGCTATGCTGGTACTCTCCATGGCTTGCTTATGGGGTCTCCTCACCGCCAGTACTCCAGAGCAGCACCAGGCTATGGGAGATACGGAGAAAGAGTTCATAAGGGAGTCTTTAAGTAGCTATAGTAAGGTAAAATACTATTATTTGGCTTTTTGATAAAGTTGAAAACTTTTATCGAAAAACAAAAATTATTAAACCTTCTTTTCTCCATTTTTTGTGGCAAAGATTCTCAAATTTCACCCCAGAATGGATATTTGGACTATAGAATTCATAGAAAGACGATTTTTGAATTTAAGATCACTTTCATTTCATAAGATTTATTGTACATTGCGGAAGTAGTTTGCGCATGTCGAGGCACTTACGCAGGTTTTATGCATTGTGTAAATGACTGTGTAAAGATATGCTTGGGTCCAGTTATGTTATGTTTATCAGGCGTTTTCAGCACTTAGCCTCTCCATTGGGCCATTGTGCGTGATATTGTTTGGGCTAGCTATTCCAGCCAGCCAATGTTCTCCCTGAAGCACGTAAGATTTTTTACATTCCTGCATGCCTCTGATAGGAATGTGCTAGTCTAGTATCCTAGTTTGTACCATTATACCCGCTCGAGCCCCCTACGAAATTTCATTGTCTATGAGCCATCACCCATCATTATCTATGAGCTATCACTTAATCAAATCAAGCCATCACCACAATCTTAAATATTTTCCAGAAAGTTCTCGAAGTTCCATGGAGGAGTATTCTAGAGTCCCGTCCGTTCTGGGCCACAACGGTTGCTCACGCTGCCAGCAACATGGTTTTCGTCTTCTTCCTCTTTCACGTTCCTGATTACTTACTCACTTTTGGCACTAATATAAGAACAGTGAGTATGCAAAGCATTGGTTACAGTCAAGTTTATGACATTAACGATAATTAAATGTTAAGTTAATAACGATAAGCCCAGAGGTAAATAGTAATTCCCCTAAAACGTTTCATTGCAGTAGGTCGGCAAGAGTCAGTAGCTCAAAAAGCTTTTACGAGAAGTTATCAGATCTTCAAAGTTTTCATCTAGGCACAGATCTAACCTACCCTGCAAACTCTCAAACTAGGCCAAAAATTTTCGCCTGTTTTCAAATCATGGATTAATATTATTACTCTAATTTTATGTAGTCTATTTCGACCCACTGAAAATAATTCAAATAGCCTCTTTCCAATTTCAGGTTTCCTGGCAATCAACTCTTCCATTCGTCGCATTATGGCTGCTGCGCATTACAACCGCTCCGACCATTGATTGGTTCTGTCGTCTTCTTAGACTCAGTTTTAAGATAAAACTCACGTATCTCAGGAAACTCATCAATGCTATGGGTTAGTTCTTTATGTAATTAAGATGAAGCAAATTGTTTTCTAGGTTATATCAGTAGTTACATTTATTTATATGTACCCTATTTATTTTGTCATTCTAGGTGCTTGTGGAGTCATTTTAGGACTGACATTGGTATCAAATTTGGCACCAACTTGGCATCAAACAGCTATCGCCCTCTTAATTTGTACCCTTGGAATATTGGGATTCCAGATGTCTGGATTTCTAGTAAGTATAAGAAAATACCAGATTTCTGTCTCTGGTTACAATTTTACACTTGATATCATGCCATTTTTATCCTCCTCATTACTAAAGATTAATGAGGAGGATAATGAGAAGGCATTCAACATAAAATTAACAAAACACGAAATGAAATGAAATATCATTCCATTTCGTGTTTTGTTAGTTTTACGTTGAATGCCTATTACAAAAACTATTATCTTATCAACACATGTCCTTTATTGTACTTTTCATTTTTTGTAGCTAGTTTTACTTTCAATTTACTTTTTTTAGCTATTAAATATTGTTATTATGGTGTGAGGAATTTGTAAGGTGAGTCAGACCAAGTCAAGCTTTCCTGGATTTATAAAATAACTTTGTTTCAGGAAACACACAAGGACATGAGTGAGAACTACCCTGGGACCACGATGGTGATATCCCGGGCGGCAGCCAGCGTCGTCGGGGCGCTGGTGCCCATCGTCGTGGGCTCCATACTTCATGATGACGAGGTTGGTTTATATTTTCTAATTCAATTTATCTAGTAGTTTTGTTGTGACTTCGTTCGCTGAGTAATTCCGTCGATCTTGTAGCAAATAAACGAGAAGTCAGGTAATAGCCTGGTATTTAATTGGAATTTTTTGCAATACTATTCACATTACAATAGTCGCCATATTACACAGTAATCAAAGACAACATACATAGACATAGACTAACACCCCCCCTCAATTTCTAGTTTGCTAAACAAAAAATAACCAAATAACACTTAACTAGAAATTGAATAACTAAAGCAAACATAAAATTAACATTTCTACTACTTAAATAAACGATCACATAAACAATTAAACTTTACATTATTTAACGGTTTCGTTAACATATCCGCTAAATTTTCTTCAGTCTGTACATACTCAACTGTCACAAGTTTTTTAATAACAAAGTCCTTTACGAAATTATACTTGATGTCAATATGCTTACTTCTTTTAGTATTCTCACTGTTGTTTAACATTTTTATTGCACTTTGGTTGTCGACCAACACCTTAACTTCTCCAACTTCTCCAAACTCACTTGCTAACCCTCTGACAAACAAAACTTCAGAAATACATAAAGATGCAGAAATATATTCAGCTTCCGCCGATGACAACGAAACTGTCTGCTGTTTTTTAGACGTCCAGGATATCAGATTATTGTTGTGAAAGACAATCATTCCACTTACACTTTTGCGATCAGTCTGATCTCCTCCCCAATCTGCATCGCAATAACTAGTAATCTTATTACCTGGCGATCTAGTATACAACAAGACTTTATCCATAGAGCCTTTCAAATATCTCAAAATTCTTTTAGCAGCCTCCCAAGTTGTCTTCGTAGGTTTACTCATATACCTGCTTAAGTATGAGGTAGCAAAAGTGATATCTGGTCTCGTTACAGTAATATACGTAAGACAACCAATAAGTTCTTTATATGGTACATTGTTAACTATATCTTCTTTTTCAGAGACCGTGAAGTTTATTTCCATAGGAGTTTTAGCAATTTTACATGCACTCATCCCAAACTTTTCAAGTACTTTAGTTATAAAACTTTTCTGAGAAACAATCATTCTAGTTTCTTCTCTTACAATGTCTAAACCAAGGAACTTCTCTATCTTCTCAAAAACTTTTGCTTTAAATTCCTTTATCAGTTCTTCCTTTACCTTTTGAATTTCTTTCTTTTCTCCTAATATAAGTATATCGTCTACAAAGACCAATAACCATACTTTATCACTCTTATACAAACATATATCGTACTCTGATCTTTTTAAGTTAATTTTTTGGCAGAATTCATCAAATCTTTTGTTCCACGATTTTGGAGACTCTTTTAAACCGTACAACGCCTTCTTTAGTTTTAGAACAGTTTTCTCTGAGCTTTCTGCTGTTTTTATACCTTCCGGTATTTTTATGTAAACATTCGTATCAAGATAACCATTAAGAAAAGCGGTAGGTATATCTAATTGTATCAAATGCCAATTATTTGTTATAACTTGCGATAAACACATTCTTACGGTGGTCATTTTAGCGACAGGCGAATATACGAAGATATCATTTCCTGTATAATCTTGTTGGAACCCTCTAGCAACAAGTCTAGCCTTTTTTGTGCCATCCGATTTCGTTCTAAACACCCACTTTGTGTCGATAGCTTTAGCATCTGTTGGAAGTTGTACTTCTGACCATGTTTCCATTGATTCTAAAGAATTTATTTCTTTATTAATGGCCTCTATCCATTGCTTAGCATCAGAACTCGAAATTGCTTCATTATAGGTAACTGGATCGTTGGTATCACTGATAAGGCTCATTTCGTAACTTTGCAAGAACCTCGGAGGTCTCAAAGATTCTCGTGGACGCAGCGAGTATCCACTTGCTTGGCCTTCTTCTTCAATAGTTTCTTCTAAACTCTCTACAGCTTCTTCGAAATTACTTTCCTCGCTCTCTTCTTCCTCACTTGTTACATTTTCTTCAGTTTCTTCAACCATCTGCTCGATATAGTTCTCATTTTTATTCTTTCCTACCATATGAGAATCATTCGAGGGAAGAAAAACCACATCTCGGTGAATTTCAATTTTTCCGCTTTGCGGAACAAATATTCTGTAACCTTTTACCTCAGTGTCATAGCCCATGAATAATCCCATCTTATTTTTTGGGTCCCATTTTTGTCTCTTCGCACTAGGTATCAATACAGAAACACGAGTACCAAAAACTTGTAGTTTATTAATTGACGGCTCCCTGTTATGATAAACTTCGAATGGAGTTTTTCCTTTCACGTGGCTAGGTCCTGTACGATTCAACGTATAGACAGCTGTGTTTATGGCTTCAGCCCAAAAGTGTTTAGGCATACCTGATATCATTGCCCGAGCAGCCTCAACCAGTGTCCTCATCTCGCGTTCAGCGCGCCCATTTTGTTGAGGTGTGTATACTACGCTTTTCTCGTGTTTGACACCTAAACCGCTTAACAAAGTGCGTAACTCATCATTGACAAATTCCATACCATTATCACTTCTCAAAACTTTTAGTTTTTCACCTGTTTCTCTTTCTGAACTCGCAATAAAGTTTTTTATCGCAGTTTTCACTTCACTTTTATGTTTTAGAAAATAAACTTTTCTATAACTTGAGTAATCGTCCTTTAAAAGGAGGAAGAACTTTGCCCCACCCAAAGAAACATTTTCCATCGGCCCACAAACATCAGCATGCACAAGCCCCAGTCGATCGGAGGCTCTAGACAAACTAACTGGAAAAGGCAACCTGTGCTGCTTGCCTGCCAGACAGGATTCACAAGTATTATCGCTTTCTTCTAAAAAACTTATGTTTTTATTCTTTAAAAACTCTCTTACGTACTGAAAATTCTGATGGCAAAGTTTTTTGTGCCAGAAATTCAATTTTTCTGTCATAACAGAACTAACAAAACATTGTGATATGTCACTCATGTCAGCGTGCATGTCGCACTCATTTGGACTTTTTTGTTTCATTAACAAACTTTTTGGTTTTGTATCATACAATGTAAACATCATTTGAAATAACTTTTCAGATCTTCTTGCTATCGCACGAACTTCCCCACTTTGGTTAACAAACTTAAAATATTCTTTGTCCGAAATTAACGAAATGCCTTTGTCTAAGACAGATCCCACTGAAAACAAATTGAACTTTAATTCAGGTACATACAGCACATCTGACAAAATGGTTTTTATAAACTTTTCGCCGTTCCAGGCAAACATTTCAACTTTGCCTCTGCCCATAATACTTAGTAACTTTCCATCACCAACCGTTACTTTGCAGAAACCGTTCTCTTCACATAATGATTTAAACAATAACTTTTCACCGCACATATGTTCAGTAGCTCCTGAATCCATGTACCAAGGTTTTTCAAGGCTCGGAGTGCTTCTGTTAGTAAAACACATAAACGCATTCACATCACGACTTGAACTAGGCTTTGTTTCGCGCATTTCTTTTGCTTTAAGCGCCTTGCAGTCCGCAACAACATGGCCTTTTTTCTTACAGTAGAAGCAAGGTCCGAATGTCTTCTTCTTTTGATTTCTAAAACATTCATTAGACATATGGCCTTGTTTCCCACAAGTATAACACTTCATATTCGTCTTGTGTACACTGGCCAACGCAACTGTATCTTCGCTCACATCAAAACGTTCTTCTTCAATTAATAGTCTTGAATTTAGCTCATCCAAGTTTTGCTTTTCTATAGGAACTGATTCCCAAGCTGAGCGAAAATGCTTATATCTCTCTGGCAATGCCATTAAAACTTTGGTTATGACCATTTTTTCAGAAATTGGTTCTCCAGCTTGCTTTAATTTCATTCGTATTTCTTCTAACTTAGACATAAATGTTGACACATTATCCTTAAACTCCATAGTGAAGAACTTCTGTTGTAAAAGATGGATGCTCACAACGGACTCTTTTTCATACACCGACTTCAACTTAGTCCACATAGATACAGACGTCGTACATGATAACAAATGTGTGAGCGGACCAGAATCCATACGTGTCACTATAAGCTCTTGAGCTTTGGCATCTTTCTTCGCCCATTCTTTCTGTGCTTTTTCTTCTGATGGACAGCTGTCAACTCCACTGACTATCTCAAATAATCCTCTTCCCCTGAGTATAATTTCGAACTGGAACTTCCACACCGCCCAGTTTTCTCCACCAGTCAGCTTTAAGCCCGCGAAATTCGAATTCGAAGGCTGCTGCTCCATCTCCATAGCACGACGAACTCGTATTACTCAATCCAATCTCGACGAAAAATACTTTACTATACCCTGCAACAGACTTTGTACTGGGCCCATAACCTGTAGCAAATAAACGAGAAGTCAGGTAATAGCCTGGTATTTAATTGGAATTTTTTGCAATACTATTCACATTACAATAGTCGCCATATTACACAGTAATCAAAGACAACATACATAGACATAGACTAACAGATCTGTTTCTCTGTTATACGCAGAAACTAAACAAACAGACACAATTCAACATGTTTGTAATAGGACTAGCTTTTTCTCGCGGCTTCGCTTGCGCAAAGAACTCTTTTACACACCCATTTCATTCTTGATCTCTTAAGGGATGATTTTCGAAAAATTGCGAAACACGTGTCCGTTTATTTGCTTCAAGGTATTGACGAAGTTTCGAATCAAATTGTCCAAACAAAATATTTTCTCCATATACATTTTGAATCCCCATTTCACCCCTTTAGGGTTTGGATTTCGAAAAATCCTTTCTTAATGCTTGCCTACACCATAAAAGAAACCTTTTAGCCAAATTTCAGCTTTTTAGATCTAAGGGTTTGGGCTGGGCGTTGATGAGTCAGTGAATCAGGACCTCCAATTTTATACATTCAGGGTGACTTTTTAATCAGTACGCAATTTTTTCTTACGGTGTAAAGTTGATAGAACGTAAATAAGGAGGAAAAAATTTTTTATCCAAAATTTTCAGATTTTGATACCCTTTTTTAACGTCTTAGAGGATGAATTTTGTAAAACGCAGATACACGGGTATCACCAATTGTGCTGAAGAGTACTATTACCAAGTTTCAAGTCAATTAGACGATGATTTTTTTTTTCCATACAAAAATTTTGATTTATTTTCATGCTTCAGACGATCTAACTTGAATTTTTATACGGGTCTGTTACATTTTCATAAAACAAACAAAAAAATTGCGTACTGATTAAAATATTACGTGGTATAAGATGATTGTAAAAGAGGAAACTTTATCCCTACTATCCCTACTATAATATTATAAATGCGAAAGTAACTCTGTCTGTCTGTCTGTCTGTCTGTTACCTTTTCACGCCTAAACCGCTAAACCGATTTGATGAATTTTGGTACAGAGATAGATTAGAGCCTGGGAAAGGACATAGGCTACATTTTATCCCACAGTTGGGCACGATATAACCTGTAGTCCACGCGGGCGGAGCCGCGGGCGGAAAGCTAGTATCACATAAAATAATTTTGTTTTATGAAAAGCTCAATTAAGCTAAGGTTTCATTCAGAGCCAACTAAGTCATTCTGGAGACTGCTTGATTTTTGGAACTTATTTTAAACTTGCAGGCAATAAAAAATCCCAAATTTCAGAATGTGACAAAGCGCTGGCGTGCAGTGTTCCTCTCCCTGGCGAGCCTGTACGTCATCTGCAACGTGGTGTACAGCGCGGGGGGCGCCAGCGAGCGACAGCTCTGGGACCGCTGCGGTGACAACGGACGGTACAAGTTCGGATACCACAATGCACTCTATGGTGGGCAGTATAAATATATGTAAACATTTATTTTAGACAAGATTTCCACCCACGAATTCGTTAGCCTGGAAAATAACCTATGTCGGCTATGGGCGGCAACTACATATTTCTGTGAAAGAATCAGGTTAATTCGTTGTTTCGTTACGACGCTAAGGAAGGACAAACAAACAAATAGTCCTTTACAATTATAATATTGGAATTTAGTAAGTATTTAAGCACAATACCTTATGATATGAATTGACATAATAAGAATACAAAACCATGTGGGCAGTGGCTATTTTAGCCATTAGCACAACCAGAAGCTCAGAATCTTCCTCTAAATTTCGCAGGCTTTACGGATGCCTGATAGGATTGTAATCCATTGGTCTGCCACTTCCGTGCATTTTAGGATCACATGAGTGATTGTTACCTCAGCCCCTGCTTTTTATTTTTAGGCAACCCCAGCAGATGGGGCTGTCAGTTGATGATGTTGCATGATTATAATTGCCCACGTTAAAAACGTACGAGTCACCGACTTCAATTCCAACAATAATTCACACAAAGCAGATAACTAGTGTTAAAAAGGAATTAATTTATGAGGTTACAAAAGTGTTAGGATTGTTCAAGAGGACTTCATCAAATGACATCCAGGGGAACTACCCCTACATAGTCCTGAAACTTTTGAAACTACATGATTTATTTCCCCAGTTTTCTTATTTTTCGCGGACAAATGAGACCACTTCAGGAGTATACTCCTATAGGGGTACAATCTTTTAAACAAAAAAAGATAAATCGGCCGACAATTGGCGGAGTTTTCGCATAACCTCAGTAACGTTGTTCATATGTTTTTCAGATACAAACCAATTAGAGTTGGAGGAGCTTAAACAAACGAAACTCATCCCACACGACGACAACGACGCAGCTCACAGTGCATCTATTCTTATATGACACTGGCTTAACACACTGATGGAAAATCAAATAAATCATTTCGTTTCTCTTATGTCTTATTGTGTTTTATTGTGCAATCACAATCTGATGGCGGCGTGGTGCGTTTCGCGGTACATTGCGTAGCGCTAAAGTAGGTAATAAATAACGAAAATTTGTTAAATTCATCTTGTTGGAAAAAAATACCTGTAGCCTGTCACAGTTATGGGAGATTCCACCATTAGAATATTTACCAAGCTATCCATGACATTCTGTATTGTGCCAGCTGCCAACAAGAAGCCAGTGAGAGTCACGGGGGTTCTCCTGTATTGTGAACGAAAGACTGATATCTTGTACTCAAGTTCTATCTAATTACCCTCAGAATTATTTTTAAATGTAAAATAACCTTCTGCCTAACTGAAAGGGATTATAGGCGGGAGCGTAGAGATCAATGGCTTATTATTTTGTTCGAATTAAAACTTGTTTTCACTTTTTTTTTAATACTTTCCGTTTAAAACAATTCACTTTACCTTTAAATTTTGGTATCGGCACCAATATCCATTCAATCAGAAATCTGTCAACAGCTGAACGAGAACAGCCTAAAAAAGTTTTCATCAACTAAAACGGTAGGGAATTTATCTCGCCAACAATATTGCCTACAAATTCGCCCCAATTTTGAAATCAACCTTTGCATCGGCTTAGCTGTAAGCCACGGGTTAACAATCCAACTTTGTCTTTATTTCCTTTAGATTAAGGATCAATTTGGTTAAATATTTGGGTGAAGCCCTGCGCTCTATGGGGACTTTGGTTAATCCCCAATAAGGATAGCAGAGAGACTCCGTATCTTGAGACTTTAGGGTTTAGTCAATATAACCCTGTTTGTTTTGAAACACGATTAGGGTAAAATGAAATGTGAATATCATTGGTATTACTAGTTGTTGCTGTAAAGAATTTAAAAGATTTTTTGACTGGGAAAGCGTATTACTCGATAAATGAACTTCTAATGTACAAATTGTAAATTACATAGGACATATTTAAATTTGCTAAACATTATATTAACTTTTATTGACATGTGATACTTAAACGATTTAATTTTATTATTTTTATTATGACATTAAATTATTCATTTCATGTTTTATCACGACATTTGTAAAAATTTATTCAAGTTAATTAATGTTTAATGTACCTATTGAATTATTAATACCTTCCATAACGTTACTTAGTTAGAATAGCGTTATTCCGTTTTAATTGTTTCTTTCATTTTCTTCTATTAAAATATTGTAATATTGCATGCTGGAATGGAAACCAGCTAGGCGTGCAGATCTAAGTAATTTTAATTGTTAATATTGTTATACCATCTTGTATCACCACTCCTGGCAATAAATGACTTGATTTGATTTTTTTTGACTATAAAGTCGTAAATACGCTAAAGGGCTTTCCATATTGACAATGACCTTTAGACAATTTTATTATGATAGTTCACTTTGGCTATTCTCATAAAATCCCTTTTTAACCCCCGACAAAGAAATACGGGTGTTATAAGTTTGACGCGTATATCTGCGTATCTGTCTGTGGCATCGTAGCTCTTAAACGAATGGACCGGTTTTCAAGTTATAAGCAATTAAATTTCGGGGGTGATCCAATATTTTTGGTTTAAAATCAAGTTATGGTACGTTTGGTGATTAAGGCCGACTTAACTTAAAACATATTTTTATTATATTAATACTGATTTTGGCTTGAAAATATGATAAAATGATTTTTCAGTACTTTCTTAACTTAGAAGTGATTGGAAAAATATGTGACTGTTATTGATTTTCATTATAATTACATTTTTTTCAAAACCCTCTTTTGGGCGTTATTAAAATAGTGCTTTTAATACAGCCCATTTATTATATCGGATGCTGGGTACTTAAATAAATAGAATTTGTTTAATTGAAATGATAAAACAGTATAAGAATAGAAAGTTTCTTTATTATAGTCGTATAGAAATGTAAAAAATCAACACAGAAATTGAAAATGTCCAAACTTCTTAATATGGACTAAATAACGAAAAATCCTTAGTTTTAATAATTTTAAACGACACAAAAGAGGGTCATAAGTACCTTATTTTTAAACGAATAACGGTATTTTAACTATCACGATTTGAAAATACCAAAAAAAAAACTTTCCTTATACTGGGCGTTATTGAACAAAATCGGGCAATGGCGCCCTGTGATAGGGGGGAACTAACTCTCAGTGATAAAAATACTTATATATTTACTTCAGTTTAAAGATACTTTAACTGAAGCCAGCTGGGGGGTGATAGCCCAGTTAGTAATGAGCTAGACTTGTAATCCGAAGGTCATGGGTTCAAATTCTGGTGCGGGCCTGTACCACTAAATTTGTCTTTTCTGATTTAATAATCACTTGCTCAACGGTGAAGGAAAACATCTTGATGAAACCCGCCCGTCCAAGAAAATTCATTTTCGAAAGACAAGCGGTCCACCAACCCGCATTGGGCCAGCGTGGTGGACTATATGGCCTAAATACCCTTCGTATTTTGAAGGAAGGCCCTTAACCCTCGGTGGGGACGTATATGGGCTGACTAGCTGATGCCCGCAACTTCGTTTGCGTGCTAATTTAGATTTTTACATACAAAAGTTTTTTCCCGCTAACTCCCGTTCCCGTGGGAATTTTGCAATATCCTGTTGCAACTAAGCTTTAAGTTTACTAAGGTACTTGCATGCCAAATTTCAAGTGTCTAACTTAAGCGGTTTAGATTTTTCATACAATAGGATTTTCCCGCTAATTCCCGTTCCCGTGGGAATTTCGGGAATTTCTTTCTTAGTGCACCTCTACGGTACCTAAGCTACGTCCTTTCCAAATTTCAAGTGCCTACGTTTAACTGTTTAGGCTGTGCGTTGATATGTCAGTCAGTCAGTCAGTCAGTCAGTCAGTTTCTCCTTTAATATATGTCACAGTTAAAACCCATTTTTCGTTAGAACTCGTTTTCCCTAGTTAAAATTAGTTATTACTTAATACCTTTGTTAAAACTAGAAATAATCAGTTAAAACTAGAATTTACCACTGATATATTTGATTTTCAGATAAAACTAGTTGTCACATCGAGCTATAGTTAAAACTAGCTATAGTTAAAACTCCCCCCCCCCCCCGCGGAGATTATATCGGGGCAGAAACTGTAGGTTAGGTTTGTTAGTAGTCTAGCCTAACCTATAACAGGGTGCTATATTATGCAGTGATATAAAGAATGAATACCGAAAAATGAAAGATACTAGAATCAACAAAAACAAAACTTGACTTGACAATCAACAAACAACGGTAACTACGGCGAGTCTACCACAAACTTCGATGTCTATCAAAAAGAAGATTATATACATAATCACAATACTCTCCCTCATCGAAAGTTCTGCTTATTCCTTCCTCCGAAGTCCCAGACCTTCACAGAAGGCAATATGCTTTGGCTTAGGTAAAGCTTTAGTCAAGCCATCAGCAATCTGTGCTTTACTGTTGATTTTAACTACTTCTATAATCTCTTCTGTGACTAACTCGCGCACGAAAAAGTGCCTGATGCGAATGTGTTTGGTACGCTTATGAAACTCAGGATTATGAGCGAGTTTTATGGCTGCCTCATTGTCGACATGCAGGGATGGTGTGATATTTAATTTGGTCAATCCTTCAAAGATTCGTCTCAACCAAACGAGTTCTCTCCCGGCTTCACTGGCCGCTACCAACTCCGCCTCTGTCGTGGATATGGCAACTGAAGCCTGTCTTTGGCTTAGCCATGATACAGCTCCTCCTGCGTAACAGCATGTGACTCCTGTGGTCGAACGTCCGGTCTGCGTATCACCGCCGTGATCTGCATCACTGAAAGCTGTTAAAATTCCGGGTTGGCAATTTGGTTTATACTCAATGCCAAAAGATAATGTACCCTTCAGATATCTCATTATCCTTTTGACTTTAAGCCAATCTGCTTTAGTGGGATTTTCTAACTTTCTAGAGACTATGCCGACTGCATAGGCAATATCTGGACGTGTCCCAACCATTAAATAGGCTAACGATCCAACGGCCTCACGATAGGGAAATTTCTCACTTTCTCTCCCTGAATCTGGACTCTCTTGCAAATCCAAATTTTCTTTTTCCATCGGTGTCGAAATTGAATTACAGTCACTCATCTTAAAACGTTCAAGTACCTTCTTAGTGTAGGCTTCTTGATTCACGAAAATGCGTCCATCTGAGTGTTGTATAATTTCCATTCCGAGGTAAAATGTTGCAGGTTTGATCGTTATTTTAATTCTCTTTTTTAAATCCTCTAGGAATTCTTTACAAAGCTTTTCATCAGATGTTGCTACAAGACCGTCATCTACATAAAGCGTAAGTAAGATCTTTTTCAATCCAACTGTCTTTATATATAAGCAGCAGTCAGCTTCGCTAGGTTTGAAACCCATGTCTATTAAGATCTCACTGAAACATTGGTTCCAACACCTCGGTGCCTGCTTGAGTCCGTAAAGGCTTTTCTTCAAGTAAAACACTTTTGAAGAACCATCTTCGTAACCTTCTGGCTGACGCATGTAAATTTCTTCTTTTAATTTGCCGTGAAGGAATGCTGTGGTTACGTCAAACTGCATAAGGTACAGTTTCTCACATGCAGCAACGCTTAACAAGGAGCGAATTGTTGCTAATCTTGCAACTGGACTGAAAGTTTCATCATAATCTACTCCTTTTTGTTGCTTAAATCCTTTGACAACTAGTCTTGCTTTGTATTTATCAATTGAGCCATCTGGATTTCTTTTAATTCTAAAAACCCATTTAGATGGCAAGGATTTCTTGCCCTGTGGAAGTTGTTTAAGCTCCCAGACGTTTAATTCCTTCAACGAATTAATTTCTTTATTTATGGCTTCCTGCCATTTATCTCGATCGTCCCTGTCCATCGCTTCCTTATAAGTTAAGGGATCTGGTTGATAAACCAAGCAGCAGTCATTGAATCTGCTCGGGGGTCGAAGAGGTCTAGGTCTTAGATTGTATCTCGACTGAGGTTCGAGAGATTCAGGTTCCTCTGAAGCATCTATAAATTCTTCGACTTCTATCTCTCCCTCTGATTCAATTGACTGAGGAACTTCGTTTTCTGTAGCTATCTCGCGTAAATCTCTTTCTTCAGATTCTTGCTGTATGTCAATGGCTGACTCCTGTGAAACTTGTGGTTCTGGGTTAGAATCTACTTTCAACTCTGTTGGCAATCTGAACTCTAGAGTCGCATCAAACGTGACATCTCTCGATCTGACAGTTTGGTTGCCGTCCCAGATTCTGTAACCATCATCGTTCTCATAGCCAATTAATATGCCCTTGACAGCTTTTTTACTTAGCTTCTTCCTCTTTTGTTTGGGTACATGGGCATAGCACACACTGCCTATCACTCGCAGGTGTGATATCTTCGGCTTTTTTCCAAACCAGAGTTCAAAAGGTGTCTTGTTCTCTACTCTTGTAGGACCTGTACGATTGAGAACGTAAGCGGACGTATTAATCAGTTCAGCCCATAAAGCTTGTGGCATCTGATTCTCTTCTCTTGCGTGCATAATCGCTCGAGCAGCTTCTACTAGCGTTCTGTTCTCTCGCTCACTACACCCATTCTGTTCTGGTGTGTATGGCATTGTAAATCGCTGTATAATTCCTCTTTTATTCAAGATATCCCGGATTGGTTTATTATCAAACTCACCTCCGTTGTCACTGAGTATTGTTTTGACAGAATGACCTAAGGTTTGTACTTGGTTAAGCATTTGTACGAGCTTATCTTTCACTTCATGCTTATGGCGAATGAAATGTACCATTCTGTATCCTGAAAAGTCATCTTTAAACAATACATAGTAATTAAACTTTGAATAACTGTCAGGAAATGGGCCACATACATCAGTATGAATTAATTCACCGGGGGCTGATGCTCTCTCCCTTTTTCCAAACTTCAAACGATGTGCCTTTCCATAAATGCATCCTTCACACTTGATTTCTTCATCAAGACTCAACTCGATTCCAAGTTCTTGCTTTACTATACTCTTCACATGTCTCTTTTCTTGATGACCGAATCTTTCATGGTATAGTTGCATCAAATTGGATGGTGTGATTGCGTTTGCTTGTGCGGAATTATTTGGCATGACTGTTTTCATCGACAGTTTATATAATCCACCACTTCGCTTCCTCGTTCCAATCAAATGAGTGACTCCGCCTGACGTAAGCTTACAGTCATTTGCAGTTGATGTGAAAATGCTGTTTGAAAGTTTATCTTGCGCCGCTAGAACCGAGAATAGATTCTTTGTTAATGATGGTACATACCAAACGTCGCTGAGTGTAAGTCTAATTATTTCTCCATTTACGTTCGACTCAACAATCACTGACCCTTTCCCTTTTGCAGGAATAGTGGTTCCGTCTGCCGTCGTGACAGTGTGACTTGAATGGAACTTCTCAAATGTATCAAAGACGTCACCCCTGTTGGTAATATGTGCCGTGGCTCCGTTGTCCACAAACCAATTTTCTATGTCTTGGCTCTCTGAAGAACACACGTAAATCATTAACGTAAGATTCTGAATTTGCTTTGATTTGCTTGCTGCTGCTCCTGAGGTTGAAGGCTTCGGTGGTCTTCCATCATTAATCCACTTTTTACAGTTTCTTACACGATGTCCTCTTTCGAAACAGTAGTTGCATTTAAGCTTTTCATTAATTTTAAGTTTAGCTTTGGTAACAAGAGTCTCTGTGGTTGTTTCGGTTCTGTTTTTCATTGAGCGTTCAAAAGCGCAAAGGTGGCTGGTCAAATTTTCGATGGTTCTTTCTGCTTTACTCAGCATAGCCCAACTGGATCGAAAAGAGAAGAATCGTTCATCAAGTGTGTCTAATATCTTACAAATTAACATTAAGTCGGGTAATTTACGTTCGCCGCCGCTTGTCAATTCAGAATTAAGATTGCACCAGATATTCTTCAATTTTGACATCATTGTCGCCACGTCGTCAGCAGGTTCTTGCTTAAAACCAAAGAATTGCATGCATAAGTTGTATGCACGATCTTCCGATTGACCGTCGAATAATCTATGTAGCTCTTGCCACACTTCTTTAGCTGTATTGAATCGCATCACTTTTTTCAAAGTATCTACTGACATATTTGTTGTCAAAATAAGGAGAGCGCTGGCCTCAGCTTTCTTGTATTTTGCCATTGCCGTGTTAAAACAACTAACTTCCGCGTCACCTGCTCCTTCAGCGAGAGAAGGCTTTTGAAGTGTCCCTTCTACGGCTTCTAATGCACTTTCGGTGCCGTTAAGCATAATGGAAACCTGATACTTCCACGTCTCCCAATCTTGCTTGCCTGTCAGTTTTCCGATATTAATTTTTGACGAGAAATCCATCGCAAAAACTTTGTTTACTTTATTGGGGACCCGTAACCTATAACAGGGTGCTATATTATGCAGTGATATAAAGAATGAATACCGAAAAATGAAAGATACTAGAATCAACAAAAACAAAACTTGACTTGACAATCAACAAACAACGGTAACTACGGCGAGTCTACCACAAACTTCGATGTCTATCAAAAAGAAGATTATATACATAATCACAATATAACCAACCCGTTAAGGGTTGGTTAGGTTAGGTTAGGTTAGAACTGCGACCCCCAACGCACGAGCCGAGCGAGCGAAGCGAGCGTGCCGCGGCAGCGGCCGGCGAAGTGCCAGAAAAGACTTTGGTTGAGTTAAACGGTAAGCACAACAACAACATAACCCACAACATAACCTCAAGCCAATCAGAATAAGGTATGATGAACTCTAACCTCGGTCGGAATAGTTTTAACTGACTTGCTTCGGGAAAACGCGTTTTGTCTTGCAGAAACTAGTTTTAACTGATAATTGATTCAGACATTAGTCAATTCTAGTATTAACAAAGGCATTAAGTAAAAACTAGTTCTAACTAGGAAAACCGCGTTCTATCTACTAACTAGTTTTAACTGTAACATATATTTAGATAAGAGAGAGATAAGAGGAAAATACTTTATTCTCATTAAAGACAATTGTACTTAATCATACTAAGAATGATCATGAGATCAAAATCGAAAATTCGATACGGGTTTATCATCATCATCATCATGTCAGCCACAAGACGTCCACTGCTGGACGACATGGGTTCCTTGGGGAAAATTGTTCAGTTTCATGAAGAAAGTCATATAATATAGCAAATATGCATATTTAAGCTTTGTTTTATTATTCTAATATGTTTTACAATGAAAAAGCATGTAATTAAGCACTGTTATAAAGAACAATATAGTCGTGAACCTTTGGAAAAAAGCCTGAAAATTAAGTTGATTTTTCTAAGGTATAAAAACGCCCACACATGTTAATAGCGCCCAACGGATAATTGACTGGGCGTTAATATCCTACTGAACGTTATTAATATTATTATACACATAATATTTTCGATAAATTACCAGAATTGTTTTCTTAAATCTTCAACAAAAATGTACGTTATTACTACTCCTACAAGGGAACTGTTTTTTTATTTTTTTCAAAATATGTAAAAAAAAAACAAAAAAAAACGGTTTTGTCTCGTAATGTTTTACTGTAGCATCGGCCGCGACCATTCTTTGAAAAGTACGACGCGTCACTGGAGAGATGGCGGTTCGCGAATGCCGCGCTTGCGTTAGACGTGTTCACACGGTGTTATACCAGACTTACCTTAAATATTACATTTTCGTAAAACTAGTAATGTAATACCGGTGAATACTAAACAATTATTACATTAACAATAATAAAAAATCAGGAACCAATGCTAAGGGGTTAAAAATTAAATGGGTTACTAAAAGAGTTCTTTCCGCGAGTAAAGCCTCGGGAAAAAGCTAGTATAACATAATATACTCTGAAATACATACTACTATTCATTTCAGCTATTGAACCACTAGAAGTAAGGTCAACATATTTATCAAATAGATGATAAATCTGCAAGCACGTGTAACTTTCAGTGTTCCTTTCAGGAATAGTTTCCAAGTCGTTTACAAGTTTGTATAATACATGATAAATAAGGAATTACATTTAAAAAAATCATATTCTCTACAAATAACTCCTAAAGTTACTATATCTAAAGTCTCAATATACAATACACACACAAAACAAAATAACAGCAAAAGTAACAAAAAATAAAAATATCTGTACAAAGGGCGGCCATAATTTTAAATTATAATAATAATCAGAATAATATTTTAAAAAATATCAAAGGTACGCTTAGATTTAGAAACAATAAAAAATTTCAAATGAAATTCTGTTTCATCATAACAAATAGAAATAAATTTATTAATTCAAATTAATTCCAGTAAAATTGTCAGCTATTTTAAAACATTTCATTTTACAACCAAAGTAGAATTTAAAATGGAGGAGGGCACAATTTCGCTCAATACTCGAGTGAGATTTCGAGGGGGCTCTGCAAGATTCCATCAAAAGCTGGACTTCAAGTGAAATCTCACGAAATATACAATTGGTAACCATTTGATGTTCTTTTGCTTACATTTCAAGTGGCTCTCGGATTGCTTTATCTTGAAAACGGTGGAAAATAAATAATGGAATTACCGTGGTTTACACGCGTGTTTTACATTAATTTCCTATTTGTTTCCTGTTGTACAGGTTTTCTTCTGACCCAGAAACTACCAATAGGTGTTCATTTTGTACGATATTGTGATATGCAGTCTTTGCCGTGATGGGATTGCGTAGCATAGTGCGTTACTGGCTGATCGGGGT
Organism: Aproaerema taeniolella; assembly: GCA_949987775.1. Classification (NCBI taxonomy): domain Eukaryota; kingdom Metazoa; phylum Arthropoda; class Insecta; order Lepidoptera; family Gelechiidae; genus Aproaerema; species Aproaerema taeniolella. The sequence continues at coordinate 20,508,249 of OX465254.1, read as the reverse complement.
GTTTTCATCAAGTATCGATTTGAATTCAAAATTAAATTAACCTCTCGTCTGCTTACCGCAGCAAGGAAAGAGGCAAAAACCAGTTAAATGCAGCATAGATCTGTTCTTAAGACGTTCTATAAAATAAAGAAACGCGGATACACGATCCGTGGCCAGGCGTCATTCCTTGAATGACGTTCAAGTGTGTTAGATGTATAAATATTATAATGTTCGGGTGTGTAAACTATGCAGGCGTGCAATTCTGTCGCGTTATAAAGTAATTAAAAACCTGTGTATCACGAGTTGAAAGTTTTATTCATAAAGCCCCCCTTATAGTGACTCCGGGTATTACTCGTAAATATCATACCTATTACACTTTCTTAAGGCGCTTTTAGGGCCAAGTCTTGGAAAAGCTTAGCACATTAGATTATGTTTTAATTTGTTTTTTTTTTTACCAACATACATACACTCACGCCCGCAATCCCTAACAGGGTAGTCAGAGCATCAGTGATTCTAGAAAATCACTAATGGTGAGGGTTATTAGATGGAACATGTTGTGTAATGGTGAGAGGTGGTCAGCCCGTCGCCCATGATACAGCAAGACCTTCTTACTTTACCATCTAAATAAATTACTATTGGAACATTATTTTTATTTAGTAAACTAGATGGTACACTCCGAAAGGAACTGTTCCAGGATTTCACCGAATCTCTTTAATTTAAAAACGAGTAGTCCGTTGAGCCGGACGACTGTTCATTTATTTTAACCGTGGTTCGATCGCTGGCTAATCTCAACGGATCAGTGAGGTTAAGCAAAGCTGGAAACAAGTGCATTTTCGTTTTCGTTTCCGTCACGTTTTCACAAATTTTAAGTAAAACAAAATTTATTGACTAGAATAGAAAATTCAGGTTTAACACTTGCTCGTCTGAAAATTATAGCCCTCCATGTATGTCGAGTATGCTTTTATAGCTTCTCAAACAGACCTCTTTTGTATGAAAAATCGTGCAATATCCCTAGACCGTGTTGATGTATGTACATTTCTACATAATATAATAATAAATCAACTGTAAGTTAATGTGGTAATCTAAATAAAACCTTGGCTACTAAATGTAACCATGAGCCAATCCACTTTGCGATACCCTTAATTGTTGGTAAATAATATGAACATAATTAAATCATCGGGTATAAGATAGTTTGACTTAATTTATGAATATTGAGCTATATAGTTTTCTCGTATGAGGTCGTGTGAGGATCCCAAGAGATATAATCTTAAGCTGTGTAGGTGGTATAATAACTATTACACCACCCACACTAATAACGAATGTATCAGTGTTCCTCATACCACGTAAATGAGTCGCCTACATCTTTAATTTAGGTTGGTTTATTTATAGCTTTTCTCGCTTATTTGCTGCGAAGTAAGTTTTCCCCAGAGTAATTAGCCTTGGGTATATGAGCGTTGGCGGTCTAATGGTCAGTGGGTCGGACTCATAAGCGAAAGGTACTGAGTTTGATCCCCAGTGCCACCATGTACACAAGGCAGCGCATTAGGCTGTACATGTTGACCTTGACGTCGCCCTTATCTCGCTTGCATTAGCGGCGGCTTCGTAGTGCAAATGGGTAACCTGATGTGCTGCTGTATGAACCAATGACTCGTTTTTTGAGTTATGTATATTAGCACCCTAACTGATTCTCTGACGGTGTTTAGTTTATAGATGGCGATGTGTGAAGTGTCCAAGAATACTTATTATTTCTTTAAACATCGTAAGAAAACTTACAAATTTAGGAAACTGAATGTGTAAACAAAGACTTGCACTTCCACTGCTGGTCCGATATGCCTCCTTAGAGAATATTCGAGTTAAACTGATAAATATAATTTTCCACGTTATAAAAACGTCCTTCAATCCCAACAACGTCCTTCAATCACCGACTTCAATCCCAACAACAGTTCGCAAATGTCACTCATTTATTTAGATGATGTTCTGGTTTGTAGTATTTTTTGTTTTTGTTGATTTTTTTAAAAGCACTGAATCATTTTCGTTAAAAATATGGGACCGCCTCTGGAAAAATAATATTGAAAATCGGTCCATAATTGGCGGAGAAATCGGTGAAAAAATACTTACAGTCGTACATAGTACCACCTTCTTTTTTGAAGTCGGTAAAAATCTTAAATGAGGAATTGCGTTTCAGAACAAGAATGACAGATGTGGGCAAAAAAACTACACATCTTATGTGGGACTAGGCGGGACTGCCTACCGCATGCACCATTAAAAATGAACCTGGGCACCACCTAGATCCCATCAGCAGCTCGAGCACGATGTGCTCGCGCGCGTAATGCGCCGCGGTCCTAAGTCAAGATATCAACATTGACAATGCCATTGGGCGAGCAAGCCTTTGCGCGGAGCCCTCGCGCAACCAAAGTGAAGTTTCAGCGTCAGCCGAGTGACGCGCCGCGCGAGTTTGTCGAGCATCATTCTCGAGCTGCTGATGGCAGATGTTGCCGTAGTTGACAATTTTGTAACATTTGACCTACGAGAAAATCCACGCACCGAGGACGCGATGTTGCTAACCAGAAAAACTTAATGGATTTAAACATCGTGACCACCAGTTTGGTCCAGCCAGCGGCTAGTATTGCTGCCTCTGAATATACTGGCTACGAAAAACCCGCATGTGATTGGACCCACTTACTATGAGCACCTACCTAACTGACATAAGAAAGGAAAGTAACGAAGAAACGTTTACACGCCGACTGAAAAACTTTTTTATTGGAAAATGAATTTTATACATTAAAGGAATATATGGACATTAAATTTTGACATTGATAATTTTTTGAAATATCTCAAAATGCATGTTTATATCGCTTATAAAATTGTTTAATTTTAATTAGTAATTGAGGGAGTGTACTTATGTATACAATTTATATTTTTAATTTATTTCTTTTGACATTGCTTTATTATTTACTGTTGACATTTAATTTAATTTATTTTATTTTAAATACGTTTTATTATTATTATTGTTTTTTGTGACGATCATAACTTAAGCTAAACTGAATAATTAATTTAATTTGACATTGTATGTTTTGTTATGAAATAAATATATCTAATCTACTGGGTTCGATTCCCAGTTGGGGCAAATATATATTTAAAATGCTCATGTTTTTGTCGAGTCACCCACATGTCTGTCTTTGTAGATATGTGTCTCAACGACCACAGGATGCAAGACAAAAACGTACAATACAATACAACAAAATACATTATCGCACCCCAACACAAATAAGGTACAGTTAAAGATACAAAATAGTTATGTCAGAGTACGAAAGGCGGGCCCAGTGCTAAGAAACAATATAGTGCTACTAGCTTTCCGCCAGCGGCTCCGCCCGCATGGACTACATGTTATACATGGCTTCAGGTATCTCTCTTTCAACCTCTCGGGTAGTTCATCAGTCCATAAAACCAACAACTTTCCCAAGGAACATAGGTCAAAAAAAAATTGAGTTTCCATACAAACTTCATCAGCATATAGCGCATTTTATATAGGGAGATCAATTTTTTTTTTTGTATTTCGGGGAAGTTGTTCAGTTTCATGGACTGATTAACCACCCAAGAGGTTGAAAGAGAGACACCTAAAGCCCTGTGTATCGTGCCCAATAGTGGGATAACATGTAGCTTATGTCCTTTCTTAGACTCTAATCTATCTCTGAACCAAATTTCATCAAAATCTGTTCAGAAGTTTAGGCGTGAAAGACGGACAGACAGACAGAGTTACTTTCGCATTTATAATGTTAAAGCAAGGATTAGTATATAATACGTAGTATGGGTTTGTCAGTGTGTGGTGTTTAAAACTTTCCAGCAGCTATTCATGGGATATGGTTTCAAGGTTAGTTTTTACTGTACATAATACAGATATTATAATGAACTGCGCTTAAAAATACTCAAAAAACAGCACAAGTGAAGTAGTTATAACCTGCTATTAATTAAAGCCTGTTCATATTTGTCAAGTGATTCATTTGAAATCCATTTATTATTTAGTGTTGATGAGAACGTCAGAGAAATCTCGCGGCGGCGCGGCGCGTTTCACTGATTAACTGGCAAATGAATGAAGTTGATGATTGCCAAGGCATAACAAGAAATTAGAAGCATAGAATAAAATAGAACAGAAATAACTTTATTTACTTGCGTCGCAAACACAACACACAAATGAATCAAACGAAAAAATAAACAAGCTAAAAATATACAAATCAAAAAGATAATTTACAACCAAAAGAAAAAAGGCTATTATTTTATAACTAAAAAGACAAAAAGGAATAAAAAAGTATTTATTATTATTATTGAGGCCATGTATGTGCATACAGTATTGTATGTGAATGTTATATTGTAGTAAGTAGATGAAGGAAGAAAGGTTTTCGTTAAAGAAGTTGCGGGCATTGGCTATAATGAATAGGTAATTATAGTGTCGACAGGCGTCAAGGAGTTATAAATGCTAATAGTTTAACTACGCACAGTTAAGATAACGACGACAAGGGCGGAGTTTGCCGCTTCGAAGTACCCTCCATTATTTTGAAGTTTGGAGTTCTCCAGAGTATTATTACTGGAATATGCTAAGCACAATTAATTGCAACTCTATAAATATCTTGAGGACAAAAAAGACCTTATATTAGCACGTGTATGTTTAAATTATTGTAAACAGATATGGTCTTATGGTCAAGATTGAGGTCAAGAGTTAACCCATCTTATAATAAAAAAAACGTGCAAACTCTAAGCGACCTCAATATAATAATATTTCAAAATATTATTATCACTAAGGAAGCGGTTTATAAGAAGCAATGCCTAACTTTGCGGTGTCCCTGCCGTGCTTTGACTTTACTGTGATTTTTTACGAATAATCGCCTTATATTAATACGAAAATTAACTCAGTATCTCCAAAAAACTTGAGAAAATTATTACCTATACAACGTAAAAGGCGACTATAGGATCTACATGCCATATCTAACCGCAACACCTAACCGCTCAGCGGGCGATAACTGAAAAACATGACTGAAAACATATTTAGTTTTATTTACTCTACAATGGGTTTTTAAAACCTGGTGGCAGGTGCCACCCTTTAAGCTCATCGCCTGTGTCGGGTAATACCACTCTTCTAATAAATAAATTACATACATTGTTGCGGTGATAGCCCAATTGGTAATGAGCCAGACTTGTAATCCGAAGGTTCACTAAATTCGTCGGATTTATGTACGGATTTCTATTTATCACTTGCTCAACGTTGAAGGAAAACATCGTGATGAAACCCGCCCGTTCAAGAACATTTTCGAAAGACGGGCGGTCCACCAACCCGCATTGGGTCAGCGTGGTGGACTATGGCCTAAATCCCCTTCGCGTTTCGAAGGGAGGCACGTGCCCCTCGGTGGTGACGTATATGGGATTGTGGGTAGGTACCGCCAACTATAAGATAAGTAAGAAAAGATAATGATACATTCCTCCTACTTCAGGAGAGACCCGTGCAGAAAAATGAACTATTATGAATAATAAGATAAAGAATTAAGTTTACTAGTTAGAAGGTAATAAAAAATAAAAATAAATAAAATAATTTTATTTTCAATATACCCACTTAATTTCTAAAAGTACACAGTGGTTTGTACTGTGTACTTTTAGCTAATAACCTTTTAAGCTAATAAGATCTACATTTAATTAATCCTTTCTTCCTTACTAATCCTTTCCTTACTTTTAATATTATAAATGAGAAAGTAACTCTGTTTGTCTGTCTGTACGTCTTTCACTCATAAACTACTGAACCGATTTTGATGAAATTTGGTAAAAAGATAAATTAGAGCCTAGAGGGCATAGGCTACATTTTATCTCACAGTTGGGCACGATATAACCTGTAGTCCACGCGGGCGGAAAGCTAGTTAATGAAAAAGGGAGAAGTAAAACGGTGTTTTGTAAATGAAATAAAAATAATAATAAATATTTTAATGCAGGCCCTCTTACTATTTCTCCTTCGCTCTACTGACTCACAGTATGTCTGAGAAAAGTAACAGCTGCCATAATTTATACTTTGCACCGTTTTTGCCGTGTGGTGATCGGTTGAGAATAACACCACCCCATTTTTCTCCGTGGGTGTCGTAAAAGGCGACTAAGGAAACACAAATAAGCACTGCCTCCTATTAATCCATCCCAGGCAACGACACCTCAATTTGTTCTGAATCTGAGGTTGCGTCCTATGGTCTCATGCGGTGTGGTAGGCTCTGTGAAGGGCCGTCTGGTTCGCGACCCTCTGTTCCGTCCTACGCACCGACGGAATACAGCGAGCTTGCTGTGTTCCGTCGGCGCGTAGGAGTACCAGTGCCTTAATTAGCATTTGCTGGGTTAACTCGCTCCATCGTCGACCTCATCTATGACCTTGGTCAAGATTGAGGTCAAGAGTTAACACATCTTATAATAAAAAAAGGAAAAAAAAACATACATACATTTACGCTCACGCCTGTAACCCCTAATGGGGTAGACCGAGCATCAGTGGTTCTGGCAAAGTACTTGATGCCACGTTTGACACAAATAGTGAAGGTTATCAGATGGAACAAGTTGTGTAATCGTGAGAGGTGGTCAGCCTTTCGCCCGTTATACAGCAAAACCCTCGCATTCCACTTACAGATTTGTACTGTGTACCTGGGAAGAGTAGGTAGCTGGCACATTCTAAGTTTTTTTTTCACTCCCAGTCCAGCGTGGAAGGCAAAATATCATTATAATTAAAATAACAACTTTTGAGGTATTCGCAGGTAATCTACTTAGAGTTGAGAAATTCTGGGAGCAATAAAGCTGCAGCTTGGAAACTCGTAGTACTATCTACGTAAACTGTGGACCTGTATGCGCGCTCTGAAATTTTGAATTGACTAAATTCAGTGTTTCTAAAGCTTCTTACCGGAAGTTCCGACTGGAGGCTAGAATTACTGTATTAATACTATTCAGTAACTTTCGCATTAATATAGAATAGAATATAATAGAAAAAATCTTTATTTTATAGGACATTCAGGATGCCACTTAAAACAAGTCAAGATTTCAATGAAATACATACAAACATACATTAAACGATTTAAATACATACACACGCATTCGTTCTTTTGACCCTACTGACTCTACGCCTATTTGCAAATATAGACAGAACAGTCGCCGCCAACATCGTGAATGTTAGTTGATCCTTATTTAATACTAGCTTTCCACCTGCGGCTTCGCCAGGTTATATTGTGCCCAACATTGGGATAAAATGTAGCCTATGTCCTTTCCGAGGTTTTAATCTATCTCTGTACCAAATTTCATCAAAATGAGTAGTTTAGGCGTGAAAGACGGAGAGACAGACAGAGTTACTTTCGCATTTATAATATAAGTAAGGATTATAAACGCAAACGTATACGTCCCCACCGAGGGGCATGGGTTATAATAGTGGAGTACCAAATTATTTACCTTTAAAAAACCCTTAAAACACCAAACACAAAGTTAAATCATTTAGACGGAGATCCCAGGGCTGCCAGACCTTACTTATTTTCTCAGTAACCAAAAGTGTGGTTACTGAGAAATAGTGCTAGTACGTACTAGTAACGCATGAATACCAGCTAACTTGGGCCGACGGACAATTTTCAGCTACCTGGTTCTGAAGATACTTCCAAAAATTACTCACTTGTCTTGAAGTCTAGGTGCTGATGTCTTATAGAATATAGTTCATTAAATATAAAAAATATGATCAACACCGCCAGACCCTCTCCGTCGGTTGTACTTTCTGCCAGACGCTTTACAGTTCACAAGTAAATTATGCGACTGTACCTACAATCTGAGCCGTGTTTTTTTTATACGATGTTCAGGGAACTATAACAATACTTTTTATAGCACCCAGACTTCAAGACAAGTGAGTACTTTTGGAAGTACCTTCAGAATCTGGTAGCTGAAAATTGGCCGTCGGGCCAGGCTAGCAGGTATTCATATGTTGATAGTAACATATTAGAACTACTCTTTCCCACACTTTTGGTTAATGAGAATCTAAGTAAGATCTGGCGGCCCTGGGATCTTGGTCTAATTATTTTAACTAATTTTAAAACGGTTCTAAATGGCTTGTTTTCTGAAATGTTCGTTAATTGGTTATTACAAAAAGTTAAATAAATTATACTGAAATTACTTGACTTGCCAAATTCTGGACTAAGGTCAAGCGTACCCCGAATGAAAACCGGGTCTCAGCGCTAGGAAGAAAACACATTAAAATAAATAAATTAAAATTTGTTCTTAACTTTTTAAGATGACTCTTATTACTTTAGACAAATATTTGAAGAAGAAATTTGGTTATCTTATGTGTGGCTTTTCATGCGAGAGAGCAGGTGATACGTGTACTGCAGGCCGAGTACGATAGTGACACCGCCGCGACAACACCGCAGTCCTGTGTCAAAATGTCAACATGGACAACGCCATAGGGCGAGCAAGCCTTTGTGTTGGACCCCCGCACAATCAAAGTGAAGTTTTAGCGTGAGCCGAGCGCGAGTTTGTCGTTATCGTGCTAGAGCTGCAGAGCCCCGATTTTGTATCTTCAGTTGTTGCCGATGGAATGGACGCCATTTTATCCTTTCAGGTGGCCAAAATTGAGAACTATTCAAATTGCGTATACATTTAATGACGGCTGCTTTGACTGATGGCGCCACCGCCAACTGAATTTTCAGTTACTAGGTAGTTTGCAACTTTAAGTTCGGTTGGCGGCGGCGCTGCTGGTCGGGGTGGTTGTCGGCAAGTATATGAAAATTAAATAGTTATCGATTTTGCCATCTGAACCGATAAAATGGCCTCTATTCCATCGACACACAACTGAAGTTACAGAATCGGGGCCCTGATTGCTGTAATCATTATTTTTGTCGGAAATCACAAAATATCCTGCATCAAAAGCTTGTTGTTCCTTTTATTTACCTTTATTCCTTGTTATCTTTGCTGAATAAAGTTTCTTACGAAACCGCCACTAACAGAAGGGAAGATAGATCATCAACTGTTATAGTTAGACAACAAACTGTCAAAGTATTAGCAAGTTTGGCAACACTCGTATGTGAGTTCCGACATGAATCTAGGCAATTAACGTGAGCTCATCAATACACTTTAACGGAAAGTCAGAGGCAGGACGCTTGGAAAACTATATTTAGAGCAACTTAGCCGCGCGTTTTTTTAGACGCAAAGTTTGTACTAATAGAATAGTGAATTCTTTCCCTTCGGCCGCCTACGAAACCATAGCTTCGTAACCGGTTACGAAGGAAGAATTTTTCATTCTTGTACGTACTGGTTTCAATGGAGGAATAATTTTTCTTTTTACGAATTTTAATTACGTACAAGGATGAAAAATTATTTCTTCGTAACCGGTTACGAAGCTGTGGTTTCGTATCTCTATGTTAGTATACAAATAATAATTTTACTTTCTTTATTTCTATGGTTGTGCTGTTTCTGCATTTTACACATTTATACTTCCTAGAGCGGTGGTGTTTTTGTTTTCTTATTTTATGATTTGTGTTTTCTTTTTTTTAATATTAGGTATTTATTATAGTATGTGTATTTATGGAATAGGTTAGGTATATATATTTATTTTTATTTTATGCACCCTGCTCGACATTTATAACGATCGATCTGTTTCCTGTATTCTAAGGTTGCCTGGAAGAGATTGCTGCCTAGCAATAAGGCCACCTTTTTGTATCACAATGCTTACATGTTTCTGTTTACTGGAGTTGTATTTTTTGTGTGCAAATAAAGAGTTATGTATGTATGTATTCTTCTTTCGGGTTGATAGCGTAAGTCATATTTTTTTGACCCAGTATTAGCCACATCAATGGCACTGTCAGTTTATTGTTGTCCTGATGCGATAGACGATGCCAAATTTTTAATGATAATTTTTAAAATCACCTTAAAGACTAGACTAGAAAACTAAATTAAACCAAACATCTTTCTCAGAAAAATATTTGTTGAAATATAAATACGATTCATCTTTAATATAACAACTAATATGTGTATATTATATTATTTCCACAGAATCTGTTCTGCTTTATCACAATAATTCCCTGCGCAAACTTGTTTAGTTCCATGTAGAGTTATATTAACATGAGTTGAAGTATCTACTGATGGTTTATTTAATAGTAGTGGCAGTGATAGTAACGTTCAATTTAGATAAGTAATAGAACTGGTTGTAAAATGTAACTCAGTAACACCATACCTATTTTATAACGAGCAGGTATTTAAACACACGTCTTAATCCTTACTAATATTATTAATGCGAAAGTAACTCGGTCTGTCTGTCTATCCGTCTTTCGCGCCTAAAATACTGAACCGATTTTGATGAAATTTGGTACAGAGATAGATTAGAGCCTGGGAAAGGACATATATCCCACAGTTGGGCAGGATATAACCTGTAGTCCACGCGGGCGGAGCCGCAGGCGGAAAGCTAGTATCTTGATAAAACAAAGTCGGGTTTGTTAGAACACTCATAACTCGAGAACGGCTGGACCGATTTTCATGGTTTTTAATTTGTTGATTTTTCTTTGTCCCGACTCCCGAATAGCAGAATAACTAATAAAATAAAAGAAAAAACATTTTCCCATACAAAATGTTCATGGGTTTCGTAACTGTCAGAATAGAATAGAATAGAAAAATCTTTATTTTATAGGACATTCAGGCTGTCACTCAAGTCAAGATTACAATGAAATACATACAAACATACATTAAACGATTTAAATACATACCTACGCATTATACATACATAAATACTTACATACGCATTCGTCAAAAATTCATCTCGCGGGAACGAACTCTCGGGTGGAAAGCAAATTTGAAGATAAAACTAGAGGATTTGCGAAACTTCGTTCCCTTGGGAAATTTTTTAAAATTATTCCGTATACCCAGTCCGCGTTATAAAAGGAAACGTTGTGCCAAACAGCTTTCTAGTTCCAAGGCATGAATCAGGGAGTTTGTTAGGAGCCTGCAATTTTATATTTTAGATTACATGCTTTATTTGGGGGACCTATACAGGGTGTAAAAAAGAGTTTAGCAACAACTGCAACCCTGGACTCAGACAATCATTCTGAATGATTTTCCAGTGGAATTTTTCTTCGGAAAATTTTAAATTTTTTTCTCATTTTTTTTATTTTTTCTGCTTACATTTTTTATTATTTAATCGAATACACTCCATTTTTCAATAAAAAACAATCATAACGACGTAAAACACGAGAACCAGCAATGTACATAGCACTCCAATAGCAGCGCGGCGCGGGGGGATTCACGATACATTGCGTAGCGCCAAAGTAGGTAAATAATGAAAACTCCTTAACATGACGTTTCCGGGAAAAAATAATTACTTGTAGCTGATGGTAGTTAAGGGTAGGTTAGTATTTGCTAAGCTGTCTTTTAGACCCTGTATACGGCTATTCTGCAAATTAATTGCGGAATGATTATGGTGACCATTTCATCCGTAAACGTACTCTCTGAACATTCCAAATTTTGTAATATCGAAACAGAATTGACGTGTTGGTTCTTTAGGTCTAATTTCCAAAAAGTCCATCTTAAATCACGTTACAATGTTAATTAGTTTTCAAGAACAAATTCGTAGTAAATCCGAGAGGTTTATCGCATGAATAAGAAGAACCTGTAATTTCGTTTGGTTTGAACAATAAATAGAAATTATAAAAACTATTATTCGTTTAAATTAATGTTTCGCCCCTAACGTTCACAACACTTTCGCAACTTAACTAAATATGGATTCATGATTAAAGCATTTTAATTTTTTAAATTTTATTACTAAACAACCAACATGCCTTAAACTTCATGGAGCTGTCCACTGTCTCTCTAGTACAGACATCTCTTAAAATGTTAGCTTTTTTTTTAAAGCGTTGATAGCCCAGTTGGTAAGACTTGTAATCGGAAGGTTGCGGGTTCAAGTAGTGATGCGGGCCTATACCATTAAATTGGTCTTTTCGGATTTATATACAGATTTTTCATTAATTATCTCTTGTTCAGCGGTGAAGGAAAACAGCGTGATGAAACCCCGCACGGCTGAGAAATTTTTCGAAAGGCGAGCGGTCCACCAACCCGCATTGGGCCAGCGTGGTGGACTATGGCCTAAATCCCCTTCGTGTTTCGAAAGGAGGCTCGTGCCCCTCCCTCAGTGGGGACGTATATGGGCTGTTAAAAAAAACAACGGTTGCACTCTGGGAGTGCCAGCAGAAGTGAAAACTTGAACATAATTATATTACTTCCTTGCGGTCTACTCTCCCTCCGTCTTACGAATTTTCGATCAGGGTCACGTGTCCTGACGCGAGTTTAACATTTTTTTGCACAACGCCGCTAAAGAAGTATTCATTTCAAAAAAAAGCCTTAATACTTACGACAAAGCTTGCAAAGAGGAAAAAGCGCAATACACTCTCAGCTCTAAATGTCGTATTTTTGTGTTTGATGGATCTATGTTTGCTTTACCGCGGTGTAACTACAGGCTACTGATTTTTCTTCTCACGTTATTATGTTTTCCTTATTTGTTTAAGAGCACGAATAAAAAATTATGCACTACTTTTCTCGTCCGACTTCATTCTTGGTTTTATTTTTTTTGTAATGTGTGTGTTTTTGTTTTATGATTATGTTTTTTGGTGTGCAATAAAGAGTATTGTATTGTATTGTAATGTTTTGATTAGATAGTCTAACAATTTATAAATCACAGTTGTCTAATACCTTGGCTTTGGTATCCTCAACTTATGTTTTTAACTAATGAAATCGATGACTGTGATCTGGGTGGATAATTCACTATCGGTATAGTCAAGTATGTGGAAAACTCGACCAACCTTGGTGTTAAAGTGTTCAAAATAACAAATGGCCACTATTTTGGTTTAAAGACTTTAGTTAACTGTTCACAGCCGGGATCACTAGCTTAACGTACTCTCCAAAGTACGGAAATGCGCGTGAAAAACTGCCACTTTGGTCACCCATCACGTGTTCTTCCTTTGTGTACGTTGCTTAACCACACTGATCGATTGATATCAGTAAGTGTCGCTGGGATCCGAGGGCTTACTATTCCGCTAATCAATGGCGTTTCAAGGGACGATTATGACCATTTTATCAGTTCAGGTGGCGATATTGAGAACTATCGGAATGTAACTAAATGTTGAGTTGCTAGGTATTTGGTGAACGTAATAATTACATATAACTAAAGGTGGCCCAGGACTTCGTTTTCTTGGTAATTCCGTAAAATCGTTTTTTATTCCTTGCCTACTTAATTTGCGGCAATTTTTTTAGGTCCAAGGTTTCGGCTGGGAGCAGATGAGTTAGGATCTGCATTTTGATATTTCAAGATAGTTCCTTATTCATGATCAATTAAAATATTTCAGATAAGAAAAGGTCTATGGAAAGCAATTAAATATATAAACAGACAATATTAAAAATGTGATATTATAAGAGTTCAACAATTTTCCTCACTTCAAATGTCTAATTAAACAGGTAAATAAGGAATATTAATGGATTTAATCCCTTTATGACAGAGTCAACAAAAGTCAACAAAATAATCTTTGTAACAACGTGTTAAGATAAAACTGTTAGTTGTGTTAACTGCAGTCGTGTATAGGGCTCTTTACAGGACGAACTATTCTGGACAGAAGCTACTAATTTTTCCAATTTAATTGACCACATAATCGAAATGGCAGTATTAGATGAAAGTAAAGGCAACCTATATGAAAAGGTTCCAGATAAAGATCCTGAGAAAAGTGGTGAGTGGATCTCCTTTTGAAGACTATTTTTTGTTTCAACAATCAAATTGAAATGGATTAAGCTCAAATCCTGATGCCCGTGCCACTAAATTCGTCTTTTCGGATTTATGTACGGATTTCTAATTAATTATCACTTGCTCAGCGGTGAAGGAAAACATCGTTATGAAACCCGCACGTCTAAAAAAATTCGTTATCAAAAGACGAGCGGTCCACCAAGCTGCATTAGGCCAGTGTATTGGACTATGGCCTAAATCTCCTTCTTGTTTCGAAGGGAGACCCGTGTCTCTCAGTGGGGACGTATATGGGCTAGTAAAAATAATTGGTCTTAGCGTATGTTGTTAACATTGTCTTCTGGTCTGACCACGTTGTCCTTGCCAACGATAGAACCTGACTGGATTATACTGCGGTAACTACTGACCATTTAGATACGTTTGTATTGAAAAAGTAGCCAATGTCACCTTTCAACCATCCCAGAGAAAAAAAACTATGTCAATTTGTTGCACTATTTTGAGGTGAAAGAAGGACTAACAAAGAAACTAACACACTTGCATATATCAATTATAATGTTTATATTACTTTCAGAAAAACAAGAACTGCCCTTGACCTATGGCTATGGAGTCCGTCACGTCCAAGCTCTCCTTATATTCGCGTCACTTACTATTACGTTCATAGCCAGAGCGCATCTCAGCGTCACCATCGTAGCCATGACTGACGTCCCCAGGAATATCATCACCACAAACCTAACCGAAATAAACGTAACGCAAATATCGGCCAATATTAATACAGATTATCTTTATGAAAACAACGGCACTGCAATTACAATTTGCTTGAATGGGACTTATGCTACTTTATCATACTACAACCAAAGTGAATTTGAAAAGCTATTGAATCTCACGGAAGATAACTGCGCAGAGGATACATCTCTTAGTAAAGTTGAAACAGGATTTTATGAGGGAATTTCTTTTAGAGAAAATGTCTCTGAAAACGAGGGAAAAGAAAAAAGTATTTGGAATGTCAACAGAGTAAGAATATTTATATTACCACCAGAAGAAATAGGGGTTAATTTTTTATTCAGGGCTTTAGGTATCTCTCTTGCAACCTCTCGGGTGGTAAATCAGTCCATGAAACTGAATAACTTTCCCCAAGGAACAAGTTTCAAGTTCTTTATTCATAACAAAATACTTTGTGTCGAATACATGCATAAAAAGTTAATTTTATAAAACAGTAGCAATTCGGGACAACAATTAACTAAATAATTTAGTGAATATTATTTAGTTAATTGTTGTCCCGAATTGCAACTGTTTTATAAAATTAACATAAATTAACTATAAAAACACCTCTCCAGCAAGAAAGCTATAAATTTAACTTTAAAGTCTTGAGATTTGTCCAGAATTTTAATCTCCTCAAGCAACTGATACAAAATTTAGGAGCCTGATGTCACATACGTCAAAATACGAAAAAAAAATCACCTCCCATACAAAAAGCGCTATAAACTGATGAAGTTTGTATGGGAACTCAAAATATTTTTTCGCGTTTCGACCTATGTTCCTTGGAAAAATTTGTTCAGTTTCATGGACTGATTTACCACCCGAGAGGTTGCAAGAGAGATACCTAAAGCCCTGTATATACAGGGTGACTTTTTAATCAGTACCTTTTCTTACGGTGTCAGTAATGTTGATAGAACGTAAATAGGGAGGATTTTTTTTTTCCAAAATTTTCAGATTTTGATACCCCTTTTGAACGAATTTTGTAAAACGCAGAAACACGGGTGTCACAAATTGTGTTGAAGAGTACTATTACCAAGTTTCAAGTCAATTGGACGAAGTTATTTTTTTTGCCATACCAAAATTTTTATTTATTTTCATGCTTCAGACGATCTAGCTAAATTTTTTTATATGAAACGATGTAAAACAAAAAAATACGGGTCTGTTAAATTTTCATAAAGATTACGTACAAAAAATATGCATACTGATTAAAAAATAACGTGGTATAGATGACTATTTTTGGGTTATTATGTCATCCACATTCCACATATCTGGACAAAATGTCACGATAAAAAATTTCAAGATTGAATAGGACTTTAAAATGAAGATCACCATTGAACCGGTTTAAAAAAAAATAATTATGATACTGCCTCTTAATCAATTCTTTGATGTGCAATTCATAGAAACCAAATGCTAAATATAGGTGTTTTTAATTTGCCTGTCATTTTTATCGAATATAAATTTGTAGACTTACGACTGGCCAAAGTCAACGCAAGAGATGGTTTTGGGTGCTTTCTTCCTAGGCTACCTGATCATGATGTCTCCGATGGGTATAGTGGTACAGCGCTGGGGTGGTAAGCTCCCTCTGCAAATCAGTCTCTTCTGCAGTGCCTTTCTCAATTTCTTTACACCTTGGCTTGCAGTTTGGGTATGTATTTTTATGCACAATTTTTTATTATTATTATGGGATTTTTTTATTTTATTATAAGATGGGTTAACTCTTGACCTCAATCTTGACCATAAGGTCAAATATGAGGTCGACGATGGAGCGAGTTAACCCAGAAAATTCCTATAAAGGCACTGGTACTTCCACGCACCGACGGAGGGTGGTCGCGAACCAGACGACCCTTCACAGAGCCTACCACACCGCATGAGACCATAGGACTCCACCTCAGATTCAAAACAAACCAAGGTGTCGCTGCTTAAGATGAATTACTAGGAGGCAGGTCTCATTTAAATTTCCTTAGTCACGTTTTACGACACCCACGGAAAGAAATGGGGTGGTGTTATTCTCAACGGATCACCACACAACTTATCAACCATTCTGACGATTATGAGGAGAAACAAAACGGGTTATATTAATAAGAGATCCATATGCAAATATGAACCTTTCATTCATTCAGTTCATTGACTTGACCTTTAACACCGAGTAATGATTATCAACAGATCTTCACGCCGACAATTTATTTATCTTTATCTATTCCCATTTTTAATCGACTTCAAAAAAGGAGGAGGTTCTATCTTCGACTGTATGTTTTTTTATTTTATGTATGTTCACCGATTTCTGACCATTTTCAAAATTCGTTTTTTGTTTGAAGGACTATACTTCAGAGGTGGTCCCATATAAATTTTATCGAAAATGATTAAGCGCTTTTAAAAAAATCAACAATAACAAAAAATATTACAAACCAGAACATCATCTAAATAAATGAGTGACATTTTCGTTTGTGGTTATTTGCTAATAGACATCGTAGTCTGCAAAAAATACTAGTTATCTACTTTGTGAGAACTGTTGTTGGGATTGAAGTCGGTGACTCATACGTTTTTTTAACCTGGAAAATTATTTGTTTTGCAGAAAAGTCTTATGTTAAATATTGATTCATCTACTACCGGTAAAAGAATTTTGGATTCAGTAAGTACTAAATAATATTTTACTTCCAGGGTGATTACAAAGCAGTTGCTCTAACTCGTACGATGATGGGATTGACTCAAGCCGGCACGTATCCCTCACTGCACGCGCTTATCGCCAAGTGGGTGCCTCTCAGTGAAAGAGGACGACTTGGCACCTATATGTATACAGGTGGGATTAAATATTATTTATTACATTCCCACTAAGCAAAATCTATTAAGAGAGCGTCGGTGGTCTAACAGCTAGTGGGTCGGACTCGTAAGCGAGAGGTACCGAGAGCGATCCCCAGTTTCGCTATGTACCAATGACTCGTTTTCTGAGTTATGTACGTTAGTTGCACACTCTAACCCATGCTCGTACGGTGAGGGAAAACATCTTGAGGAAACCTGCACATTCAGGAGACTGAATGTGTAACCATGATCCAATCTTGTTAGTAGGGTCACGGAGGTCAGATGGCAGTCACTCCACTGTAATGACTTGACCTGCCAAATCTTGGATCATGGTCAAGCGTAGCGCAAATGAGAAACGGGACGGGAAGAAGAAGCAAAATCTATTCAATAACTGTTCTCATACAAATTTTAATTTTAACGCAAAATGATGTCAATAACAAATCTTTCAGGTGCACAATTGGGAACGGTACTTTCATCCCATGTCAGCGGTTTACTTGCAGTCAGTATCTTTGGCTGGCCATCCATCTACTGGGTGATTGGAGTCCTCTGTTTTATCATGGGCATTCTTCTTACAATATTTGGAGCGGCAACTCCGCATCAGCATCCTCGTATCAGCCAAGAGGAAAAGAACTACATCGTTGGCACCTTTCAAAATGTTGAGATTGTAAGAGCTTTTTGGATTCCCCATCCCCACGGATAGTAAAATTAAATCAACACAATTATTTTATAGAGTTTTGTGACTCTGTAATGTTTAAAAAAATAAGAATCAGTATTTTAGCATGCCTGAGTCTTTCATTGTGGCGTAGTTTATTAAATCAATTGAGATAAAAGTAAAAGCAACAATTAAAAAACTAAAACTAAATGACTTCCTATTTACTTATTCATTTATTCATTTATTTGTTTTCTTTATTTTCTTATTCTATATTTATCATTACTTTTGCGCTACTCTCGGTTTTATTGAGATTTCCTTTCGAATTGGGTTGCCTGGAAGAGATCGCTGTTTAGCGATAAGGCCGCCCTTGCACACTTTTGGTTGTCAGTTTGTATTGTATGTTTTGTCTTACCTTTTTACCCGCCTGCGCGACGCAAAGGAGGGTAATGTGTTTATCAGTCCATGTATGTATGTATGTATGTATGTATGTATGTATGTATGTATGTATGTACGTATGTATGTATGTGGGTTTGTACCTTTGTGGCACTGTTTAAACCGTCGCGTAGACCGATTTGGATAAATGATACGTCGTTTGATTCGTCACGACGGCGACGTCGCTAATGTTATAGAAAGCGTGAAAATTTGGAGAAATCAAAATGGCTGATTTTGGACGCCATAGGTATTGTGAAAAAGAATAAAATGAAAATCGACGAACTATGTCAAGTGGGGCATCGTTGAATAGGTATTAAACAATCATTTTTAGGTTTCTCATATCGTTTTTCAATCAGAATAACCGTTTAGGATCTTTAACGATTTAAGGTTGGTTAGTATCGATTCTCAATTAAATGTTGGCTTTTAATTCGGAAATTGTTAAGTTTTTGTGCAAGTGATGAGAAAATCAATAAACAAATATAAATATCTGACCGTAACTAAAAAGTGTAAAATAAAATAAATTAATTTAAAAAATAAAAAACCGACTGCTTAGTAAAAACTAAATAGAAAAAAAAACAAGTAAGTCCAGTAGTCGAGACTTTTGTTATTGAATATTATTGAATAACATAACGATTTTAACAGTCGGGACACATCGAAAATCCAGCTTCCTAATAAAATGGGTCCCGACTGTTAAAATAGTTATGTTATTCAATAATATTCAATAACAAAAGTCTCGACTACTGGACTTACTTGTTTTTTTCTTTTCAGTTTTTACTAAGCAGTTGGGTTTTTATTTTTTAAGTACGTATGCAATAAATTATTTATCTATCTTTGTTTCAGCGCCGGCCAACTCCATGGAGAGCAATCTTTACTTCAAGGCCCACCTGGGCCACATATATTGCCCACATGGGTTTCTCTGCTATATACCTCTTCGTTTTTGCCCAAATGCCTACATATTTACACCATGTCGTCGGACTTGACATTAAAAGCGTAAGTGACTTTGTATTTTCCATATTGCTAGATTGTTGATTGTTGTCTTATCTTTAAAATTTTATCTTTTTCCTGCTTCTTAAAAATGAGGCAAAATTGACTTCATGTAAATATTTGCACGTGGATGTGGAAATCTATTAGATAGTAACACCGTGGGGACGTATATGAATTGTTTTTGTGCTGAAAAAAACACAGATCTTGCCGAAGTTTTTATATACTACTCACTCAGTCTTTATAGGGTGAATTAAAATTAAGTATCGAAAATTTAGGAGATGAAAAAAAATTTGACGTCTCATAAAAGTCAATTCAGCTGAGAGGAACATTTTTTTTCATATTTCGACCTACGTTTCTTGGAGAAAGTTGTTTAGTTTTGTAGGATAATTCAGATCCTGAATTATCGCTGTATAAATAATAGCACATTTTTTCTCTTTACGCTTTTATGATTCCGACAGCATGGAAAGAAATGGCAAAGTTGTATTACTATTGCTTTCTTTGTTCCTAGCAATGATTAAGGACTTATAAAAATAGAGACTAATAATAACATTATGCCGTTTCGTTCAATTTTTTGTTCTCATTCTTAGAGCGGTCTTTTGTCATCCCTGCCATACTTGGGCAACTTCTTCACTGCAATCCTCGTTGGCAACATATGCGATTACTGCATCAACAAGAAGATTGCTTCTCCAAAAGTTGTGAGGATCGTTTCCAATACGTTGGGTACGTACCAAACATTTTAATGACATAGAAAAAATCATTATAGCAAACAAAATGGTAAATTGATTATTTTATTTTTTGAATTAGCAAAACACATACAATAACTAAAGAAAGAATAACTCTTAAATTACAAAAAAAATATTATCCCCGACATTCGATTGCTTGTAACTGTTAAACGGCTGAAACAGTTTTGATACATACAAAAAAAAACCTCATCGAAATAGGTCCATCCGTTTAGGAGCTACGATGCCTCAGATGAACACACAGATAAACAAACATACAGGTATACAGATACACACGTCAAACATATAACCCCCCATTTTATGTCGGGAGTTGAAAATGCAGTAAATGACGAAATCGATAAAAATAAACGTTGTAGGTACTAAGTACCCAGACGAAAAGCTGTGTAAAATTGGGGTTTTTGAAAGAAATCTCAAATGCTGTACAAAATAAATAGAATCAAAACAAATAGAATCTTGACATTTATCAAAACAACATTTTCAGCTACCTTCGGTTCGAGCGCATGCCTCATAGGTGTTTCATTCACCTCCAACCCAGCGATTGCAGTATCTAGCCTGGTACTTAGCATGATGATGCAGTCTGGTGCAAACACTGGATGGATGGTAATTTAATTATTTATCTTCATCATGACGAGATTAGAATGCATCCAGACCAATGGGCGTATGTCACGACATAGTGAACACCTGAAGGGCGTCGTGACAGGGGTCGACCAAGAAAACGGTGAAAAGATGAGTTAGACGATTTTAATGGGAGGGAAAATCGCATCGGACCGAAATCAGTGGTCCAAACGAGGGGAGGCCTTTGTCCAGCAGTGGAACAGAATAGGCTATTCTGGATTTCTTCCAGCTGAGAGAACCGATAGGAGGCTGAAATGCACGATCGGTGAAATATTTCTTAAAATTACTTTACCAATTTACTTCACTACGAATCATTATTGGATTGCTGTTCAAACGGACTAACTACCATGGTATTTTTATTTAACCTATATCGTCTTACTACTGCCGAGCAAAATTTATATCAAACTTTTTTATTTTGTACTTTGTACCTTTTTTATCTTGTTTTCATTTTATTATTTTTTGCTAGATGAGTTATATCGACTTGGCGCCTAACTTTAGCGGTGCTCTGATGGCGACCGGCAACACGCTCATGAATATCTGCGCCTGCACACTGCCAGTGTTGGTCTCAAACGTGGTCATAGATATCGTATGTATTTGATTTTTAATAATTTCATAATACTCACACAATATAAGCCAACGAAAGTCTTTACTATTGTAGTGAAAGCTGTAATTAACAATGTTGGAAAGTAATCTCCAAAACAATAAAAAAATTACTACTTGTATTAAACCAATTTAAAAATCATTCACCGAGATTTTGAATACACTTTCAGAGATAATGTAAATTGTATGGCTTCGCATTGCAGAAAACTAGAATTTTGATACATTTTTATTGTAGTCTACAACCAGCTTTAGCATGTGGACTTTAGTCGTCTTTAGACGATTCTTGCATAATATAGTTAAAGAATAACTTGAGAATGTATTTTTATGGAGAGAAGTCTGGCAGTAAATTGCTACGAGTTTTGGATCATCATCAGAATAATGTTGAAAACAATTATTCTGATGATGATCGATAATAAGTAGGTAGGAAAATAATTATAAAAGTGCTTTTTTTTTTCTCAGAGTAACGTGAATCAGTGGAGATTGGTGATGTTTGCGGTGTCAGCTGTGGCATGTGCTGGCAATGTGGTCTATATGATCTTTATATCAGCTGAGGTCCAGCCGTGGAATGACTTATCGCACAAACTTACTAGTAAGTACATGGTAGATAGATAGATAAATAAATACTTTCTTGCATACTTCACATGTTTCAATTTTCGTCTTGCGCGTAAAGAGAAATAACTCAGTGTTTTTTTCTCTTCTGTTTTACTAAGGCCCGTGTTCACCAAAATGTAACCAACGGTTAAACCGCGGTTAGAAGCTAATCAGACAAAATGTCAAAAAAAAGTATGAAAATGACATTGTCAAATCTCTGGTTAGCTGCTAATCGTTGGTTAAATTTTTGGTGAACACTGGCCTAAGCAGCATGACTCAGGATGAATGAAACAGTCAAATGGGAAATGACATGACTGCAGCGTATTTTTTTGTTACAGGTCAAGAAGAAGAGTTAGATTCAGAAGAAAAGAAAAAGCCATTATAGCGTTACAATAATTTGTGATCGATGGTGATCTGTCGTTAAATTAAGTTCTATAAAAGATAAGTGATCTTTACTTTATCATATCTAGTCTTAAAGTCCAAAGGCCTCTTCGTTTTTCTTTCTATGAGTATGTCCCGTAGAGCAGAGTACTTAAATATTTTTATTTGGTCTACAACGGTGCTGTATTAAGAAAACAATTTGTTTAAAATATTTTAGGTAGCTCCTTCCGTAGAAATAAGAAACTAGTTTTAAGGTACCTAATAGCTAAGTTTATAAATAAAACTGTAACGTTAATAGTTTTATTTTATTTCTCCTCCTGCAGTACATTGCGAAGGTTGTGGTATGATTAGAAAACTTTGTTGTTATGTATTTGTAGACATGGAAGTGTCTTCTTAGAAAAACAAAAATTCAATATAAGTACAGTCACGGAATGAAAACCTTCGTCAGTTTTCAAATTGATTTCTTTAACGTGCCCCGAGCAAATATTACCTTTTGAAAATTTGATACATAACTGACTGTTGCATAGAAAATTATACTTTATTGTTTGTGTTACAAAGTTCAAATTGATTTAGCTCAAGATTTGTGTTAAATAAGAAGATTATTATCATAGAAAAGTTCGCACATGTTATAATAAACTCAAAATTTATTTTCGTTAGATTTATGAACAAAACTAGGATGACAGCACCTTTCTAATATCTGTCAAAGACGTCAGACGTCATATAGAATTGATTCCAAAATATCTTTACAATGCAGTTGCTCGGAAATGGCCCCGTAACATGGCCACGGAGTGTACGTTTACGTACCCCATAAAACACATGTCATGTTATGTAATTTTGAAATGAGAAGAAGATTTTGAAAAGGAAAAAAATATTTGAACTAATGAGCCAATAAACCATTTCTCAAATACCAAAATTCAACTTCATTGGCTATTCTGTGATCCAGTAAAGTTATTTTTTTTAATGATGCATAAAAAGTAAGAAAAGAGTGAATTAAATACTGACCAAAATGTATGACGCAATGAAGAGTAACTGATTTGATAATTCAGTGACCCTTTTGACAAGTGAGAGTATTACCTTTTTCATAAAGCTTCATACTGGCTTTATAGAATGACAACAAAGAGTTATTATGCCTGACAAAATAATTATTTCTGACGAAAATCTTGATTTTCAGTGAAATAAAATATAAAAGTAAATAATTTATTTTACTTTTTCAATAAAACAAATCTGATTTTTAACAAATAATTGAACTATTTAATAATTTCTGTAGTCGCAATTGGCATTTTATTTACTTAGCCTTTGCCTCATAATTGTGGAAAAATATTTTGCTCGCCATTGTTTTGCCCGCCATTTGAAATTATTTGTCCAACAAAATCATTTTTGTGTTATAAAAATGTTAATTCCTTGGAAATACTATATTTTAAGAACTTTGGGTATACCTATACGATGTAAGTTTTTGACAAAATTTTTTTTAGCTTCGTTTCCTCGGCTACTGCATTGTAAAACGTTGAACAATATACGTGCCTAAGTTAATGTGTGACTGGAGCCCTATAAAACACTCGCTTCGCTCGTGTTTCAAATGGGCTCACATTACACACTACCTACGACACTAGTATCGTTAATAACTATTTTGTTTTGGAATGTCGGCATAATTAATTTCTGCATAAGTGCAAGCGAAAATCGGCCTGATGAACTTTTTTATTCCTCGACTGTACCTACACGAACGAGGTCTCGGGCGGAAATATTTTTTTATTTTTATTAAGAATGGGTTCGCTCTTGGCCACAATCTAGCTCAGGGCAAAGATGCGGTTGAGGATGAAGCGAGCTCACCCAGAAGAAGCCTATTCACTCGTACTTTAAAGATATTCGGGTTGTATGAGCTCGGAAATACAGACGCCGGCAGAGAATTCCACTCCTTGGCAGTGCGCAATACAAAAGATGAAGAAAAGCGCTCAGTACGTATCCGAGGTATCTAGACAAGATAAGGGTCCTGCAGTGCGTCTGGACGTCCGATGGAAGAAAGGGGCAGGCGGAATGAGCTCATGCAGCTCCTGAGCACACTCCCCGAAGTACATCTTATAAAAAACACATATACAAGCTACTTTGCGTCTATGAGTTATTTTTATCATTCGTTACTCTGTGTACTGAAGCTGGTGATCGAATCTATGTGCATTGCCCCTCGCGCGCTTGTTTACGCCGTGTGCGATACAAATCCTGCACACACGGGCGTACAGACATCGCGCGAGGGTGATGAGTGATGACTTCGATCTTGACAAAACGCGTCTAAAATTACAGAAAAACTTAAGACGCAGAGTGCTGGATCGTTCGCCTCACATAGGTACTACTGTTGTACGTATATCTCTATTTTCAATTGATCTAAATAAAATCTTTACTCAGTGCGTAGTCTACAGCATCTAATTAGATTAAATTTTTGCCTCTACAATCCGAGTCTTAGTTATTACAGCCGGGAATAATGGTTTTAAGATAGTAATAAAACATAATAGCGATTCTGTGTTCGATTGTGTCTCCCGGATACAGTAGGTTATCTATAGGTACAGTTGTTGCCACTAAACCATTCAGTAATTGATGAGTGATGACTGGTGACCGTCAAGTTGGCAACGTTCTTAAAATAATTGTGTAAAAATTGCAAAAATAAAAAGTTTATTTTCGTTTTTCCTTACGTAAATGAGAATATATTACTAAGTAACTCGCTATGCTTCCTATCGGGTCTTTTGGTTGAAAGAATGGTAAGTTTGATGGTTATTTTTTAGTGTTTCAAGAAAAAACTGTTCGGGGGAACCATGAGCCCGTATGTGTTTTTAGAACGATTTATAAGACGCAAATAAATTTATAGCGCAATTTGGTACTAAATTTAAAAAAAGACCTTTACTTTGACGTCCCAGTAGGTTATTAACTCATTTATCTTTATTTGAGATGATTAAATAAATTGATAACTAAGTAAAACTAACGAACTTAACACCATTCTGACAAAGTCAATAAAATAATCTTTAAAATAACGTGCGATAATAAACCAAAGCGAACTATTTACTTCAGTATTGTGTCTTATAATTTACTGGACGAACATATCGCAATGTAAAAAAAACAAGATGGAAAAGCTGAATGAAAATAATGGAAAAGCATATCTCAAAGTTGCAACAGTAGATACAGAGAAATATGGTAAGTCTATATTTTCAAAGTGGTTTATAACTTTTTGTCAATAAAGGTATAAAATATAAAAAAACTGTATAAAATATTGATATTTTACATATTTAAATATTTATGTTGCTTTAGTTGTTTGTCATGAAATGTGTAAGAATAATTATGGAAGTCAGTTAGAAAATTTAAAAAATAAAATTCTTGCTCTGATTTTTTTCAGAAAAACAAGAACTGCCCAAAGAATATGGCTATGGTGTGCGTCATATCCAAGCTTTGCTTATCTTCATTTCTCTGACTATAACTTTCATAACCAGAGCCCATCTCAGTGTTACTATAGTAGCCATGACTGACGTCCCTAGAAGCAATGATACCACTGACATAATTGCAATAAATAGTACAAAAAAAGATTTTAATGATAATGACGTAAATTTAAATTCTACAAATGAGGACAACAGAGCTTCCATATTGATATGTCTTAATGGAACATACAAAACTCTCACGTATGAAAATAGAGCTGAATTTGAAAAGCTTATAAATATAACAGAAGATAACTGTGCAGAAAATTATAACTATGCCCACAATGATGTTACAAATGTTAGTATTATAGAAAGAATACGAGTATATAATGAAGCGAATGTTTCTGCCAGGGAAAAAGAAAACAACAGTATATGGAATGTGTATAAGGTAGGAAGAAGTTTAACCTACTTAACTCATTCTGAATATTTAAAAAGCTTATTTCTATAAAGATTTAAAAAAAAACTTTGTGCAGTTGCAAATTAAAGTTTTTTTAATTCGAGTGAGAGTGAATTTGTATATACGGAAAGAAACAAGTTTGGTTAGTTGAATAATCTAAATACTTCACTGAATCTAGCAAATAGTAGGTAAATCAGTTATTGTAAACGAAAAGTTGGCGAACAACTTAATTTAGGTTTTAACTACGTTCCAAGATTTAGGTATAAACTTGTTAACTGTGGCGTCAATTGTAAGTGAATACATTCCTTGACAGATAAAAAAAAAATAGGCTTTAGTAAAAGTATGTGCCAATACGAATACATGTACAGTCATGGAATGAAAACCTTCGTCAGTTTTTAAATTGATTCGTTTATCGTGGCCTGAGCACATATTACCTTTTGAAAATTTGATACTGAACTTTTGCCTAGAAAAGTATGCTTTATTGTTTCTACGGCAAAGTTCAAATTGATTTAGCTTAGGATTAGTAATAGTGAGTAAGAAGATTTATTATCATAGAAAAGTTCGCACATGTGAACTAAAAACTTCTTATGATAAAATAAAAACTTCTTTTGGTTAGATCTATGAACAAAACTAGGTGTTGTCATTTCTAATGTCTGTCAAAGACGTCAGACATCATATAAAATTGATTGATTTTAAAATATCTTTTGTCAGCAAACTTCAGAAGCACTGCTGTTTATGTTGGCGGGAATGATTCTTGCGCAAGTGCATGAGAAAACTGACATTCGATTGACGAACCTTGTAATTGATGGCCAACGTCATACTGATTTAAATGTTAGCAGCACTGTTTTTGTTCTGGAATGTTGGCATAATTGATTCCTGCATTAGTGCAAGCAAAAATCGATCGTACTGTAACGAACCTTTTTATTCCTCGACTGTACTATCACAATAAGAAAATAAACATATTTAAAAAGTAACAGTACATTAAGCAGTAACTGACTACTTTCGCAGTAAACGATGGTATAAAATTCCAGACGTACAACTGGCCGAAGTCAAACCAGGAGATGGTCTTGGGTGCTTTCTTTCTAGGCTACCTGATAATGATGACACCTATGGGTATGGTGGTACAGCGCTGGGGTGGTAAGCTACCGCTGCAGATCAGTCTCTTCTGCAGTGCCTTTCTCAATTTCTTCACACCTTGGCTTGCAGTTTGGGTAACAAATTTTTCTTTGTTTCTTCTTTATTATTTAAAGATTTCTGATTTTTGTTAAAAATAAAATTGTTCGGATCTATAGCAGCACATGGATGCAACAATTAAGCTATTTTCCTACCATGTCAGTATTTATTTATGTATTTATTACGCTGTCAGTACACTTTTGCCCGCTTCAATTGTATTTCTCTGTCGTTTAGGTTAGCTGGAAGAAAACTCATTTTTAATTTAAAATCGCCATTGTGCATCCTGTTTTCTATAAAACTTGTGTTAAAAAAATTGTGTATAATAAAGAATAAAGAAAGTTGATAAATAGCAAAGACATAGATACATACAACTAGACGAGCGCCAGTTATCCGGAAAAATTTGAAGACACTTATTTATACATTACAGGGAGACTATAAAGCAGTGAGTTTGACCCGTACGGCAATGGGGTTAGTCCAAGCTGGCACATACCCTTCAATACATTCACTCATAGCCAAGTGGGTGCCTCTCAGTGAAAGAGGGCGTCTTGGTACTTACGTCTACACAGGTTCGTTTTCTATTTTAAAATCGGAAAGCCTTACAACTCATTACCACATTTGTAATGCGAAAGAGTGTAGAAAATATTTAGAACAGAACTCTCCACTCAAATATTTCAGGATCAATGCTTGGGTCAGTCCTCTCCTCCCATATTGCCGGATTGCTAGCTGCCAGTGTATTTGGATGGCCTTCCATCTTCTGGGTCATCGGCGTGCTGTCCTTCTTGATGGCGGTCCTCATCACGCTGTTTGGAGCGGCGTCTCCGCAACAGCATCCGAGCATCACCCAGGCAGAGAAAAACTATATTGTGGGGTCAGACCAAGAACTTGTTGAAATAGTTAGTATTTATACATCGATTGCTTGTCAAAATACATTTATCCTGATTCAGTTGAACTAGCGTGACTTTTTTACAAGTTTGACCCTTAAAAAAGTACGGCTATTGTTAGCTTTTGGCGTTTTTGTTGTAAATTTTTAATTTGTTTAAAAATATTTTATTTTAAACTATCTATTTCAGCGCCAGCCGACTCCATGGAAGGCGATGTTCACATCAAAGCCACTCTGGGCTACAATTATCACTCATATGGCAACCACTACTATCTATCTTTTCTTTTTTGCTCAAGTGCCTACATATTTACATTATATCATTGGACTTAACATTAAAAACGTAAGTAATGTCAAGCTTTGTTTTATGATGTTCATTTCCGCCACATGTTATCATTTGATAGTCACTAAGGATGAGAACTGTTTACATACTCGTAGAATACTAATACTTAAAATAATTATTAGTATTACAAAATAAAATTTCAGTTCTATTTTCGTAGTAATTTGGTACTTAATTAAAAGTTTATCCTTTCTTTTCACTTTTCATCTTCGTAATTATAGATTCTCTTTTC
Organism: Aproaerema taeniolella; assembly: GCA_949987775.1. Taxonomy (NCBI): domain Eukaryota; kingdom Metazoa; phylum Arthropoda; class Insecta; order Lepidoptera; family Gelechiidae; genus Aproaerema; species Aproaerema taeniolella. Next base: position 20,479,505 of record OX465254.1, on the reverse strand, counting down.
GTCCTTATCATGAAATCATGCAAGGCGTAATATTAACTATATTGAAATATAACCGGATAATTGACGACTAGAGGACATTATAACTTCGAAAAAGCATTTGTCATGATCTTTTGTAATGATATTTTATTTCTATCTTTGTCCTTAGAGTGGTCTCCTGTCTTCTCTGCCGTATTTAGGTAACTTTGTCACCTCGATTGTTGCTGGTTATCTGAGCGACTATTGCGTCAATAACAAAATTACTTCCCTCAAGGTTGTAAGGATCGTTTCCAACACTATGGGTAAGTCTAATCTCACCTAAAACATAAATGTGAAAAATGACAGCCAAGTTCAATAATAAGAATATGTTTGGTTGTGGACTTTGCTGAAAAAAGTATTGAGATCTAAATGAGCGCCAAGTTCCACAGAATATCCCGAAAATATTTTAGAGAACAAAGTAACCATTATAAATAAGCAAGTATGCAACTCTTTTTCTTGTTTTATCTTATCAACTACAACAATGTCTGTTAGTTAAAAATATGGCAAGTTAAATTGAATGTAGAATAATTTACATGTACTAATTAGATATCACTTACGGTGAAACTAAGCTTAAGATTTGTTTTGGCTAGTTTAATCTAAAAACAACATTAAAAACTATTAGCCAAATAAAAGATGAATTATTAGTGAAAACTAGCCAAGTCAAATCTTAAGCTTAGTTTCATCGTAAGTGATATCTAATTAGTACATGTAAATTATTCTACATTCAATTTAAAATGCCATATTTTTAATTAACAGACATTGTTGTAGTTGATAACTTGGCGCTCATTTAGATCTGAATACTTTTTTCAGCAAAGTCCACAACCAAACATATTCTTATTATTAAACTTGGCTGTCATTTTTCACATTTATGTTTTTGGTGAGATATCATTACTTTTTGTAGAGATATTTATTTGAATTTTTTTTTCATGCGTTTACGCTGCATAGTTTTCTTTTTGGTGCCATTGTCTACACACTCTTGAACATTAAAAATATACGTAATAGTGCGAATTGCTCATTCATTATCTGCAACTTTTTAACACGTTTCCTGTAAATACTTAAATTGGCTAAGTCGGGCCGGTACAACAATCGCAGGCAGTTATACTCTACATAGAACTTTCTTGTGTCTTAATTTGACTGGGATCCAGATAAATAAGACGTACTCCGTCTAGTGTTTTAACTCTGAAGAGTGCAACATAAGCCTGTCCTTTACTAAGTATCGAAGTGCCTATATCGAGTAGAGCGCTGTCTAGACTAAGTCCTTGTGATTTGTGGATGGTATAAGTTAAACAAATAGGAAATGGTTCCCAGTGAACATATGCATTATTTAGTATCTGAAACTTAGTCTTAGCCCGTTCTAGCTCATAAGTTAAATTATTAAATCTATATTTCTGTGCAACATTACCCGCGCACCTATTTTTATTGTGATAACATTTTCTAATCCAGCGGTTAATAATGAATAATCCTCGTTCTTTTTCAGTACTTCCTTTGCTCGCTTGTTTAAATACCGAGAACAGTCTATGTCATCTATTGAATTCAATTTTATTTCCGGTTGCTCCATGCTCTCTAACATAGCAATATTAAACTGGTTGCACATATTTATAATCGGGAATAAACAAACAGTATTGTCAGGCAGTAATTTAAAATAGTTGATAATTTCTTTTAGGCAATCATTTTGATTTTGAGAATTACATTTAAGTAGGGTAAAGGCGGGATAGATGCCCCACTTTTTGAAATGTCGTCATAATTTCCAAAAAATTTTTTTTTTTTAGGTAATTTCTACAAATGCAACTAGTTTAATTCTTTATGTTTAGCAAGGATTCGTTTTTTTGGACCTATAAAATACGGATTTTGCGGATTTTAGCTTTTCGTGGAACTCCTTTTTTGAGGATAGACGCCTACCCCTATGGATAGGTGCCCCACCGTGAAAATAGGAAGAAGGATAGACGCCTGCGGCGCGGGATAGATGCCCTTCATACTTTAGGCGTAAACAAAAAACTCAACTAAATGTTTATGCGCTTATGGGGACAATAATTAGTGTTTTATTTAATTCTAAAATAGAAATTATCTACCAAAAAACATGAACCTATTATGTAATAAAACGCATTTCGTAGTAAGTGTTAGAAATATTTTAATTGTCATCATAATAATAAGAGATCAAAAAATTTGCCATAGCAAAATTCAAAATTGTTCAACAAAAATTATAATTCTAAATTATTATCATAAAATATTAATTTTCAACTTCAACATGCATAATTATAAAAGGCTTTTAAAAACAATAATGAAATAACAAATAATCTTATTGATCCTACTGAGATCGTTCTTTACGTGGATCCACTAAGTGCCTTTGTTTTTCCACATTTGGAGTTTATCCCCATGATATGTTTGTCTTCTGAAGTCCAGGTGCACACTCGAGCTTTAACTCCATCTTTTCTTTTATATTTTCGTGGCATGATCGTGCTACAATAAGGAAAAATTCTAATTATACTAAATAATGTAACAAATTACAAAAATATGTTAAAAACATACACTGAAACTACATATGTGTATATATTGTGTATAATCAGGCAACTATCCTAAAAAAATCAGGGCAACTATCCTTTTTGATAGGGATAGATGCCCTCGTATTTTTTAAATAAATACAAAACAAATGAGCAACTATTTTCATCTAGATGCATACTTAATCAATAAGTATATTGGCGTAATAAAAAATAAAACTGAATTACAGACTACTTTAAAAGTTATACAACTGCAAAGTACTAACCATTAAATTTTCGACGTGTTCGTGAAGGTCGCCGCGGAGTTGATCGCACACACGAGCGACACGCATCCTTACCGCACGATGGTCCGCGGCTCACTTAGGTGCGGGGTGACTACGGCTCCTAGTTATACTATTATTTTTAAGTTGCGGGTTTTGGAAGTTAGGTTTTTTGAAGTTGAGGCATCTATCCCACTGGGGCATCTATCCCGCCTTTACCCTAGTCGATTAGCTAAAGTAAAGTTGTCTTGATTCTCATATGATTTAACAATTCGTTGAATACTTGGTCGTTTTTCTGTCTCATGTTAATCGTTAACTCATCATAAGAAAATAGTTCTTTCCATAAATTCGGAGCACTAAGGGAATCTAACAATTTTTGCACATCAGTCGACTTCATATCTTCGATGGGAGAAAGTTGTCTCACTGGTGGTAACTGGAGCAGGTCTCCAAATAATATTATATTAATCCTAACAAACCATCCATCATTAACATCACCGGTATCATAAATTTCTGTTAAACGAAGATTAATAAACATTAATGTGACATTGGATATCATAGATTCTTCGTTAATTATTAAAAGGACTACATTACTTAAATCACTTCTCAAAGCTTTTAGAACTTGGTCTGATGAGGAAGTGTACTTGGGACAACTTCCGTGTTCTACTGGCAGCTGGAGTAAACTGTGTATGGTAAGATACAGGCTACTCCAGCTGCCTCCAAAGCCTGGCTCATAGGCGCAAAGTAGCTTACCTATGTTTTTTACAAGATTTACTTCGAGGAGTGTGCTTATGAGCTGCACGAGCTCATTCCGCCTGCACCTTTCTTCTATATAATCTTCTTACTATAATAACCAAATGAGCAATCGTGCCTTCAAGTTTCTCATTTCCTAACTAAGCTCAACTTGTCGTGCGTTTAGGTTGCAAAAACGTCAGAATCCGAATTTACAATGTCAAATATAAACTTTGACAGGAATTCGTGTCGAAAGATCGTCGTAATGTCATTTTCGCCGACACACTCGGTTTGACGTTTGTTTAGCACGAGTTACAAGTTTTTTGTTTGGGAACATCCTTTATTTCTTGACTTCATTTTATTTATACGCATCTTTTATATAGCAAATGTAACTATACATATTTTGCGCAAGTTTCAAATATCCACTTATAACCGTTCAGACGCTACAATTAAAAGAACTTTTTTTTTGTATGGGGATCCCCTCTTTTTTAACTTAATTTTGTTTTCAGATTTTTTCCTACGCTGGCACACAATTACCTAGCTAGATGCCAAATTTGAACTGCCTAGATCATCTGGAAGTGGGTTAGGTTTTTGATCTATATGTCAGTCAGTCAGTGGAAAATTGACGACTTTTAGACCTTCATATCTTTGTAAGCGTTTGAGCTAGGTTAATGAAATTTGGGGTTCTAGTTGTCTTTATGAATATAAATAAATGCACGTAATTTTATGTGTTTCAGTTGAATAGGTTTTGAGTTATGGAGGGGTTAAAAGTCGCTCGAAATGGTTCGTGTAAATATACACACGGTGCTGAGTCGCCAGTTTCTTTTGCTTTAACTTGGCTGACACGCTACCGCGTGTCTTAATGTATGCCTGATACACAAATATACAGAGTTTTTTGTGCTATGAATCATATAAATAATTAATTACAATATAATTATATTTACGTAACTGATGTGTATGTGTAAATATTTTAAAAAATACAGCGATTTTAGAGGAATTCGAATAAATAAATTCGTGCAATTTTCTAAGTTAATAATAACTTGAACATCAAAATCTATAAAATCTATCTTAAAAGCAATGATACAATTAGCCAAATTCAATCAACCTGTTTTAATTATAATTACCGACTGAGTCTCGGTTATAATTTACGCAGCCACTGCTATGCTAGCAAAAGCACCGTAAGATAATGTATCTCGAACTACACTGATAGCCTCACCCACTTCATGATTCACTCGCTTGAAGATAGACGGACTGTGACCGACATGAAGCTGCTTTATGACATAGTTTCTTCCAGATTGGATTGTCCAGACCTTACTGCTCAGATCGGCGTCATCACCAGACCCAATCGTACCCGGCAAATGCATTCGTTATGTGCTGGCCACGCTCGTACAAATTACGCACGGAATTCTGTATTGCATAGAATAGTACATACGTACGAGTTTAGGTTTATCGATGTCGATATTTTCTTTTTAAGCCGAACCCAGTTTATTAAGCACACATCGAAGACTTTCCCTAATGAGAACGACATAGATCCTAGTAAATGATACACAAATAATTTAACCACAACATCAATATTTTTATTTTATTTTCATGAGGTGTGAGTAACTGAATACGCTTACATACACATACATACACAGACACACATACACTCACATACACATAACACACACACACACTGTACTTACTTTTACATTACTCATCCAATCTATTTTGTTTTGTTAATCATATATCTATGCTACCCGTTAATCTAAATCTACAGTTTATAATATGTTTAACTTCTTAATTGGCTGTATACATTTTTAATATAAGGGCTATGTAATGTAACATGTATAAGCTGTGAAGTTTGCAATAAAGTAAATAAAATAAATAAATAAGATACACCGTCCCAGCTTTTCAATCGCATAGCGTTCTTGAGTTCTTCGACGTAACAAAATTATGTTACGCGTTCATATTAGCCCCGCTGAACGCAGATTGCTAACTATTATTTATTTAAATCAGCTAACGTCGGCTCTGGTGCATGTCTCATCGCTGTTTCATTCACTACCAACCCAACGCTAGCCGTGTCTGGGCTGGTGCTATGCATGATGATGCAAGCGGGAGTGCATACTGGATGGATGGTGAGCAATTTTATTTTAATGAAATAACATTGTTATCTTTCTTTCTCTGAAAATTTGTATATCAAAGTAATCCCTACTTTTGTATCTTTACTTATATTATAAATGTAAAAGTTACCTTATTTGTTTTTCCTTTACTCTGTTTCAACCAACGAATTCAAGAGTAGCTTTGCGTAGGTATGGTTGAGTTTCAACAAGTTCACACCTCTGTTCTATTAGGGTGTACAGAGACCACAAATAAAATAAGTCATACTGTATTCATAGTTTCATTCGTTTCTGATACATAGGGAAGTGCATTGTAAATAAAATTATGGGCTTATCTTTAATGAGGAAGCGGTTGCCTTTCTATTTAAATTTTGTTGGTTTTCAGATGAGTTATATCGACTTAGCACCGAACTTCAGCGGTACTCTGATGGCGACCGGCAACACGCTTATGAATGTCTGCGCCTGCACACTGCCCGTGTTGGTGTCTTATGTCGTTACTGACGTCGTATGTACTTTTTGATAGTAGCTTTCAACTCATAGAATTTAAGCTGCTAATAGCAGAAATATGCTGAAGCAGGTGCATATTAAGAAGTAAGCCATGTATGCGGACATGGAGCCCCATTTCCTTTGATTTAAGACTCCGGATTGTTAGGGTAACGACGCAAAACAATTCATCAGAGAAATTGGGCGTCGGTTAAGTGGGATTGGATACGACACTCCCCCCGGACATCTTTTTATGCAGAGGCTGTCTATAGTCATACAGCATTGTAATGCAGCAGACGTAATAAACACTTTTGCACTTGGAACGATTAAGATCGGGCTTTTTGACTGTGATATTCTGTGCTATTCTGATTCTGTAAATCTACGATCGATACTTTGAACACATCGGCTGCCAGTACGTCATTCTTTTGTGCTATATAGATGGCAGTGACAAGCAGTAATAATTATCGGTCGTAATTCAGTAATAATTTTATAAAGTACATGTCCTGTTAATTTAAATTAACGATATTTGATTTATTGACGAATAAACTGGAATACTGAAGCAGTGATGGCCCAGTTGGTAATGAGCCAGACTTGTAACGGAAAGGTTGCGGATGCAAAACCTGGTGCGGACCTATACCACTAAATCCGTCTTTTTGGATTTATGTACGGATTTCTAATTATCACCTGCTCAAGTGCTCAATGGTGAAGGAAAACATCGTGATGAAAACCGTCCGTCTAAGAAAATTCTATTTGAAGGACGAGCGGTCCACCAACCCGCATCGGACCAGCGTGTTTCAAAGGGAGGCCCGTGCCCCTCGGTGGGGACGTACATGGACTGGTAAAAAAAACTGGAATACTAAAAACATTACAAGTTTATAAGTAGTGAGAGCACTTTTCATTATTATTTATTTGTCCAGACAAAAGTATACCAATGGCGGATAGTGATATTCGTGGTGACGGCGGTGGGCTGCGCCGGTAACCTGGTGTACATGGTCTTCATGTCAGCTGATGTGCAGCCCTGGAACGACTCATCTTACCAATCTACGAGTATGGATTTATTTTTTCTTTTATCAGCATTTTATCAAGGCTTGGAGCATTATTTTACGCTCTTTCGGGCCCGTATGAGACATTGTAAATAATAAATTTAAAAAATAGTCTTGGAAATCAAGGAGCATTCCGTAAATACGTTAGTTTGTGTTTAGTTTCACTGGATTAATTTATTTAAATTTTCCTATAAAAGCATGAGATTATATATTATGTGTATTTTTCTATTAAAACTTGGAAAAATATACATAGTGCACATATTATCCTCATGGTTTTATAGTAAATTTTAAACTGACTTAGTTCATTTAACGTATTTTTGTTGCAGTTTTCTTTGAAAAAATTAGGTGATATTTGTAAAGACCACCCTTCCCCCAAGTGAAATCGGGTGAGGTTCGGCATTACCTCATGCCTCACGTTGCTAGTCGCCCCCTTAAAAACTATGTAATTAAAAGCCTATATTTTCATTACAGATCAAGAGGATCCTCACATCATCTCAGAAGAAATAAAAAAGTAATATTTTAAAAGTTGTTATGAAAACTGTGATATTGTATAAATAAAGTTTATTTAATTCAAAATTAAATAATGGGAGGTGAGTGTGTGTTTTTCTTCTTAATGTTTTTGGAGTTTTGAACCATATGTCAAGTCAAATTCAAAATTGCTTTAGTTCATAGAATATTCTAATGTTAATAAAATAAGTCATAGTTACATTAAAGGATGTATACAATGAAACTCTAATACAATCGTTTCGTTGTCTGTCAGCCCTCAACTTTGAAAGCTCTTTTCTGCGCAGTGTGGCTTGATGTATAGAGTTGAAATTAACACCACACGTTATGAACTACGGGACAATGGATATTTTAAGAAACATTATGTTTCTGTCATTAAAATAAATTAAACTCTACAGTGTGAAATAAAAAATTTAAATGTGCCAGCTGCCAATTCATCCTAAGCATATTATTATGTAGAAGTCAATAAATGAGACGCCTAGGCTTAGCTATATTGTGGGCAAAAGGCTGACAAGGTCCACCATAATCATGTTTCCCTCATAATCACGATGAACATTTTTTTAAAGAAGATTTAACATTAAAGCAATAGAGAAACCTAGTTGCTACTTTGATATTACATATTTTGCATTCCATCTAAACAAAAAGTCTAAGAGAACGAGTCTTAATAGCACTAGGCCGATTTTTGAATTGTTTTGAAACTCTCAGCGCGCGAGTCTCTCTCAAACTTGGCCCAATTACTTACTATGCTTGACAAACTGTGAACCTTGGTAATCTGACGGGTAATCTGACGTTCAATCTAAGAATGGGTTTTTCACGCTTCTCCAAAGCAAATCATAAACACTTCATACCAACAGGGACTGGTTATAATCTAATGGAAAATAGAAAACTGCCGTAAAGACAGGACTTGCAAATTCAATTTTTTTTTACTGTTGTACGATAAATTATGTAATTTAAAGATTTTGTTTTTTGTTAGTAGATATTAAAGTTATAGTCTGAACTAGCTTTATTTCATAGCTTTATTTCAGGACTAGCTGATGCCCGCAACTTCGTCTGCGTGTTGTATGTATTTTTATAGACTGAGTTTGTACTTTGACACAACTACAGATACATGAATTGCCGTTTTTTATTGAAGCAACTATTTCGTTCATATAAGGAAAAGCAATTTCTAAAAATATTTTTTATTTGAAAACTTAGCTAACTATGTCATATAAGGTTGATAATTAATACATTACTTTGGATCTGAAAACAAAGGTCAAACATAGTTGTTTCCTCTATCGCTTATATTTTCTATACCATTGTTACTGCTTTTGATAGATTAAGGGCCATATTATAGAACGCGACTCAGACTGATCTATACTTAAGTAGCAGTCATTTTTGATTTTTTGATACTGAGAGAGATAGACAATCAACACTTAACATGAGTCAGTGGTGCCTCTAAAACATCTTGTTGTCTTTACAATCCCACAAAAAGTGGTTAATTATTATTGTATTTCGCGTTTCTGTGAAAAACGTAAGGATTTTGTACTTATAAAAAATCAATTCTGATAAAATAAAAATATGTTGAGTAAAAAATTTACGAAAATTGTATGTTGAAAGACCTATTACTTAGGTAAGTACAATAAATGGCACACGAATTCCTTAGTGCTAATTACGGACTTATTTTTGATTTTCAGTGGAATAGAAGTTTCTGAAACAGGTCACCTATGTCAGTATCTAAGACAACCCCCGTGCATTTGAGATGAGATTTCAGCTAGCACGCTGCTTTTATTGTGCTTTGCGATAATTGTGTAAAAATGATTCAATAAAAAATTAAATTTAAGATAGAAATGACTAAGCTTTTCCCTTCAATAGACATTTGTAGAAATAAGCAAAGGTGTCAGTGCTTGATCCAAACTAAGAAACTTATTAGAATAGTAATATTATAATATTTATCCATGGCTTATATAAGGTCCTAATTTATTAGTCACTTTCCTTTTAACACGTTATTGTGTAGGTCAAAATATATCATTTGAGTCAAAAAACAAAAGCATAATATTAAATTTAAAAGGTCTTGAAAAATTTTGTTATGATATTTTTTCATTACTATGTTGAATAAACCCATCCATTCAAACGTAAATAATAATGGCAGTAGTAGAGCGGGCGAGCGGGGAATGGACAGCTATAATCGAAAGAGAACCATTCCTATATCTTTAAATGTAAATTTTTTTTTTTACAAAATTTAATTTTCAGATAATTAATTTTTATGTTGTTTTTTGGAATACTATCAACCTATACAATAACGCCTTAGAAGGTAAGTGACTAATAAATTAGGACCTTATATACGCAATGCTACGCTTGATGTAAACTAAAATCAAAAAATCAATAAATAGCCCTTATTTCATGTCAGAACATCAAAGCCATAGATGTAACCTATATAGACCATATTCATAGTGGTTTTAATAAAACAAATGTCAATTGTCAGTTTCTATTGAGTTTCCCGCCTTTAAAAATAAGAAATACATTGAAAACACCGGCTGTACGGCCATAGATTCCTTTGCTTAAAAATAAGCCGTTTCATTGTTTTTAAAAAGTGATATCCTGAAGATTGAATAATGTCATTTAGTTAGGGCCGAATTAAGATTTGAAGACTAAATACTTAATCAACTTCGTTCTTATTAACGCTGTATTAAGTATTTAGTTTTGGTTCGTTAAAAAAGTGCAGAATAGCCGAACTATTAATGGGGAAGCTGACAAAAGTTTCGATATTTGAGATATTATACGCCTATAATCCTCGTTGGGGTAACATAAGTCACATAACTTTACATGTCATGAAAATTTTAAAAATGGCATATTGTTTATGAGTATATCATTGCAATGCACGAGTATATAGTTGTCTAAATTTTGCAATGCACGGACGGCCCCAACTCAGGTTACCACACGCGTGCACTCTGTACTGTTGTGATAAGAGCGGTTTTGCATTGAAAATGGAGTAACCTGATGCGCTGGCCTCTGTACCAACAATGCAATGTATTTGGTTGGTAGCTGGCACATTCCAAATTTTTTGTTCAGTGCCAGTTCAGCACAGAAGTTTTTGTTTTATTTTTGGATATTTGTTGGTCAGTTACAATAATTTTAATTTCTTCCGACTCACTTATATTCGACGATAGCTCTTAAAAATAACATCTATCTAATTATAGAGCAGCACCCTCAGATTTTTTTTAAAGTACTTTTTTAAAGGTGAATTTATGAAGTTAGAAAAAGGTTATTATTACCTACAAAGAAAACTCAATAAGTAGCATCATGGCAGAATACCAGCGCTGCAGTCTGGTACTGCAGCAATATGCTGAGTCAGCGCCAATTTGATTGGCATGATACAGATAACACGGTGTAAAATAGTTTTATAAAATTATTTGTTTCTGTTTCTTACTCTGTTTACTTCATTGTTTGCTTGCTGATTCATGTTTAATTGTATGTTTGTTATTTGTCTATTACTGTGTTGTGCTGTTTTATGTCAATTGAATAATGTGTCAATCTATCAATCTATCTATCTATCTATCATAAAATCAATTAATAAGAAAGGATCTTTTATACAAAATATCTCATAAATCTCAATCCGGTCCTTTTATCAAATGCTACGTACTCATAGACATAGAAAAAATAAGTTAAATATCAACACTGTCTAGGGATATTGCTTAATTTTTCATACAAAAAGGTGTGTTTGAGAAGCTATAAAAGCATACTCGAGACACATGGAGGGATATAATTTTAAGATGAGCAAGTGTTAAACCTGAATTTTCAATTCTCGTCAATGAATTTTGTTTAAATTGTTTTTTTTTAAACGTGACGTAAACGAAAACAAAAATTCACTTTTTTCTGCTTTTTGTATGAAAATGGTGGAATTAGCGCAATTTTTTTTCATTTTAGTCACGTTTTCACAAATTTCAAGAAAAATTAAATTCATTGATAAAAATTGAAAATTCATGTTTAGCACTTGCTCATCTGAAAATTATGTCACTCCGTGTATCTCGAGTATGGTATTATAGCTTCTCAAACATACCTCTTTTGTATGAAAAATCATGCTATATCCCTAGACAGTGCTGATGTGTATATTTTTCTATGTTTGGCGTAAATAATAGAAAGAACTTGAGAAACATTGTAAGTGCCTATTCCATTCAAGGGTTGCCCTTGATTTTGATGGGATTCCATCAGATCCTGACTTGGTGACAATAAGACCACTTCTGGAGTATACTCTTTCGAACAAAAAAAAAGAATTTTGAAAATCGGTCCAAATGGCGGAGAAATCGGTGAACATACATAAAATAAAGATATACAATGGTTTAAGATTTCGTAGTCTTCCTTTCATTTAATTTACCAAGTTTGTTAGAAAGATTTCATCCTTATAATTGACTCTAACGATCGACGCAATAAAAGTACAGGTTATTCTTACAGATTTTAGTCGGTTCGATTCCCGGTTAGGGCAAGCGAATTTTCGAAAATTCTTGAATGCAGTTTTCTTTCTTTTCAAAAATAAAGGAATGTTTTCTTTGAGTACAATTTTCTATCTACAGTATTAAGAGTACTTTCCCTTCAGGTGGCATTACAAAATTCCACCCTGTATACAGTCGAACATAAAACCTCCTCCTTTTTGGAAGTCGGTAAAAAAGTAATTCAAGTGATACAGTGTATCTGCTCCGATCCAGCGGCAGTGCTTCTCGCCGCCATAGTTCTTCGTAAACAATACACTATCGGCTTACGGAGAATGAGAGAAGTAAAGAAATATAAATTGAAGACAAAGCTAAGAAATATATATATTGAAGACCTGGCTGTATGGATGCAGATTCCTTTGCTTTTCTCGAAAGAGATAAATTTAAAAAACAACATGTCCTTGCTTTTAGCCCATGTATGTGTCAAAAATACGTTGATCTCTATGGTATGAGTAAAATGTTCTGAAAAACACCTAGCTTTGAATTTTTTCAGGGGTTTTTGTTGTTGGTTTATATTTACTGGCTAAATTTCGAGATTTTATGTAGCATAAATGTTGACCGGGGATATAAGGTACACCTATGCAAAATTTCATTTAAATCGGTCCAACAGTTACGGAGATTAGCCCGTGCAAACAGACAAACAGACAAACAGACAAACAGACAAACAGAGAAACAAAAAAATCTAAATAAATTGGGATTTGTTTTATTTCTCTTCTTACATCCCCCTGACTCGGTTTTTAGCATTTTTTTTCTATGTACAGAAATTCGACCTCTACAGTTTTATTATATGTATAGATGTTACTGAAAATAAGTCAGAGTAGTGAATTATGCTAGTATTTTTTATTCTGTGCACTATTTGCCCTATGCAAATAGTCTTCCCTAGAGAAAAATAGGCAAAAAACTCAAAGGGTTGCTCTTTTTTTAATTTTAAAAATTTTCTTATTTTCTAATTTTAACAGACATACTAGTAATATCTGAATAATTTTGGAGCTGAGCAATTTATTTTCATGTTCGCTTGTCTAGTAGATTAGATAATCAGAAAGTCATTTTTTTAGGGTTCCGTACCGAAAGGGAAAAAACGGGACCCTATTACTAAGGCTCCGCTGTCCGTCCGTCCGTCCGTACTTCCGTCTGTCACCAGGCTGTATCTCATGAACCGTGATAGTTAGACAGTTGATATTTTCGCAGATGATGTATTTCTATGTGTCCTATAACAAAAAATACTAAAAACCAGAATAAAACAAATATTTAAGGGGGCTCCCATACAAAAAACTTGATTTTTTTGCTCTTTTTTATAGGTAAGTCTGTTCGAGGCTGTATCTCATGAACCGTGATAGTAAGATAGTTGAAATTTTCACAGATGATGTATTTCGGTTGCTGCTATAAAAACAAACACTAAAAAGTAAAATAAATTAAATATTTAAGGGGCTCCTCCCATACAACAAACGTGATTTTTTTTGCCGTTTTTATAGAGATAATGGTTTTTATGGAGTCCGACTCGCACTTGCCCGTTTTATTTAAAATTATAATTTTCAATTTTTTTATGTTTTTTAATATTTTCTGTTTACTTTTTTTATTATTTAATCGAATACACTCCATTTTGTAATAAAAAACAATCATAACAACGTAAAACACGAAAACCAGCAATGTACATCGCACTCCAATAGCAGCACGGCGCATGGGGATCGCACGCACGCGGGACGCGGTGTAGCGACACATTGCGTAGCGCCAAAGTAGGTAAATAATGAAAACTCCTTAACATGACGTTTGCGGGAAAAAATAATTACTTATAGCTGATGATAGTTATGGGTAGAACCATTTAAGTGTATGCTGAGCTGTCCTTTACATCCATAAGAGAGTTTGTGACTTTGTGGAAACGACTGTCTAGTACATCTAATGAATGTTAGGTTCTAGTATTTACATTGTGCCTATTGTTACATTGGGTATTTTGCTTTGTTGAGTGAAAGAAGCTACAGTAGTAAAAATTTGAAAGGGTACAATAGTGTAATTATTTTATGAAAAGGTTTGAAATTGAGGAACAATGATAATTAAATTAAGTGGTGTAATTTGATAAACATAACTATTTACTGACTTACTATCTTCACCTCCAATGTCTAAATTGAATAAATACATAATGTGATACTAATGATGAACTTAATTCCTTTATGACAAAGTAAATAAAATAATCTTTGGGACAATATGTGCATGATAATAAACCCGGTGATATGTTTACTTCAGTCATGTGCTATACGTATTGCAGAACGGACATATAAACAAAACAACCAAAATGGCAAAATTAAGCGAAAATAATGGAAATATATACAAAGAAGTTTTAACAACGGATGCTGAGAGTGATGGTATGTATCTACAGATGCTGAAGATGCATTTATTTCAAGTTTTAATATTGCCAGCTTTTATAGGGTCACAGTATTACCTGGTGTACTGCCATCTCTTCTTTTGAATTCATAATTGCTTTTTTATTTCTACACCTTTTAAAGTGCCAATTCGGAAAACTTTGTAGGATGAAGACAGTTTTTTTACAATCAATGTTTCTTGTATTGGATTCTATTCTCATTCACATATTATTATTATTTTAATTATTTGGACCAACACTTAAGTTAAGTACTTAATACGTAGTAACCATATTTTTTTTTAAATAAAACTGTAATTGTTGGAATTTTTTTCAAAGTTACGTATTGACTTTTCAGAAAAGCAAGAGTTAAAAGCATACGGTTATGGAGTTCGCCACATCCAAGCACTTCTCATATTCGCAACACTTTGTTTCACATTCATAAGCAGAGCTCATCTTAGCGTTACTATAGTAGCCATGACCGATGTCCCTCGAAGCCTTAACACTGCCAATGTTAATTCATCCGAAATCAGTAATACAATATTAAAAAATAACGTTAATAATACAAATATGTTAACCTTAGTAGATACGGGGAACATGAGTGCTACAGTAACCATCTGCCTTAATGGAACATACAAAATATTAAAATACGAAAACCAAAGTGAATACGAAAACATTTTCAGTTTATCAGAAGATAACTGTCCAGAAGATAGTAAAGGAATACTAAATAGTGAAACACATGTTGACGGAGTTGAAGAAGAAAATTTAGTTGGAGACACTGAAAACAACGAAAGGAACAACATGAGCATTTGGAACGTTTACAGGGTAAATTGTTTTTTTGATTAGTTCGAACTGTTTTTAGCAATTTCAGCTTATCGTACGTAGTTGCGTAGTTATGCCCAACCTCGGTCCATGCTTGTAGTTTACCTTTGACGTTACCATTACCAACTTTAAGACCATGGAAAGCAATAAAGTTGATAAGCCCATTCATCAAAACAGTACATTTAAATATTTACTTATTGTACTTTTTTGTTAATTGTTATTTGTGTTGTGTTGTATGTTACATATTATGAACAAATTTATTTATCTCTCTCTCCCTGATATTGTAATGTTTTCTGATTGATGTTACGAATTTTGAGATTGAAGATTTATTCTTTGAACATAATTGTATCATTAGCGACTGAATAACTCGTCAGAACTGTAAATATAGACAGTGAAAATTTGTTCAAACAGTACCAAATACTAACAAGTATGAGAAAGATATTGATACATTTTTGAGATAGACACAGCTACCGAGATACGCAAATAATAAATGTTTTACATAGTTACCAAAGCTTTGTTTTTGAAGATATTTTACACGATGCATAAGAAATAATTAAAATAACAAAAAGAATCATGATTTATGATTGGTCGATGAATAGGTACGTCCCTTTGCGTCAAAGTATCTACTCTTAAAATTATATTCGGTAAGTATATGAAAGAGAGCTTAGGTATAATACATTGAAATTGTAAAATCTATGTAACATATTTCAGACCTACGACTGGCCAAAATCAAAGCAGGAGGTAGTCTTGGGTGCTTTCTTCCTGGGTTACGTGATAATGATGACGCCCATGGGCATGGTCGCACAGCGCTGGGGTGGTAAGCTCCCTCTGCAGATCAGCCTCTTCTGTAGTGCCTTTCTCAATTTCTTCACACCTTGGCTTGCGGTTTGGGTATGCATAATTATGTACAACTTATAAACCATTCAGATGACTATGAGATGTAACAAAACGGGTTATATTAGTTAAAAGATCCTTATGTCTTTACTTCTTGGCTTATTGTTTGGGTAATACTTATTTCATACACTGACAATCACTTTTATAGAGTCTTTAATATTATATTTTTCTGTGATCTATCACTACATGGTAATAGAAATCTTTATTAGAATCTATCATTCTACTATCCATGGTGCTTTTTGGCAGATGAATAGTTAGTAAACGATTATGATTATGATAATATCAGACGAGCTTTCTACCTCAGTTACATAAAATACAAAGTCAAATCCTTTTCACCTTCCCCTTTTTGCTTACTAGGGCAGGCTTGTCTTCTTTTATCTCTCTCACTGTTGCAGTAACTTCTTTTGCCTTCTCCAAAGATTGTTTCTTTCGGTGATAAAGTAAATTGGGTGACTTTAGATTATAGTTAGCAAAAACAAAGATATGAATCAGACTACTAAAATAAAAAAAATACCCAGAGAATAGGTAGAAGGTAGAAATACATAAAAAATAATTTTCCACGTTAAAAACGTATGAATCACCGACTTCAATACCAACAACAGTTCGTACAAAGTAGATAACTACTATTTTTTGCAGACTACAATGTCTATTAGCAGATAACCACAAACGAAAATATCACTTGTTTATTTAGATGATGTTCTGGTTTGTAGTATTTTTTTTGTTTTTGTTGATTGTTTTTAAAGCGCTGAATCATTTTCAATAAAACTTATATGGGACCAACTTTAGATATTCTTTCGAACAAAAAAAAATAATTTTGAAAATCGGTCCATAATTGGCGGAAAAATCGGTGAACATACATTTAAAATAATACATACTGTCGAACATAGAACCTCCTCCTTTTTTGAAGTTGGTTAAAAAGCTTCTCCAAACAATTTGAGTCATTAGCTTTGCCTTAAATGTAATGACGATTTTTTTTTGAGAATTTTATACTTGTTTACAGGGCGACTACAAAGCAGTAAGTATAACACGTACGATAATGGGGCTGTGTCAGGCTGGGACGTTCCCTTCGATCCATTCTCTGATCGCCCAGTGGGTACCCCTCAGCGAAAGAGGACGTTTGGGCACCTTCATATATTCAGGTATATCTGTACCAGATGATATTTTGATTTCAGATATTTTATTGTATTTCTGTTTATTTCAGTACGGACGGCCCCAACTCCGGTTACCACACGCGTGCAGTCAAGTTAGAGGCCATTTGTTTGTTTGAAAACTCTAACACTGTTTGCCACAAACTTATTTATACCTACACGATTAGCAAACTTTAAATAAATAATTTTGGTAATTCTTAACATCCTACACAAAATTCAACTCAAAGACGTTGGAATGAATGAATAAAATTTTTATTAATTAAAAATCTCAGAAATTAAAATGGTTCCTTTACGTTATTGCTTTCACTCTGGCACGCAAGCATTTTTTATGTTTTTAAAAACTAACTGGGCCCCGATTCTGTAACTTAAATTGTGTGTCGATGGAATGGAGACCATTTTATCTGTTCAGATTGCGAAATTGAAAACTATTAATCATATACATATTTACTTGCTGACAACCACCCCGACCAGCAGCGCCACCTCCAACAGAACGTAAAGTTGCACACTACCTAGCAACTGTGGCGGTGGCGCCACAAGTCAAAGCAGTCGCCATTAAATGTATGTGGATAGTTCTCAACCTGAACGGATAAAATGGTGACCATCACATCGATACACAACTAAGTTAGAGAATCGGGGTCCTGGTGTATAAAAAAAATCTAAAATACGTAAAATAACATAATTATTTTTTTCCTTAAAAATGTTCCAGGTACAATGCTTGGAGCCGTACTGTCGTTTCACGTCAGCGGCTTGCTTGCTGTCAGTGTCTTTGGCTGGCCTTCCGTTTACTGGGTGGTCGGTGTTCTCTGTTTTATAATGGCCGTCCTTCTGACGTTGTTTGGAGCGGCATCTCCGCAGCAACACCCCCGCGTCACTCAGGAAGAAAAGAACTATATTCTTGGAACAGTACAAAAACAGGTCGTGATTGTAAGTACATGTTTCACCATATTCTCTACCCTGTGGATTTGAATGTATGTATTTCTGCTTTATTGTATAACTGTTACAGCAAAAGATGAGTATGATTAAGATTTACAAAGGCGAATTTATATCACGAGGGGATTTCTTCATTTCATTTCTTCCACGCTGGACTGGGAGTGAAAGAAAAAGTTAGCATGTACCAGCTGTCAACTCTTCCTAGGCATACTGTAAAATTCAGTAAATGGGACTCGAGGGTTTTGCTGTATCGTGGTCAAAAGCTGACAACTTCTCACCACTAAACAAAAAATAATTTCATCTAATAACCCTCAGAAGTGATGTGGTATGAAGTAGTTCTAGAACCACTGATGCTCTGCATAACCTGTTAGGGATTATAGCGGTGAGTGTATGTATATCAACGTGACGGACCTCCGCTCGTCAAGAAACAAGCGGGGGCTTGACCCGTCACGTTAGTTAAAACTTGTTGACCAAAGGGTCTACATAAAATTTATTTAAGTTAAAACCGAAAATATAAAACAATAATAAAAACAAATTAATTTAAAAAATAAAATTCCCGACTACGTAATAAAAACTGAAAAGAAAAAACAAGTACCTAAGTCCAGCAGTCGCGACTTTTGTTATTGAGTATTATTGAATAACATAACGATTTTGACAGTCGGGATCCATTACTAGGAAGCCGGATTTTTGATGAATCCCGACAGTTAAAATAGTTATTCAATAATATTAAAAAGTAAGCAAACTTGCGCAAGTTAAACTAACGTGTACTGCGGTTACAATCGTCAGGTGAAAAAGCAGCAAATAAGTTAAATAAAAAAAGAAGTAAGTTTATAAAAGGGTTATCTTGAAATTCGGCTGTTGTGCTGTGGAGAAGGAGGCCAGCTCACGCCACTGAGCGCTGGCCTCGTTGAACAATTTGAAGATTAAAACTTGAAGAGGGGCAGTCGCGAATAACGAAAGTTTGATGCAGTTGTAGGGTCAACTAGTTCACACAGAGGATTTTGTAGGTTGAAAACTCAATGGTTTAGCGAATCTAACAGAGAAAAGAAGAAAAGGAAACAATGAATACTATTTTAAACAAGTGTAATAAGTTTGAGCTTAATTTTTTTATTTTATAATTATAATTACATCGTTTGCAGCACAAAAAGCGTTAAGTTTCAATGTTTACAAACAAAATAATGTCATCTTTACAAATAATTTTGAAGAATTGCCAAAAAAATCTCGATTCCAAACAAATCAATTTTAAAATTGAAAGTACTTGAAAGTTAGCTACAAAAAAAATAAACATGCCAGGAAAAATCAGATAACCAAAAAAAACACATTCGGGAATACTGCAGTATGTAATTTCTTAATAATCCAATTTGTTTCAGCGTCGACCAACTCCATGGAAGGCAATTTTTACATCCATGCCAATATTGAGCACATTCCTTAGTCACATAGGAACTAGCATTATATATCTCTTCTTTTTAACTCAAATGCCTACGTATTTTCATCAAATTATAGGACTTAACATAAAAAACGTGAGTAGTAAAATTTTTGTTTCTGTCTCGAAAATTCAACTTTTTATGAAAATTTCTTCCAAACTTTAAATCAGAGTTTCATTGTTCTCAGAGTGGTCTTCTGTCGTCTCTGCCGTATTTGGGAAATTTCTTCACAACAATATTAATTGGTATTTTATGTGACTACTGCATGAACAACAATATTGCCACAGTCAGAGTTATAAGGATAACTTCAAACGTTATTGGTAAACTTGCCGTGATTATTTGTAGACCTTTTTTTTGCAATACGCCTGCTATTAGACTTAAGTCTGCAAACTGGATGTTAGCGATCAGCTCTACAAAGGGGCGGTGGTGGTTTTATGTTTAGATTGCTCGTTATAAGCGTATAAAAGTTTCTGTACAGAGCGTGGCGTAAAATAACCGACGCCGCAGCTGCCGCTCCGCTAAACGCTGGCATCGAGTTTGCTGCCTAACTTAGACGGAAATATTATAAAGCGTGATAGTGATGATTTTTTTTTAAAGTTCTATTTTTGTTGTAGAAATTCTATAAATCGCATAGTACGGGGTGGATGGATTTTTTTGCAATACAAATACAAAAATAATTTTGGTTGAATAAGTTTTACAATATTGGATTTCTGGGTCCCCGCACTAGGAGAACTTGTGGGATAACCTTTGAGCCTAGTTCGAACTCTGATGGTGACAACGAGCAACATTTGAACATTATTCATGTAAAGAAAAAAAAATACAAAATCATAATTAAACAAAATCACTAAACAAAATCTTTCGACAAAATCATAAATGCAAAATCATTTTTAAAAGTTAAAAATATTTGGATCAAAATAACATTATTATAAATTAATTGAATCGTAGTGACCAGAAAGGAATGGGAAACAGGAAGGAGTGGATAAGTTGTTCATAAGGAAAGTTATTTTATTACTAATAATAAATCCTCCATGGCGTAGTAATCAAGGGATGAAAACCATTTTGTGACCACTTGCTTTGCTTCTACATGACTGAGGTTCCCAATTTTACAGAACTTGTTCACCTGCCTGTATGTAATTGGGAATGCGAAAGGGATAAAACGTTGGTCAAAGAAGGTGCGCGTCTTCACACTTTTTATACTTTTTATATTTATAGGGCGACGAAAACGGAGCCGTTCGCTGTGATATATGAAAACATATAAATTTGGTTTTGTGCGCGTTAAGAGTGAGCAGATTTGCACATAACCATTCCGACACTCGAGTGACAATTAAACATCTAATTTCTTTGGCGTATGTTTTTTATCACTAATCTAATTTTATCGTTTAGAAAAGCAACATGTGATGTAAAGAAAAACGAAAAATGTTAGGGACAAAAAAAATTTTTTTTTCAAATGTTGTGATAATTTGTATAAAGAAATTAGAAAAGACTGCAAAAGACCCCCACATCTTTAAAATTCTTTTGCTTCCATACTTTTTTCTTCCATTTCTATTGTTTGGCATTAAAATTGACACTGTTTTCTGGAAAAAATCAGCAAGCTTCGGCTCCGGCGCATGCCTCATCGCAGTTTCTTTCACCACCAACCCAACCCTAGCCGTGTTCGGGCTGGTTCTCTGCATGATGATGTACTCCGGAGCGCATACGGGATGGATGGTAACTTTATAACATTTTAAACGATTTGAACATATAATTTATTACTAAAACGGGTCTAAATTCGCGTTTATATCATGTTTATATCATGCGTTTATATACGTTTTGCATTAAAATCCTTATCACTTAAGTTTGATTTGAGCTTTATTATTAAAGTCTTCGACCGATACTTCAAAGCGTTGGATGGCAATTATCTTTCTCTTTTTTGCACAAAATACATTACAGTAACAGCTAGTATCGGGCGAAAACTGGCAGAAAAGATGCAACATTAGTTCGGTCTAATATCCATCAATTATCTTACTTTAAATTGAAAACTCAGCAAAAACTGAAAACTCAGCCAGCAGTAAAAATTAACTTTGACAGAAATTCCGAGGCACTGCCACTACTCCCTCTGGCGAATTATCTTTGAATAGGAAATACCCACCTAGTACCTATTGGTATCAAAAATAAAGACAAATATTGATTGATACTTGAAGTCTCATTTTACCGATGTTTTTATTATAAATTTTAGTGTAAATGGTTCTAATTCCAGATGAGTTACATCGACCTGGCGCCAAATTTCAGCGGCACGTTGGTGGCGACCGGGAATACGTTTCTGAACATGTGCGCCTGCTTACTATCTGTATTGGTCTCAAATGTCATCACAGATGTTGTATGTATAAATACACATCCAATTTATATTTTAAACGATTTTACTCATGTTACTAAAATCGGCATTAGGCCGACACTTTCAATATTATACGAGGACCTCATCAGGTTTTTTTAATGCCATTTTTGTAGTAGTAAAGCCGTTTATAAATAAATTATGTGTAACACTGACGAATCGTTTATGCACATCCACATTTTAGGTTGCATGGCTTAACGAGAATGACAGAGTAGATAGATTAACAACTGTGACTGGGGTCGTAGTCTCGTTCCCACAAAACTTCACTAAACATTTGAAGCAACGTTCAAGAAAAATGACACATTGTATATTGCTTTCATTTTTTAAATTAGGAAACAGAGCAACTATTCCAGTAACTAATGGCTTCTCAATGACGGTGAAATGATAATGGTGACCACTTCAAGTGTATGAGGTTTCAATAGTTTTGAATGTTGCCACCTGAATGGATAAAATGGCCACCATTGTTTTTCAACCGCCGTTGAGACTCCGTTGGTTAGTGGAAGCAGCTCGAGTACGATGGTGATAGTGCACGTAATGCACCGTCATCCCATGTTAAAATGTCAACATTTACAACGCCAGAGGGCGAGCAAGCTTTTGCGCAGGGCCCTCGCGCAATAAAAGTGAAGTTTCAGCTGCTGGTGTTTAGACTAGATTATTAACAAGAGGCAAAACTATATGCCAGTGTTAACCTGCTCAGCGAACAAAGCTCAGATCAGCGCTTCAAATGGCATTTCAAACGTTAAAAAAACTGATTGGACCAGCGATTCACGAGTTATCAAAATAACGAAGTATTCATGATGAATTACTACCCGTTTACAAGAACTATTTACTAATGACTGTTAATAACCAATGCACGCTACATAAAAAATATGGAACACAATGATAACATTAAGAGTTAAATGTCTTTTAACATTATGAAAATGCTAATTCCCAATTTCGTTCCCAGACAAATGTGTACCAATGGCGGATAGTGATGTTCGTTGTAGCAGCGCTGGGATGCGCCAGTAACATAGTGTACATGATCTTCATAACTGATCAGGTGCTGCCGTGGAACGACACTACATACGAACCAACAAGTAAGCGTTGATTTTAATTTGTGTTCTGGTGATTGTCTTCTCTGGCTATACTACTAGTAAAACACGAAAAAATAGATTGTTTTATCTTAAAGGGCATTTTTATAATTCGAATGGAATGGAACGGCATGCCAAAGTATTATCATTACCCCATAATGTTTTTTTTTTCAGAAAACCAACAGCTTATAAAAATAAGTAATGTAACTTAAATTTACGCCAATTACAGGTTTTCATAATGTGACTTGATACAGTAAAAGATAACAGAGTCTTGGTTGCCGTAAGCGAACAGAAAAAAATGCAAATAAATTAACTAAGTATAGAAGCGTTAAACAAATAATCGAGGGAGAAAGCTAGAGCAAAGATTACTTGTTATTATTATTGTTCCTAGTGAAACATTACTAGTGACATTAGGAACACAGAGAGCAATGGTAATACAAAATTTTCGTGCCCAGAAATTCCATTATATTTATTAAAAAGCCCATTAGCGATGGATTTTGCTAATAGTATGAATATCTTGTATCTGCCGCAAAGGTTGTTGATTGCTATTCCACACGGAAACGCAGCTAGTGTGATGAGCACCTTTGCATTTAGCATGGCACAGAGTGGGATATTTCACTTAATTTTTAGTAATTGAATTATTTAAGACGTAATGATTAAAATTGACAACTGAAAATCATTGTTTTGTCGCTTATGGTAAAACTTAATATTGACCTGGAACTGAAACTTATTTTCCTGTAGCACGCACTTACTTTGCTTTGTTATGTTATTATGTTACTATTTCTCTGTATTATTATGTTCTTTGTCTCTTTGCTTAACTTTTTTGTTACTTTCTCTGTCATTCGTCTTTAATATTTTCTCTATTTCTTTGTTATCTTTCTGTACTGTGTCTCTGTAAGTGTGTACTACTATATTGGAAATAAATTTCTTGGGTTTGTGTTTTAAGTGTTATAAATACAACAAATGTAGATTTAAAAAAAATGTTTTATTCTAATAAGTAGGTACAGATAATCATATTATGGTTGCTCAGAAACAACATTGAACTTTCTCTTAATCAATGAATGAAGGAGAATTAATATTTGCGTCACGCATAATGGCCTGATCGAGAGGCTAAGTGGGAAAAACGTCCCATAAACATAACAAGACTTACGTCAAAAAACAGCACAAAACAGACAATGATGGATGCATCTTTTTTTCCATCTTTCCTTAGAACCAACAACATAATGCATACATTTGATATAGTAAAAGAGTAATAGGTTGAGACGTTACAACCAGCACCGATACAATTTACTAAACTTGACCAATAAATTGCGTTACAGGTCAAGAAGATCAAGACACCAAAGAACCAGAAAAAGAAAAATAACCAGTTAACAAATAGTCAATGGAAAGGTTTCAACAGTCCAGAAAATGGGTCCGTGAGGCTGAAAAACAATTTCTAAGAATAATATTGCATTTCCCAGTGCTCAGAGTTGACCAGTGGGATAACATCGTTATAGTGATCAGCCTTTTATCCAATAAGTCTGTCTTTCGTCATTTAATATTTTTAAGATGTGAATATTCCGTGTCTCTGGGTGAGGATGTATGTGGACTGATGATTATGTTTGTTCAATTTATGTCAGAAATGTACGACGTGATTAATTGCTTTTATAAACATCATAATTCTGTGAGTGATTGGTAAACAAATAAAAATATAAATGTAGAATTTGTTGTAAATAAACATATGACATGTGTTGTGTCGTTTCGTGTATTTATTTACTTTCTTAGGCCCTACTAAAATATCTTGATCGAGTTTGCGATACATAAAATGTACTCTAGATCAAAAATGGTAAGACATCAAAATAAATTACATGTCCAAAAAAACAGTCGAAAGATAGTATCAAAATTGGGAGAACTGTTCCATTTATTCAAATGTTGCACCGTCATAGTCCATTGTATGTAAACATAACGTTAAACAAAACTGAATTTTTAGAATTACTTATTGTCATGTGTGATTGTGTGCAGAAACTATGATTTTGGTAATCTTTTATTAGTAAGAAGCATAATTTCTGTAATAATTCAAAAATATTTTTGAGTTATCAGTTGCCAATCACTTAATATAAGCTAGTTGACATGTAACTTTACAAGTTAGTTTTACTTTCTTTTTTCTAATTGTCACAAACTTTAACTTAGTAGATTTTAAACAAATTTTCTAAAAATTACTAATTTTAAGATAGAATATGCTGTAAAGTTTTCAAAAAAGTGATAAAATAAAATAAATACCTATTGATTAATTCGAAAGAGACTGGCAGGTGGAAGGACTGCAGAGGGAGATTTGGAGGAAAAGAAGAAAAGCTTTTGCCCAGCAGTGGGACAACATATGCTAGATAAGATAAGTTTACGATTTTTTTCCCAAAAATATATGAAGTTCGTAACAATCTTCGTGTTACCTACATAAGATTAAAAGAGCGAAACTCAAGAATATTGTCCAAATTGAAGAGACTAGTGAACCAAATTGAACAACTTTACCCAAAGGAATACAAAAATTAGAAAATCTCACCGGGTTTTGGACAGATTGTTCAAAATCTAAAAAGTTTCTCGTAAATTGCTTTCACGGATAGGCTGTTCAGTTTCGTTGTCAGGCAACATTCTAGTCCACCAACCCGCCCACCCACCAACTCGCATTGGGCCAGCGTGATGGACTATGGCCTAAATCTCCTTCGTGTTTCTAAGGGAGGTCCGTACCCCTCGGTGGGGATGTACTCGTATATGGGCTGGTAAAAAGAAAAAAAAAACACATTCTTCTTTCAAAGCTAGCTGATCCAATATAGGATTTAATGGGACAAATAGGTAAGGATTTTGGGATCGTAAAAGGTGAAACAGGTTTTTGTTTTATAGGGTTTCCGGAATGCTGATTACGAAAATAACAAAGAACATGAAATGGGTGGTCAGGCGGCGCGAAAACTTTATTCATTAACGGCCTTAGTAATAATACTCACAAACTGCGATGTACAAGCTTGTAACGACAAAAAAATCGATAAAAACAGTGATTGAGAATTCAAAAGCAGTGTATAACTTATTATTAGTGTGACTGTAAATAAATTCAACATTTTTCGATTTTAATGTTGTTTTATTTTATTTTTCACTGAAATCCTATTTTTTTATCTACTACGGCGAAAACAAGAATTATTAATACAGTTAGCTGTATTGGTAAAACTCATAGCGTTACATTATTAACTTCCCATTTTGTTGTAAATAGTACAAAACTTGGCATAATTACCACACACATTGACAAGTATCTGACAGCTGATGGAGTATGACGTCATTATCTGCCACGCATACAATCCCATGAAAGTTTGCCTGTTTTTCATTAGCAGCTATTGCAAGGCGATGCTCTTTCTAGGCTTTTAATTATTCTAAGGGTGAAATGTACAAGAAAAAGGCTGCTTGACTTGTCAAAACTTCTTTATTTATTGGCAATCTATGCTCTTTGTTCCCCCAGTCTTTTTCTTATCGTGTTGGTATAGTCAAGTGTGTGGCAAACTTGGCTCACGCTGGTGTTAAAGTTTTCAAACTGCACAATGGCCTCTGACTTGGTTGTAACGACTGGAGTCAATCAACAACAGCCGGCACCGACAGCTTAACGTGCCCTCCGAAGCACGGAAACACTCGTAATAAATTGCCACTTTAGTCATACATCAGATTCCCGTTTCTACATATACAAGGTGTTTCAAAAAAACAAACAAAAAAAAGATAATTCAAAATTAATTAAATTTAGCTTATTGCGCAGCTCTATAAAATATGTCAAACCGTGCAATTGATTACTAGAGTTGCGACTATTTCACTTTTAAAATTAAAATTTGGAATTTTTTTTTTGAAACACCTTGTATATATTGCTTAACCTCACTGATCGGTTGAGATCTACGACCGCTTCGTTCCTCCAGTATAAAAATGTAAAAGAAAAACTATGAAGTAGGCAGTAATAAAGACGCAGCCACAATGGGATACATGCAGCGTTTTGTGCGTGCTAGAGTGTGTTTCGTCTCACCACTCTTTTTTGGCAGTTGCTCAGTTTCATGGAAAGACTCATAACCTAAAATTTCGCTACCTAATTTTAAATTACTCAATTATTTCCAACTTTTACTTTATTATGAGATGGGTTAATTCTTGACCTCAATCTTGACTAAGGTCATAGATGAGGCACTGAGGTCGACGATGAAGCGAGTTAACCAAGAAAATGCCAATTAAGGCACTGGTGCCCCTACGCACCGACGGAACACAGCAAGCTGTTTGACGTCGGTCTTCGGTAGGAGGGTGGTCGCGAACCAGACGGCCCTTTACAGAGCCTACCACACCGCATAAGACCATAGGACGCCACCTCAGATTCAAAACAAACTGAGGGGTCGTTGCCTAAGATGGATTTATAGGAGGTAGGTCTCATTTGTTTTTCCTTGAAAATAAAGCTCAACACACACATAATGTCACATCCAGCATCATATATTTATAATATCAAAACCATTACGATCTGTTTGCCTTGCACTTTAGATAGACATTTTCCTGTTAATTAAACCATTTGAATGGGCTTCACGTGACTACAACAAAAAAAAGTGATAGTATATTTATATACAGTACCTGTAACTGCATACATATACAGGGTGTAAGGTATAGCGGTGATAGCCCAGTTGGTAATGAGCCAGACTTGTAATCAGAAGGTTGCGGGTTCAACCACTAAATTCGACTTTTTGAATTTATGCACAGATTTATAACTATCCCTTGCTCAACTTTGAAGGAAAACATCGTGATGAAACCCGTACGTCCAAGAAAATTTATTTTCGAAAGACGAGCGGTCCACTAACCCGCATTGGGCCTGCGTGGTGGACTATGGGGAATTATTGTAATACTGTGACTATGGCCTAAATCCCTTTCGTGTTTCGAAGGGAGGCCCATGCCCCTCGGTGGGGACGTATATGGGCTGGTAAAAAAAAGGGTGTAAGAAACCGTTTTCAAAAAAACTGAAATCCTAATAAATGCAGATCATTGACCTGAATTGTTTACCAGTGAAATTTTCGTTGCAAAAAAATCTTTTTAATTTCTTTTGCTTTGGATGTGATCAGAATCAGGGTCGGTCTCCTTCAGCAGCGTGATGATGTCCTTCCGTATCTCGTCACGCCGGCGAGTGGCAATAAGGTGGAAATTTGAATAAATTTGACCTTTTAACATAGGGCATTGAGAGTGTATCGTATTCTAGCGTTCCATAGTGTAACGCTAAAGAACAGAGGTCAGCGCATCAGGTAACACTATTTTCATTGCAAAGTCGACGAGCGACCCTATGTACCCAAATAATTTGACGTTTCCGGAAAAAAGGATTACTTAGAATTGATCTTAGTTCCTGTTTCTATTAGAGACCAGCTCTACCTTTTTTAATTTGCTAATGAAGAGAGCGGGCTTGATGGTCGACCAATACAAATATTAAAAAGTAACGTTTTTAATGAGGCTTTGTGTAGATTCTGGGTGTTTATGTATCGCACTGTGTATGGAATTTAAAAAAACAGAACTTAAGTAGTAATTGAGTAGTAGCATTGTGATTTATTTATTATTCTGTAAATTTCTTTTTTTAAATAAATCGATATTAAAAACTCACTATACCAGCATTTTTATTCAGTTTTCAGTAAAACTCTGTATATCAAGATAACGTTGCTCTGTTTAAGATGGTGTCTTCAAATGCAGATAAAACACTAATTAATTAAATCTAACAAAAATATCTTATCATGGATTTCATTGTTAGATTGTTACACAACATTATAAATTCAATACAAACAACACGAGTAAAATGGTGTGTTCTTTTTTTATCTGCAGCATACGCATTTCTGAAAAGTATTTGTATAAGGATTTTGCTTTTATATTTAGCAATGGACCGTTGTGTGTGTAATAGGTACGGAAGGAAAATGAGACAAGTGCGTGGTTTTGACACTGAGATAACTACGTCCAGCCAGACTAACTTTTTGACCTGAACCAAAGTGGCAATTTATCGCGAGCGTTTCCGTGCTTCGGAGGGCACGTTAAGCTGTCGTTCCCGGCTGTTGTCAATAGACTACAGTCGGTAAAACCAAGTCGGGGGCCATTGTACGGTTTGAAAACTCTGACACCAGGGTTAGCCAAGTTCGCAACACTCTTGACTTTATATATACGATAAGAATAAGCTTTTTGACACGAACTTAGGTAATAATCGCTTAATAGAT
This sequence comes from Aproaerema taeniolella, assembly GCA_949987775.1. NCBI lineage: Eukaryota > Metazoa > Arthropoda > Insecta > Lepidoptera > Gelechiidae > Aproaerema > Aproaerema taeniolella. The sequence continues at coordinate 20,450,193 of OX465254.1, read as the reverse complement.
ATCCCAAAAATATTGTTGGTCAATAAGTGGATGTCGTTTTGCCTGTTACTGAAGCTATGTAATAGAATAAGAGGGTGGGAAGAGATACAGGCAGAATTGTCACACGTTTATGTTAAATGACACTGACAGATACTGACAAGTATAAAGGTGGAATGTCGATCGTAGACAATTAGACATACATAAAATAGGCGCCCCGTATAACTACATACAGGGTGGTCCAAAAGGTGACGTCAAGATTTTCTTCACCCCTGGGTGAATCTGAAAATACCCCATTGTTCCGCGATTTTTTGTAGTTTAGAAGTTATGATTTTTTAAAAGATTTGTTCGAATTTTCTACCATCGCTACTTTAAAACATTAGAACTTGTTTAATAGTAAGAGTGATCAGCTTGAATCACCCTTTCATGTGATAAGTCAACTATGCAACATTCTTCATTATAAGTTATCAAAAAAATGGTCGGAAGTGAAAATTTTTGGTTTGCGATGAACGGAGGATAATTTTCAAAAATCTCTTAATAACCCTAAATGGATGTTTCATAGGTTCAAACTTATTTTAAAAACTTCAGTGATTCCTTAGCTTACCAAACTATTAAAAAAAGATTGGTCTTAATGGGTGATTTGTTGATGTAATCGGAGTTTGAAGTTAGGTGAAAATGCGCTTAGAAAATTTTGTGTCCGAAAATATTGTTTTAGCTTGTTTTTTCATCCTAATAACCACATTGGCATATTCAAGAACATTAAAATAATATCGAATTGAACGATCAGGGAAAAGCTTTACGGTCAACAGACTAGTCATTTCATAATAATTATAAAAATTGAAATACTAGAGAAAGAAGATAAAAAATTTACAAATCCTTCAAGAATGTAAAGGATAATTCTCTTAAAGTTTCTCTCCCTGGTCTCTATAACGATCCTATATCCACGTACCATTAAATAGCTTTTCTTGATTAAATTGCAGTTTCTTGTTTTACATGATAATTATCGTCTTGCAATGACAATGGCTTTTTAAATTATTAAAATTGGAACTTTTTTACCTGACATGAATAGTTTTCCAATATTTTTAAAATTATGAAAGAAATGAGCGTGACTCACAACTAGACAGAGATGGAAATAATAAACAATATGACAACAGTTCAGGATTACATTCATTTGGTTTGTAATCTTAATTGTCGAAAAAAGTTCGAGAGGCTGTAAGTTTTTTAAAGTTTTTTGACGAACTTCTTTGTTTTCTAATTTCTTTACTACATGACACGTGTTTTATGGTATCTCAATCAAAATCTAATATTTAATTTCAGTCATCCAGCCTAAACAATTTAAACTGTGTAGGGGTTTGGCGCATGACTGTAACAACTATTTATCAAAAGTTAAGCTTTCCGTTATTTATTTTAAGATAATAATTACTTTATATTTAAGCTCATGTCAGCTGATTTAGTGTTTCTTCTAGCGATAACAAGATATTTTGCACTTATTCTGCTTAGATTATTAAAAGTGTGAAGTGGTCTAATTACACGAATATGTCTCTTCTTGCCGAGCGCAGTTTAATATTACTTGTAATTTAGTTATTTATTTTAGTCAACTGTAGTTTTTTTTTACTTATAGTTACTTTTAATTTATTTACAACTTCACTATTAACTATAAATACTGTAACTGGTGTTCCCTGTTTTATATATTTTTTAATTAATAAAATCAAAATGAATGTGGAAAAAAATGGGAAAGTGTACGAAAAGTGTGAAGAAGAATTCAAAGTCGTAGACGGGGAGGATTTTAAAGGTAAGTTGTATATTAAAAGTAAAATTACATTGAAAAAATTTATAAATGCAAACGCACACGGCACACGCAAACGGCACATCACTAGCTGTGGAGCTGCGTCCAATCAAGCGCTTTCGCGCCCGTATTGACCAATTAAACTATGCGCCTACATACTTGCCGTCATGTCGTGCGACGCGTTCGCCAATTAAATAAAATAATTTTATGTTTATAATGCGCAGTTAACTGTGTGAATCTGAATAAAAAGTTGCTTTTAGAAGACTATATTTCAATTCCAGCTGCTTGCTTATATCCTTAGGATTGCCCTGGAGGATTTTTTGTCAGACGAAACGTAATAACTCTATAATACCACCTACACAGCTTAAGCTAATATCTCTTGGGATCCTCACACTACCTCATACGAGAAAACTATTTAGCTCAATATTCATAAATGAAGTCCAACTATCTTATACCCGGTGATTTAATTATGTTCACATTATTAACCAACAATTAAGGGTATCGAAAAGTAGATTGGCTCATGGTTACATTAACTTTAAAATTAAACATTTTGAATAACCCCCGACATTCGATTGCTTATGAACCTTTAAAAGTCTGAACTGAATGTGATCAAATAAAGCCAAATTAAGAAAATTATTTATTATATTACGGATGCAAAAATGTGTCACTTAATATTTTTTCCAAGGCTTAAAAACTAGGTCGTGCTCCCTTATAGCGGCAATAAATAACTTAACAAAAACAAAAAAAAATTTATGACTCTACATAATGAAATCAGTAATAGCCATTATGAGAAGAAATACTTACTGTAAGAAATCCAGCCATGTAGGCTAGCAGGTTACTAGTGATATTCCTAGCTGGGCAAAAACGGTGCTAGGCGTATGATAGTTTTGCGAACTTGCTTGTTGGAATATGTACCTATGCTTTTCTGCTTTCGCTATTTAACGTGACTTCCATTAACATGGCATTGCAGAATTTTTCCGTTTCACCATCCAGTTTCTAGATAATTATATCTCAATTTTCTCTTTTTATTTGGTTTCAGCTTCAAAGTTTGGCTACCGTCACCAACAATGTCTCATTATGTTCATTTGCTTAGCGACCGCGTACAGCATGCGCGCGTGCATAGGCGTGGCGCTAGTCGGCATGATCGATGACATCTACCATGAAGAAAATCCTATAGAAATTATCAATAATACTGTTATAAACAGGACAATTGTTGATGTGAATGCTAGTCAATATAATACTAATTTAAGTATACAAGAAATAAGCAATATAACAACAAATTATTCTGAAACGTTTGAAAGCAATGGATTGCTGGGCGCATTTCTTCTCATTCCCCCTGTAAGTATATAAATTAAGCTGTATAGTAAAATAATCATATCGTTAAGTAAAAGTTTTGAACCGCATTTCGATATGCTAAAAAAAACCTGAAATAGAAGCGGCAAAGCGACACAATAAAATTGAAACAAATGAAAACAAATATCCTGCACCAGAAGCTCGAGTACGATGGTAATAGCGCGCATAATGTGCCGCGGTCCTATGTCAAAATGCCAACATTGACAACACCAGAGGGCGAGTAAGCCTTTGCGTGGGGCCCTCGCGCAATCAAAGTGAAGTTTCAGCGTCAGCCAAGTGCCGAGTGGCGCGCCGCGCGAGTTTGTCGCCATCGAGCTCGAGCTGCAGCTCCTATTCGTTCTTCCTATAGGCATTCAGATCATCACGCTCCGCTTAAGATGGACTATCTTGCGGCACCCAATAAGCGACAACCTTTTTCCAGAGCGATCTGTGCATCCGAGTCACTTGTCCACGTTCAGACCAGTGCCACTTTAGCCTGGTGGTTTTTTTTTTATATCAGCAATGCTGTTTTTTGTATTGTCAATGCTAAAATGGAACGTAAACATTCCAATTCATTCTAAAATAGGTAATTACGATGTATCTCTCTATAGTGCTCTGCCTTACGTCCAAAAAAGGCCGGAACATTTCGCTTTCGGAAACTAGCACCAAATTTTTATGTGTGGTTAGGCATGTCACCTGGACCCCAAAACTGCCGGGAAACACTTCGTGAGGTGTCAAGGTCACCAGTTATGACGTCATCAATGTGGCCGCCGCCGCGTTTTGAAAAATGTAAATTACTCATAAATTACGCAGTGCACATGTACGTATGGGGTATCAAATGAAAGAATATTAAATATGCTGCATTGTTTTCATTGAATGTAACTGCGTAAATATGAAAACAACAAAAATATAGGACAAATAAGACAAATTAAAAAAAAAATAATACATATTTATTTTTATAGCTAGAGAACCATTTATATTACAGAGAAAAAATGTAGGGTACAAATAATTCTACGTTATTCGTCTATAGTTTACAATTTAAATCATCACAATCAGGTGAAAAAAGCCATAGTTATGCTGGTTTAACTAAAGCGCGGCGGATGCCATATATTCAACCGACGTCGCCGGCGTGTTTTGAAAAATGTTAATTACACTTAAATTACGCAGTGCATATGAATGTTTGGGGTGTCAAATGAAAGGATATTAAATTTGCTGCATTGTTTTCATTAAATGTAACTGCGTAAATATAAAAACAACAAAAATATAGGACAAATAAATAATACAAATTACAAAAAAAAAAATATTTTTATAACTAGATAACCATTTGTATTACAGAGAAATAATGTAGCGTACAAATAAATCTACGGTTATTTTTCTATTGTTTAAAATTTAAATCATCTAAATCGGTAAAAAACAGACATAGTTCTGCCAGTTTAAAGATAGTTCGGCGGACACTAACAACGTGACATGGGTAAGGCTCACGAGCGTTTTGTCCGCCCGTTCCAGTGTGTTATAATAAATAATAATAAAATCATTTATTATCAGGCATCTAAGGCCCATAGATAAATACCTTACAGACTAACATACATATGAATTATAATTAAACAAAATAAAATAAAACTAACTAACACTATTTCCCGGGTGTTTTTCCGGGGGTGTCTGCAACCGGGAATCTCCCTTGGAAACGGCGGAACACCACGCCCTCCGGCCAAAAGCTCTCCTTCATGACTATGAATATTGATGCATACTAACGATGGCCGTTTCTACTAATAATCAGGATGATGACTTCACTTGGAAGAGTAAAACTACTTGCATCAATATTCATAACACACTGGAACAGGCGGGCAAAACGTTCGTGAGCCTTAACCCACATGCCCATGAGTAAACTAGTATTTCAAGCTCTTTCTGATGAACTAAATTTTATATAGCCTCGTAAAGGGTAATTTTAAATTACATACTTTCAAACTAGTGTGCAGCTTTCAATTAACGCTAGGTGCAAAGAGGATTAAGTGTGTTACATTTTTAATTTTAATCTATCTAACTTATAAAAATCAGCGTTCATATATAATCTAAAAATAAAAGGACGGTCTACGCTCTCGAGCATGCACCTTCACACGCACAAAGTAGAGTGCAATTTAAATCGTTTTCACGCATCGGCACCTGGAACACCTCTCCTTGCACTTGCATGACACAAGTTCTTTGCAGCTCAAGCTAGCATCTGGAATTGTTTTCCAGACTGGTGTGTAGGCAGGACCGTTGTCTTTTTTTTGGCAACCCCAGCGTTCTTTGGAATCGGTAAAAAAAACGTCGTGGAAAACATGGGCATCATCGAGAGAAGTCGATGTCGCATTTCATGCATATTCTTGTGAGGCTGTACCTTGCCAAGATAATGCCATCTTTGCACTTATAGAATCATTTGTTGTGCACATGTATTATCCTGCAAGTGAAACTAACGATATACATGTAGCAAGAAGGATTCTTTTCACAAAGAAAAATAAAGCTATCGAAAATATCCCACCAACGCGAGATGCACTGATTCAACATATCAAGAGGGCAATTCTTCAAACAAAAACTTGGACTAGTTGCCTCTTGGACAACCCACAGCATTTAGATCCGTGCAACTCGGGTTGGCAAAAAAAAGACAACGGTCCTGCCTACACTCCAGTCTGGAAAACAATTCCGGATGCTAGCTTGAGCTGCAAAGAACTTGTGTCATGCAAGTGCAAGGAGAGGTGTTCCAGGTGCCGATGCGTGAAAAATGATTTAAATTGCACTCTCCTTTGTGCGTGTGAAGGTGCACGCTCGAGAGCGTAGACCGTCCTTTTATTTTTAGATTATATATGAAGGCTGATTTTTATAAGTTAGATAGATTAAAATTAAAAATGTAACACACTTAATCCTCTTTGCACCTAGCGTTAATTTAAACCAGCATAACTATATCTATTTTCACCCGATTATGATGATTTAAATTTTATAGTATAGGCGAATAACGTAGATTTATTTGTACGCTACATTATTTCTCTGTAATACAAATGGTTATCTAGTTATAAAAATATTTTTTTTTTTTAATTTGTATTATTTATTTGTCCTATATTTTTGTTGTTTTTATATTTACGCAGTTACATTTAATGAAAACAATGCAGCAAATTTAATATTCTTTCATTTGATACCCCATACGTACATGTGCACTGCGTAATTTATGAGTAATTTACATTTTTCAAAACGCGGCGGCGGCCACATTGATGACGTCATAACTGGTGACCTTGACACCTCACGAAGTATCTCCCGGCAGTTTTGGGGTCCAGGTGACATGTCTAACCACACATAAAAATTTGATGCTGGTTTCCGGAAGCGAACTGTGTTTTCCGTAACGCCAGGCACTACTACGACGTCATAACTTATTAACTCTCATCTCTAAATTCCAGTATCCTAAATTCAGATGGAGTAAGAAGGTACAGGACGTCGTGATATCCTCGTTCTTCTGGGGCTACATGGCACTACAAATACCAGCAGGTCAGCTGGTGCATCGTTTTGGACCTCGGTATCTCCTCGGAGGTGCTCTTACTGTCAACTGCGTTGTATCCTTTTGCTTTCCTTGGGCATCTTATTATGTGAGTAAGAGAGATAACATTTTATTAAAAATCTATTTCGACCTTTAACTATTCAAACTCTGGAAAACACAAGTTCTTAAGTTAGTAGTTCATTATGACTACTCAATATAGTTAAATCGTCAGGAAAACGCTAGCTACAAGAAGAATAGTTTATTTCAGAATCTTTTTTGTATATGGGATAACTTTAAATAAGTTAGCTGTATAGGGTAATACTTTCCATGAAACTGAATTTTCGATTGAAACATGACGCCTAAATAATTTAATAATCATGAATATATAGAGAATAAAAGTTTCGTAAATTTATTTCAGGGTGGTTGGATTTTTGCTGTGATATGTCGAATTGTTCAAGGATTAACTCAAGCCTGCATCATCCCTGGCATGTACGGCTTTCTAGGACAGTGGACACCTTTGGAGGAACGGTCTAGGTTAGCCGGGTTCTGTATGGGTGGTAAGTTTTTTTAACAAAGCGCCTTACTTTCCCATAGCGTTTTGAAACAAACCTTCCTTCCTTATCATGTAGGTTTAAACAAGTATGCCGCAAAATGCTATATGAGTTTTTAAACCAACAAATGCTCTCTGATTTGCTTTAGTCAATTGACTAGCCATTTGATTATACCCGGGACTGAGACAGCTTGATTTGCCCAGTGAAGCACAAAAATGGTCAAATTAATTATATAGTTATCTGCCCCCATGTACGTTGCTCAACCTTACTGACAGATTCCGAACAGTGGCCGCCACTGGGCCAACAGCGCTTCCAATAGCTCAATTAAACAAATATTAATATAGTTTGATATTTTTGTACAGGTCAAGCTATGGGTATGGTGTTAGGACTTCCTCTGACGGGTTTCATCGCAGAGTCGCCATTGGGCTGGCCGGGAATATTTAGATTCTACGGAATACTTTCTGGACTAGTCGCTGTCTTGGTGTTCATCATGGTGAGAGACAAACCACAGCAACATCCGAAGATATCAGCTGCGGAGAGGAATCATATTGAAGAAGGACTTGTATCAAAGAATGGATCAAGTAAGGTTGGTAATTCTTTTCCAGCCATCCATCTATGCACTTACGCCTCTAGTCCCTGACGGGATAGGCGGAGCATCTTTAGTTTACATGAAGCTATATTTGACATAATCTGAGGATTATTAGATGAGTGTGAGTATAGTTGTGAAAGGTTGTAAGCCTTTCACCCAGCATCCAGCAAAACTCTCACGTCAAACTTATTGGCTGCTACTACCTATAAAAAGCTAGCAGCTGCCACATCCTAAGTTTTTCTTTCACTCCTAATCCAGTGTGAAAGTGGGTATTTCTATTTACAGGAAGAAAAGTACTCGAAGTAATGTTAAGGAAAATGCTGATACGATGAATTGATGAAACAGGCTTTTTGCAAATATTTCTTAGAAGATCATTGTTTTTGTAAATTTTACTTTCTATAATAAAAATCATTTGCAGGGAATATTGAAAGTCCCATGGAAACATATACTCCGGTGCCGCTCTCTATACGGGGTCATTCTGGTGCACATCAGCCACATGTGGGGGCTGCTCATACTCTTCGCAGAAATACCTTTCTTCATGAACAAGGTCTTGGGTGTCGACCTCAAGTCAGTAAGTTTAATGCTGTCCAAAGATAGTGAGTGATTTTCATCAAACAGTTGCATCTATAGAAATTCTAATAGAATGGCGTATAATTTTATTAGGGGAGCTCAGGGGGATCTTTGCAATAAAGACTTGAAAAATATATACAATATTCTGGTATGGAACCTTTATAGTACACTCGTCATGTGCAAAAATTCGCAATTAAGCAGAATATTAGTTTAACGACAGCTCCTTTTTCTATGGCTGCAAGACTCGAATATGTCCTTGAATAATAATAAGACAAGTAAGATGTTAAAAAAAATGATGAAGTTAAGTTTTTATTAAAATCAGCTTATCGATTTTTCCTAAACTTTAAAACTTTGTTTTCAGAACGGTATGCTAACAGCGTTGCCATTCTTGGTGATGTGGTTCATGAATTTCTTCTGGAACTGGCTGACAGACCACATCATCGTCAAAAAATGGCTCAGCGTTACTAACGCAAGGAAGCTCGCCAATTCTATAGGTATTGCTAAAACTTTTGCTTAGGTCTTTCCTGTAAAAGCTAAGAATAATAAATGCTAAGTATGCACAAAGCGGTGATAGCCCAATTGGTAATGAGCCAGACTTGTAACCGGAAGGTTGCGGGTTCAAATCCTGGTGTGGGCCTGTACCACAAAATTAGTCTTAGGATTAATATACGGATTTCTAATTAATTATCACTTTCTTAACGGGAAAGAAAAATAGTGATGAAACCCGCACGTCTAAGAAAATTAATTTTTGAAAAGACGTGCGGTCCACGAACCCGCGTGGTGGACTACGGTCGAAATCCCCTTCGTGTTTCAAAGAGAGGCTCGAGCCCCACGGTGGGGACGTATATGGGCTGGTAAGAGAATGTTCAATATAATTATTATTTTATCTGCATTTTGGCCCCTGAAAAATAAATCTGATCCCATTTCATATTTTTGTTTCCAACATTGGTGGCTGTGTATTTAAAGTCTCCGAAAAACAACAAAATTATGAGAACAAAACGATTTGTGGGCATAGGCAGCTACCAGCTCAACGTAGGAAATAACGTAGTTTTGCCCATGTTATTTCTTTTCATCATTGTTGTTGTTTTAGGTGGTGTATTTGCAGCCTTAGGCTTGGTCATCTTAGGGTTTGCTCCGAAGAATGTCTACATCGCCGAGGCCCTTCTGGTATTCATCTGTGGCACGAAGGTCGCAGCCACAGTAGGATTTATGGTAAGTGTTATTTTCACACATCGATGTTCATTTTGATCATATGGGTATGGTATGACATTCACAGGCGTACACTGGCTTTGATATGTTTCCCGACCACAATTCTTTATAATTAAGGTTCAGATTATTTATCTGAATTTTTTTCAATTAGGTATTTGACTGTTTTAAAACTTTTAAGTACAATTAATATAGTGTACCATAAATGCACAAGAGATCATAAAAACAAGAGTCATGTCTGTACAAGGGATCATAAATAAATCCGGCCAAGTGCGAGTGGAACTCGCGCACGAAGGGTTTTATCTATAAAACCGGCCAAACTATTATCTCTATAAAAGCGGCACAAAAATCACGTTTGTTTTATGGGACCCCCCTCAACTATTTAATTTATTCTACTTTTTAGTATTTGTTGTTATAACAGCAATCAAAATACATCATCTGTGAAAATTTCGACTGTCTAACTATCACAGTTCATAAGATACAGCCTCGGACAGACTTATCTATAAAAACCGGCCAAGAGCGTGTCGAGCCACGCGCATTGAAGGGTTCCGTAGCAGCATGGTTCAAATACATTCTTATTAATCCCAACAGTGTTTGGCACTTGGTCGACTATTACTCGCAAACTTGAAGGACCAACTTATGTGTGATAAATTTCCTTTAAATTTCGTTGTATATTCTACCAACGTGAATTTTTTCACATTTTTAGAAACAACCGTTTAGCAGGTATAGGGGGGGGGACACTTGTGTTTGACAAAAATTTTCACTTTAAAAATTTATATTTCGCAAACGGAGTGCTGAATCGAAAAACGTTCTTAGTAAACCCCTTTTATCTTTTAAAATGCTATTCTATGACACCCCACTCAATGATATTGGCGAGAAAAAAAAAATCATCGCCCTTTCACGTCTATGGGAGACACCCGAAAAAATTTTTTTTTCCAAGATTTTACTCTACAGTTCTGTCGGCGTGATTCATATGTATAATCATGCTTAGTTTCAGCTCTGTAGTACCAAGGGTTTCTTAGGAAACCTGCGGACAGACGGACAGACGGACAGACGGACATGGCGAAACTATAAGGGTTCGTAGATTACTACAGAACCCTAAAAACGAGCAAAAAATCACGTTTTTTGTATGGAAGCCCCCTCAAGTATTTATTTTATTCTGGTTTTTAGTATTTTTCGTTATAGGACCAATAGAAATAAATCATCTGTGAAAATTTCAAGTGTCTAACTATCACGGTTCATGAGATACAGCCTGGTGACAGACGGACGGACAGACGGACAGCGGAGCCTTAGTAATAGGGTCCTGTTTTTTCCCTTTGGATACGGAACCCTAAAAAAGGTTTGAAATAGGTTTCTCTAGTACAAATGACCCGAACAATGAAGATATGAACCTTCAAATGATTGCAAAACAATGCAATAAAAATAATATCAATTTTTATAACATTTACCTACTTACACCGTGATGATTAATGTAACAATTTCTTTATGACCAGGTAACCCTGATCGACATAGCTCCGAACTTTGCCAGTACCTTGATGAGCTTGAGCAATTTCGTCTGCAATCTCGTAGGATCACAGGCCCCCATGGTCACCGGGCTCATACTAAACGACATGGTAAGTATTGGAACAAAGACATATTAATAAAGGGTATTTTAGACGCTTAGAAAGACTAGCGTTATTGTAATGTCGTAACGAACTATTTTTACCCGCACCAGTGTCAATTCATTAACACAGATAATTTTAAATTTCTATTAGAGTACCCTATAGCATATAATTAGTTTAGAACAGTTATTGAAATTGGAATGTTAGCGGAGGATGTGAACTAGTCTGTAAAAACCCCTAGCAATGCTCAAAGCAAATTTTTAAGGGGTGCCTCATTTTAGGCAATGGTTCGTACCTAGAGTGGTAGCCTTACGGCACTCGTCTTTAAGGTAACACATTTTTTGCGGCACATCAATAGATTACCGCTGCATACGCTTTGCGGAAAAGTGATTAGATCGTAGGCATTTTTGTGTTAAGCGCTATTTAGGCTATTGTGAATTTGCTCTGTAAGGATTCATTATTCAGCAAGAATTCATGTAATTCCCTCATGATTCATTATTCAGCAGCTTGTACAGCATTACTGGAATAACGCATTATAATAAATACTTCATAAACCGTGTTTCAATGAAGTTCTCTAGAAACTGTACGATATGAACTAGTTCACCACAATAAACAACGCTCTCAAGAGGCCTGTACGAAATCGAATTTTTTTTTTAACTATTCATACAATATGTCATTTAACGATCTGACACTTTGTATGGAGATACAGAAGCACCAAAAAAAATCATAATTTTTTTTGGTGCTTCTGAGAGTCATTTTTACCAGCAGTCATTGGCAGATATTCTTTTATTCCAGTCGGATGAGAGGGAATGGCGCAAGGTGTTTTGCCTGACAGCAAGCTTGTACTTCTTCTCCAACTTGGCATACCTGTTCCTCAGTAACTCAGACCGTGCGCCGTGGAACGATCCCGAGCAAGACGATGAAGAAAACCTTCCTGAAAAGGAATCCATGTTAGACAATCCGGGGTTGGATTACGAAGACGAGGAAAATGTGAAGTTTAATGGTGATAAATTAATTGTAGAGAAATCAAAATAAACTAATATTTAATTTATTATTTTTAAATCAATTATTTTTATAATCTTCACTATTAAAAAGTTAACCGTTGTTTTTAGTCTGTTCTAAGTTATCGCATTACTTTTGATGGCTTAGGCCAATGTTCACCAATATTAAATCGGTTAAGGTGTGATTTCCAAGATACAAATGCCTGTTATAATGCAACTCACTCAATGGCAGAATCTAAATAACTAATTTTCGCAGAGTCCTTTTTCTTGTTAAGTAGATCTTTGTATAATTAGTTATGACCAGTCAGAATCCTTGTGAGGATTTGCGGACGACATTTTGTTCTATACTTAAGCCGCAGGAATACAAACATTGATGCAGGAGCTAAGCGAGGCGACCCTTGGGATTGGTCTATACTATAAGTATAGTATAGAGCCGAAATTGATGGGCAGTTACTAAGATATGTCGTCGAGTACATTTAGTTAGGCCAGTTAGTCCCGAAACGACTGGAATGAAAGTTAGTGAAGGAGTGTTTAAAGGACAACCTTCCACTGACATTATAGCAAAAATTTATCGTCATATGTATTCTGCCCGTCCTAATCTACGGAGCTCAGACTTGGTCCTTTACTGAAGCTTAAAATCGAACCTCTCGCACAATAAGGTGAAATTGGCCACCACCTGGATTACATTTGATGGCCGATGACGTCGTGGCAGGCCCCGTAGTTGGTAGCCACACGTTTCTATACATTCGGCCGTATATGGGTGACTAGCGAATGGCGAAAGAAAGGTTACATATTAATGTAAGTATTTTGTTAAATGTATGTTTTCATATTAGGCTTTAGTGTTTAGTGTTTTAATCTTAATATAGAAATGTTATGTTATGTCTAAATTTAAAGTTACCAATTTATTTAAGCTTTATGTAAGATACTAAGAATATTGTCTTTCACTACTTCCGTTAGTCAGTACCGACCACACACTGCTAAAATACCAGTACCACGTGTTTACAGTGTGTTGTGTACGAAAGGATTATGAGGTTTCTATAGAAACTGTTGTGTAATCTTAATCTTAATATTATGTATAAAACATATCGGATTTGTTCGAATACTTAATAACTCGAGAACGGCTGCACCGATTTTCACGGTTTTTGATTTGTTGTATTTGTCTCCGTCCCGAATAGCAGAATAGCTATTAAAAACATTGGAAAATTAACGAAAAATTCCCACGGCAACGAAGTCCCGGGCGAAAAGCTAGTAAAGTCGGGTTTGTTCGAACACTTAAACTCGAAAACGGCTGGACCGATTTTCATGGTTTTTGATTTGTTGTATTTGTCTCCGTCCCGAATAGCAGGATAACTATTAAAAACATTTAAAAAAATTGGAAAAAAAATCCCATGGCAACGAAGTCCCGGGCAAAAAGCTACTTTAAATAAAATTGTATTTAGGCTATAGTATATACGGATGATGTAAATGTTTCTCTCAGAATTTTGTGAGTGTACTATTTTTTTATGAGAGTGAATTTATTTATTGAACTTAAAAATAAGCACGAAGACGAATTCGCGATAAGTTTCATCACTACTAAAAACTTAAAAAAAACACGTCTCAACATAATAAATTAACATTACCTACCACCAAACCCTATTCAAAAATACCTACTCACAAATCTCCCCGCTCTGAGGTGCCCGAGACAAAAGAGCAGATAGATATTATAAACAAATTGCCATTAGGTAAGTAATACCTAGCGCCTACTTACATTATTGCCTTGCAAAATAAAGAAAAAGACAAAAATAAGTTTTTGCTTTAGAATTTGGGTAGGCGCTAAGTATTTTACATACACTACCAATATACTTAAAAACTACTGGACCGATTTCAAAAATTCTTTTACCATTAGGATGCTACATTATTCTTGAGTAACATAGGCTTCATAATTTTTCCGAATTCCCACGGAACGAAGTCCTGCGCGGGAAGCTAATATCTATTAAAATAGATTATCGTATCCAATCGCAACGGCATTGTAATGACATAATATTAGTCCAGAAACATGCTGGAACACATCTACTTACATTTTTATTATTTTTTATTTTACATTTTCGGGAAGATTTACAGACTAATTTTAAACCTTACATGATTATAAATTAAAAAAAATGCTAATTACAAATTTCATTCTACAATCATTTCATTTGTTATAAAATGAGGTGTGATCTACTCTACTAACTCTTAGTCCAGTAAAATCAAGAGTGCGGCAAACTTTTGGAGTCACTGGACACGGATGTCAGATTTCAAAAAACCAAATGGCTACTGACAATAGTTCATTTCACTTCAGTCGTTAAAGTCAATCGACAACATCTGGGACAAATAATTAGTCAGTAACTGTAAGCCTACAACAGTAATTTCTATCTCAGAAATAGGTGATGAACAAGACCAATAAAAATACAGGTACCTAATTAACATACCATAAAACTAGTGATAACAACATTATTATAGTCTGCGCAATCCGCAATGAAAACAGACGCCGTGACGTGCGTAATCCTTTTAATTACATCTGCGTAAGCAGACGACATCTTAACAGATAGTGATGTTATTATCTTATCTTTTATAGTATGTTTCCGGTTGAGCCTCCATTTTTACACTCTCTTAAAATTCCATCATCACGTCTTTGGTGCTCTTACGTAAACGAATCGAGTTCATACGTATTGGTTGGTTCATCATTACATCAGCAGTGAGACCCCCTTTGTGGCGAAAAGCATTCCGCAAGAATCTCTACATTAATAAATAAATTAAAATAAAATCATTTTATTTAAGACTACATTTGTCCATATCACATAAAATACACTTCACAAAATACACTTTACAAATAATGGGCCCAGTGCAACGCCTAGTGGCTTTACCGTTTCCAGAACATTATTGTCTAACTTATTGGATAGAGTAAGAAACTTTCTTGTGCTGCACTTCACAGTCGCCACCGTACCGCAATGTGTCCTGTTCATTACCACTTTGCGATTGCCAATTCTACAAGTTATGATAGTTACTTTGATTCTTGCGGATCTATACACTGCTGGCTGTTACAAAGAAACTAGAAGCATAGTATTTCCCTTTGAAATAGATCTCAAAATATTTAAAAGCAAGAAACTGATAAAAAAATGCAAAGGTAGGATTAGCCAGCTAAGGCCAAGTTTGTCAATCAGCCCACCAAATTGAACAGCTTTCTCTAAGGAACAAGGGTCAATTATGTTTTAAAAAATTCACCTCTCCGTACAATTTGCACATTTTTTGGTCATATGGGTTCCTTAAAAAAATTGTTCTTCATGGAGCAAATGCCCCAAGTTGTTTTACGCATTAATAATTTAAAATCATCACTCAACGCAACGAGTACTATACAACTAAGAACAGATATCCATTTGCACTACAGAAGCCTGCTAATACCAGCAAGGTATGGGCGCCATACTGGTATAATAACTGGATAATAATTATATAGCCTGATGTGCAGCCTTGTGTACGTTATATCAAAATATTTAGGTACTCTCTCGTGACCTGTTTGCCTTGCGCTTTAGACATATAGGTGACTTTAAAATGGGCCTTTTTATAATTCGAAAACGGCACGGCAAAATTGTACTACCATTTCCTCCTACATACTAGGGAGTTTTATAGTTAGGAACATAAGGGGCAATGATAATTCAAATTTTGACATACCGTGCCGTGCCGTTCGAATTATAAAAAGGCCCATTCGGTAGCATAAGTTACTGATGTTCATCATTCCAATAAACTACACAACTTTCCCAAAGGTACATAGGTCGAGGCATCAAAAAAATAGTTTTGTTTTTGTAGACGGTGTCGGCGATTGCCTTACAATTTTAGTACTTTTTATTTTATTTTATTATAAATAATTATGTTTTTTTTTAGAGTGGGAATTAATTTCAATAAATTCTGTAATAGTAGTTATGTCTATTTTATTAGATTGAATATCTTTATTATTTATAATATTTGTTTCATTAATTTAATCATGTGGGTTACTAAAAATATATGCATTAACGGTCGATCAGTGCCTTATTTTGCGAGGAATGTGAAAACAAAGACCGGTCAATGAAGACAAAACGGTTACTTATCTATATTAAGTGCAATTGTTTATTGTAAGTTTATTTCAATAGAGTGTTTGTATCCTTGTGTATTTGTTTCAAAATTTAAGTATTGAAGGAAGTACTTTAACTAATTTAACGTCATTATTGTTAATAAATAATTTAAAAAAAATTTAAAGGTTAAAAGGTAAGAAAAATAAATATTGAAGAACGGTATCATAAATAGCAGGCAAAACACTAATTAAATAAAATCTAGACAAAATATCTTATCATGGATTTCATTGTTACACAATTTAATACATTGATTACAAAACATGTGAAATAGCTTACTTTTTCATTGTATATCACTATAACATACGTCTTTCTCAGAACCATTTGTACAAGGCCTTTGAGTTGATCCAGGATGGAAGTAATATTGAAATTTAATATATTGAGGAAGGAAAATGGCTCGGCTCAAGTACGTAGAGGCTTACTCTCTTAACCTTTCTTTCCCTGTTATTAACAGACGATTCCAAGTCCACAAATCATTAGACCTCTTTCCTAATTTATTGTGAATAAAAGATTAATTTTTATTTGCAATTGTGTGATAACTATTGTCTTCCATATGGCCCATATTATCGTTAACACAAAAACATTGTAAGTAGGTTTCTCATTGGTAATAAGAAGAAAGACAACGTAGACGTCTGACGCAAAATTGAAACAAAAACATTTCAAAAATTTAGCTTTCCTTTATTTATTTTAAGATTTTTTTTTCTTTATTAGAAAACCAACAGCTACATTGATAACATATAAGTAGAAACTTATTACTAAAACAGAAGCCAATAAGAGGTTTCCATAATGTACTTAAACAGATAAAGTGTAACAAGTCGAGAGGTTTACAATGCAAAGTAGTGATTAAGTAGTTTGACCTGCACAGCTATCAAATAATAATTGCTTGGTGCGGTATTCGACAGATACATTTAGTTCTTCTTGATTATTTATATTTCCTTATCAAATTAAATTAAAGGTAATGTTACTTTATGTAGTATACAAATTTAGTACGTATTTTAAGTAAATATTTATTAACAAATTCTGAGGTACTTACATACTATCCTATACAAGACTAAACTATGCTATCAGTAGGTGCGAACAAGTTCACATGTGTTCGTTTATTATGTGTTTGTATATGTTGTGTGTGTGTGTGTGTGTGTGTGTGTGCGAGAGTGAGGGTGAGAGTTAGCCCTACGACCAGCCGGCACGAAACATGATCTTGGGATCGGAAGCTGCCTTAGCAGCCTCCACTAACTTTAAAAGGGTGCCTAAAAAAAAATGACAGATTAGTCCGATCCACTGTCATATGTGGTAATATATTGCTTGGTTATTTTCTGTTTTAGTGTACTCTTACTGAGATAAAAGATATCTAGTTCAGCAAATATCTTATTGTGGCTATTACAGATTCGATTGATAGGTGAATTCTGAGCGTACTTACTGCGACAGGACCTGACAGAAAATAGTTTATGTCTGGTATGTCTGGTACGACGACCGGGCGTGTTAATGTTAATTAGTGCTAGTAAATGGGGACTATCTATATTTCCGTTAATGATATCGTGTAGTAATAATTGATCTAAAAGTGACCTACGGTCAGATAATTTAAGAAGTTTTTAATAATAACACTGTTTCTCGTATGAAATTTGTTTACGCATTCTCGTTTTATAGTTAAGGTATTTAAGGAACCTCTTTTGTAGTGATTCTATTTTGTTTCTGTGAATTTGGTATTGCGGTTATAATATGTATAGATAATTGCGTTAATATTTAAATAAACACTAACATTCACAGAATGTTTCTCCTAAAGATAACGTGATATATTACTCTTATTCCACTAAGATCGCTGAAAGTGATAACTAGTCTAATTGGTTCGATATGAATGTGGAAAAAAATGGGAAAGTGTACGAAAAGTGTGAAGAAGAATTCAAAGTCGTAGACGGAGAGGATTTTAGGGGTAAGTTGTATTAAAAACAAAAATTAAATTGAACAAAATAAAAAAAATCCGATAGGATTACCTTGAAAAACTGTTTAAACTATACTTACGAAAAATAGGTTTACTTAATTTTGGTTTCTAATTAAAAAAATGTATTTATTCAGAAAAAGCTAAATAATAAAAATGAGCATTTTTTTTTCAAGAATCTTATGTGAAATTGATTTAATTATTATTAGCAACTTATCAGCTGGTCAAACTAAATGTCAGCAATGGCATTAATATTAAAACAATATCACTTTGGGGTTTCATAACCACTACCCCTTTACGCTATGTATGTCGCGGCTACTGTAATATACCTACCTGTAGCATAAGTTATTTTTGCTACGTTGTATTAAACACTACACACACATTATCTTTAGCTGCAAAAGTTATATTTAAAAAATTTAACGAAACTTAAGCGTGATGCTGATGATTTATGAAAATGAACAACTTCCTTTAAAAATTTCAAAAAATATGTTCCACTTTTCAAACTAGAACAATAGCTGCGGCCATATCACTTCAACTCCTAATTTGCAATTAGCTGATCTTACAAGTCGTATAGAAGAGTTCATTAAAAACAAATGAATCTTTTGACCTATGTCCCTTAAGGAAATTGTTCAGTTTCACAGGCTGATGCTCCTAATGATCATCATTTAACTAATTCAAAGTTACCCAGTATATATTTAATAGATCTATACTAGCCCACACATCTGGTGTCGGAAAGATATAATTATATTACTTGTACGGTAATGTGTTTAATATCATTAAGGATAAAGTATAGTTACTCTTAATACAATTTCCATTGGCTCTAGCATTGACAATATGATATTGCAAAATTTCTCCGTTCTACGGTCAAGTTTCTAGATTTTTATGTTTCTATTTTTTCTCTGTTTCAGCTTCAAAGTTTGGCTATCGTCACCAACAATGTCTCATTATGTTCATTTGCTTAGCGACCGCGTACAGCATGCGCGCGTGCATAGGCGTGGCGCTAGTGGGAATGATCGATGATACCTACCATGAAGATAATCCTATGGAAACTATTAATAACACTGTTATAAACAGGACAAATGTTGATGTAAATGCTAGTCAATATAACGCTAATTTAAGTATACAAGAATTAAGTAATATAACAGCAAATGATTCTGAAACGTTTGAGAGCAATGGATTGCTGGGCGTATTTCTTCTCAGTCCTCCTGTAAGTATACATATATTAAGATTAGCTGCACCATATAATTATGAACCGCATTTTGATTTGTTCGAAAGAAAAACACTGAGCCTCCCCTACTAAACTTAATTCGTGTTGATCGTGTTAAAAATCCAACCAGTTCTCACCATAGGCACCCAAATCATCAGGCCAATACTTACGAGGTTGCCCGTCTTTAGTCACTCAACACACATCCTCAATTTGAATCTGGCAGTTTTTTTCTCTCACATCAGCAATGCCGTCAAAGCCAAAATTGAAGCTCTCATCTTTAAATTCCAGTATCCAAAATTCAGATGGAGTAAGAAGGTACAGGACGTCGTGATATCCTCGTTCTTCTGGGGCTACATGACCCTGCAAATACCAGCAGGTCAGCTGGTGCATCGCTTTGGACCTCGGTATCTCCTCGGAGGTGCTCTTACTGTCAACTGTGTGGTGTCCTTTTGCTTTCCTTGGGCATCTTATTATGTGAGTAAGAGCGACAAAACATCAACTTTATATTTACCTTTTGAGTTTGTAGTTTTATTTTCTGTATCAGTAGGTGACCTTTTATTGTTACTCTCAATTTTATTACTTATATTAGTTATTTATTTATTAGTTACGGTTTAAACTTAAGACCAGAGCAAAACACAATGTAAAGAAAATCACAATGTAAAGAAAAGATCGGCAAATTTTAACGTCCGAAACATCGGACTGACCACTGAAGAATATATTGTATAAAATCTCTTAATTTACTGCAGGGTGGATGGATTTTTGCTGTGATATGTCGTATAGTTCAAGGATTAAGTCAAGCCTGCATCATTCCCGGCATGTACGGCTTTTTTGGACAGTGGACTCCTTTGGAAGAACGCTCTAGGTTAGCAGGATTTTGTATGGGCGGTAAGTTTTTTGGTAAAGAAAGCACGAAGAGGAAACTCTTCCTTAAAAAGTGTCGATACTTTGTTGTCTATTTGGCAAGTGAATAGTTTTCGTGAGCGAAAAGTACCTAGTTTAATCCCCAGTACCATCAATTCCGCCATGTTCTAATGACTGTTTTCTGAGTATATATTTTCCGCAAACTTACCATTGCTCTCACGGTGAGGGAAAACGTGAGAAATCCTGTACGCACATTCAGGCAGTAAAATGTTAAAAGGTGATGTAGGGAACCCGGTTAGGTTTTGTTGTTAGCAAAGCCACAAAGGTCAGACGGCAATCGCACCACAGTAGATACAGGAAGAAGGCGCTAAGAACAATGAAAATTCTTGCTCCTTGCACCTTTTTTCATTTCTCACTACAACATTTCTTTAAAACCAATCTTAAGATCTTATCATATATTTGTATTTCTACAGGTCAAGCCATAGGTACCGTGTTGGGACTTCCTCTGACGGGTTTCATCGCAGAGTCACCATTGGGTTGGCCGGGAATATTTAGATTCTTTGGAATACTTTCTGGACTAGTCGCTGTCTTGGTGTTCATCATGGTGCGAGACAAACCACAGCAACATCCGAAAATATCAGCCGCGGAGAGGAATCATATTGAAGAAGGACTTGGATTAAAGAATGGAGCAAGCACGGTAGTTATTGTTGTTACTTGCAAAGACTACACTTAAATTGTTACTTTAGTTAAACCAACAATAAGTTTTAATTTCGTAATGCATTCCGCATTTACCCTCCAATCAAAACCGGTTTTGGTGTGTTAATGATAGAATCAATTATTGAGCTAGCGGATTATTTTTGATGGAAGCAAATAAAGTTAGAAATTTAGATTCAGAAATCGAAAACTTAAACTTAAGTAACCCTAGGTCTTGGGTTAGGTTTGGTTGTAAGCTAATAATGTGTTTTTATTTCCTATTTAGTGTTGTTCTTTACACTGTATTTGTTACACCGTTAAAAAAAAAAAAAAAAAATGAAAAAAAAAATTGAAGCGACCTAGTTTGAAAACACCTAGACTTTTTTCTTTTAGGATTCTACTTCTAGAAGACCGTTTTCTTAAAATCTACTTTCTTTACTATACAACTGTTTACAGAGAAGGTTGAAAGTCCCATGGAAGCATATATTCCGGTGTCGCTCTCTGTATGGGGTCATTCTGGTACATATCAGCAACACTTGGGGGCAGCTCATACTCTTCGCAGAAATACCCTCCTTCATGAATAATGTCTTGGGTGTCAACATCAAGTCAGTAAGTCTCATTTAGTTGTTTTAACTAAAGCTATTTCAATATAAGCAGCACCTTAAGCATAACCTGCTCGTGGTCAAATGTAAAAAAATAATCGAAATGATATATATTTTTTTAATAAACGCTACACACTCAAAGGCCCACACTAAGGTTTTCCCTTGTGTCGTGGGTCCCTTGGAAAACACATAAAGACAAACACAAACACGAAAAAACATCTGCTTTTTATACAAATGTTTGCCCCGACTGGGGATCGAACCCAGGACCCGCCGATCAAGAGGCAGCGTCACCTACCACTCGACCAAACTGGCCGAAATCGAAATGACGCCAGTGGGCGAAAAAACAAAGTAAAGTTTCATAATCTGAGTGGCGCGACGTGCGCGTTGGTCGCGGATGCAGGATTGCCTAAATTAGCGACAAAAGAAAGATTATATGATCTTTAAAAGGATACTTGTTTTATAATTTGGGCATGACTTGTTCAGAGATTTAAGATACCAATGATTTTTTTTTACTGTTTCCAGAACGGGATGCTTACAGCGTTGCCATTCTTGGTGATGTGGTTCATGAACTTCTTCTACAACTGGCTAACGGACCTCATCATCGTCAGGAAATGGCTTAGCGTCACAAATGCAAGGAAACTTGCTAACTCCATAGGTACTTATCATTACAGTTATAACAGTACCCACAGCTCAGTGCCGCTCGATGTTGGGAACTGACTAGTGAGATTTAATAACAAAAATGGGAGCATGGAACCTAAGGAGTGCACAGACATATACACGACTGGATTACGCTTGTCCCATCTTCTCTATAGAAAACAAGCGTGCCATTATTTTTCTACCTACAGTGACGTCACATGAGCAATTTAGTGATGAAACGGCGCCAAATGAAACAAATTTTGCTCTCTTTTTGACACGCGAAGTACAATTATACTTGCGTCGTCTAGTCGTGTATATGTCTGTGAATGGGTAAGTATAGTGGCAGGCAACTTTACACATGACTTATTTGTCAGAGTCCATTTGGCAGTACAAAAACCCACGCCAAGCGCATTTTAGGGTTCCGTAGTTTGCATATTAGCATAGTAGCAAAAATGCTGATGAACTTATTGAGTTCACGGTTAAACGGCTAATAAATCCCTTTTATCTTTAAGAAAGCTGTCTTATGATACCCCACACGATAACATTGGTGAGTAATAAAAAATCCATCGCTCTTTCACGCCCTTACTATTTTTTTCAGGATTTTATTTTATAGTTCTATCGGTGTGAACAAATTGATCACACCGATAGAACTATAAAATAAAATCTTGAGAAAAAAAAATTAAGGGATACCTTGCAAGGCATGGATTTGACCTTGCGTGGTCATCCATGCCAGATTTCAGTACTGTAGTATGTGACAAAGAATAGGGAGGCATTTGCTCAGATGTGGGATCCAGAAGGCGAATAAAGTAAAGCAAAGTATGTAGGGTTTCTGAGCAAAACCGCGGACGGACATGGCGAAACTATATAGGCTCGTAGATTTCTACAGAACTCTAAAAATTACGATAAAAGGGTTAGTCAAGTTTAGTACATACTTTATTGTTGTTTCAGGGAGTGTATTCGCGGCCCTGGGCTTGATCATCTTAGCGTTCGCCCCGAAGAACATCTTCATCGTTGAGACCCTTCTAATTTTCATCTGTGGCACGAAGATTGCCACGACTGTTGGGTTCATGGTAAGACTCGAGTTCTCATTTAGATTTTTCCTAATACTAATTAAATACACAACAAGGTGATGTTTGGAAAAGTATGACAGCGAGCGTTTACAGGGGTACGCTAATTTTGAAGCGCGTAAAATTAAAATGGACAGAAGTTTCTAATACGGTTTTTTTAATAATCTAAATATTTTTTTAAAGAATTTACTATTTTGGCTCTAATAAAGATTGGAGACCATAGACCACTGCGCTAGCCTATTCCGGGTTGGTGGACACAATAACCAAAGAACATTTTCAATTTTTTTATCAGCATACCTATATACGTTCTCATTGCGTTAATGTATTGGATAATATTGCATATTTCTTTAACTCAACACTAATAAAAAATAAATACTTTAATCCTTCCAAATACATATTTTTTACACTGGGTACTAAATTATTTTGGCTTTATGCCTTCGTCCCTTATATGTTATACCAAAATAGTCATTTTTGCGCTATCCTAAGTCCTCACGTCCCACTGAATCACCGAGTGTGACTGATAAGCTAAAGTTATAGGGAGTATTATCTATAGCCCTGGGGACCTTTTCTTCACTCCACGCCTATAAGAAAATGTACTTTGGGAGTAGACGAATGGAATTCTCTGAACAAAGATGTAAGCAGGTTGCAGGATGTGACCAATTACCAAGGTAATATACAGGATGTTAGGGATAGCTTAGCAAAATCCGAAACCCATAATTCTGAATGATTTCCAATGTAATTTTTCTCAAAAAAATTTAATTTTTTTATTTCATGGTTTTTGATATTTTCTAATATTAATTAAAATTGAATAATTAAAAAAAAAGCAGCGTAGGACTCGAAAATCAGCAATGAATATTGAATTCTGTCCACGAGGGGACCGCGCGTGGTCTCCTCGTGGTCCTACACTGCAAACTAGTTCAATAACTTGATATTTCCGGGAAAAAATAAGTATTGGTAGCCGGTCAGAGTTATGGATAGATTCCACCATTTAAGTATTTGGTAAGCTGTCTCTTGTTTATGTAAAAAAAAATTGCATTTTGTTTTCGTTTTTATACTGTTTTTTATGTTGTGTATTTGTATAATCAGCTCAATTCAGCACAATTTTTCCTTATTCTCGCCATTACGAATGCCCAACTCCACATTAGCTTCGTGATATTTGATTTTATGCTGTTATATTTGCGAATAATGATTATCACAATCTTATTTAACCGAAATTTTGATCTATAGAAATTGAGAACGGTCACATCTAGCATCTATAACCCGGTGGCTTGGTAACAACCACCAATGAGCCACAAGTGAACCGTCCTCTCCAGATAAATTGGATTTAATCTGCCCACGGAGGACTATCGTTACAATATTCTTTCCGCATTTTTCTTGAAAGAATTTTATGATGCTCGCTTGACAGATGGAATTTAATTTTTGAAGAATTGCCTTTAGCAATCCAGGTAACAAAAATGAGGGTTTTTTATTATAAGATGGGTTAGCTCTTGACCCCAAAAAAATGAAGTGTCGTTGCCTAGGATGGATTACTAGGAGGCAGGTCTCATTTGTGTTTCCTTAGTAGCCTCGTACGACACGTGGTGTTATTCTCAACCGAGCACCACACGGCAAAAAGTTGTTAAGTTTGGTAAACCCAAATTAGAAGGAAACTTAGTAGCTTCTTTTTTAATGGATTATTTTTATTTTTAGTGTGAGACTAAACCAATTTTTACTGTGAGACTAAAAACATTGTGATAAATTTTAGGTTTTCTTTCAAGAATTGGATTTTCAAAAACTTTTTGCTCTTTTCTCGCTGTTTCTTAAAATATCTAGTGTTGTTCAGTCGACAACCTAAATAATGACTTACATAACATTTTTGGCTATAAATTATTATTGTTTCTTCTTCAAAACACATTTAAATATGTGTGAAATGACTCTTGATATCAAAAAAAAAAACTTTGAAACAATCGATAAAACTCACTATAACGGTGAGGACAATACATAAATATAAAAATAAATTAAAATTACTTAAAATGTATAGCAGAGTTAGATGAGTTTAATTTTTTTCATACTATTTTTTTGAAACAATACAATACTATAATTGTTAATTTCCATACGAATAATTTAAAAAGAACATAGAAAGGTATGACTATTGTTACTGTAAAGAGAGTATTGGTATGAGAGTATCTGAGAGAGTATAGTAGCCATACGATTAAAAACTACGAGTAGGGTGTTCTTTAATGTAAAAAGGTCTAACAATAATGAATGTCTAATTTACCCTTTGTTTACAACCAGGTGAGCCTGATCGACATAGCTCCGAACTTCGCCAGCACCTTGATGAGCCTGAGCAACTTCGTCTCCAACCTGATAGGGTCACAGGCCCCCATGGTCACCGGGTTCATACTCAACGACGTGGTTAGTATTGGGCGGGTCAAAGGATATTTTGGTGAAGGGTATTCTAATGCTTAGCAAGATTAAGGTTTTTATGGTAAACTGTGGTGACGACAAGAAGACCTTGTAGTCTTAAGGGCCTACCACTTATCTATATCTATACTTATATACTAATATTATAAACAGGAAAGATTTGTATGTTTGTATGTAACGAATAGGCTCCGAAAATACTGAACCGATTTAAAAAATTATTTCACCATTAGGATGCCACATTATCCCTGAGTAACAAAGGTTACAAATTTTTCCCAAATTCCCACGGGAACGTAGTCCCGCTTGAGAAGCCAGTCGAAAATATAAACATAATTTTGCTTTTTTATTAGCAAGTATTAGCAAGAAAACTTAATCCAGGCAAGGGCACGGACATAAAGTCTGTGGATGCTAATAATAACACTACAAAAAGAAAAACTATTTTTTTAAATCAGCCTCGGGGCACGGGCCTCCGCGAAGTTTTCAACCAGTATTCAACCACGCTGGCCCAATGCGGGTTAATGGGCCCGCGCCGCGCGTCTCTTGAAAACGAATTTTCTCAGACGTGCGGGTTTCATCACTATGTTTTCCTTCACCGCTGAGCTTGTAATAATTAATAAAAAATCCGGACGTAAGTTTTAAACATATTATATCGGGTAAAAACCCGGAATTATACAAGTGCGGGCTCCGTTGAATATAATAGTCGTTCAAACGACATGATGAGAATATTTTGACTGTAGCAAGTATTTTTCGACACCTCCTCCTCCTCCTCCTCTTATCAGCCCATATACGTCCCCACCGAGGGGCACGGGCCTCCCTTCGAAACACGAAGGGGATTTAGGCCATAGTCCACCACGCTGGCCCAATGCGGGTTGGTCTTTTGAAAATGAATTTTCTTGGACAGGCGGGTTTCATCACGATGTTTTCCTTCACCGTTAAGCAAGTGATAATTAGAAATCCGTACATAAATCCGAAAAGACGAATTTAGTGGTACAAGCCCGCACCAGGATTTGAACCCACGACCTTCGGATTACAAGTCTGGCTGTGTTTTTCGACACACAGGAATATTTTTTGCAATCGTTTACTCACAAACAACTAATTCCCAACATTCTGACTAAGTGCATGCAATTTATTAGGTCTCCGAAACAGAAACTCTTAGTAATACCGAATAATGAGGACATCAATTCCTCTGGAGAGTTCCTTTGCGACTTTGATGGATGAGCTAATAAGGAGTCTGAAAACCAGGCTTAGTGACAACCGCATGAATTGGTTTCTAGAATAGTATTATTTAATGGCTTTCTTTGGTTTTAGTTTCCTAGACGGTTTTTTTTTTAAATATCATGTAAGTACGCTACACACGCTAGACGCTTGTAATAAAGATAAATATATTTATTAATTTTTTAAATATATTTTATGTAAGCTAGACAGGACAACGCTAATAAAGATAAAGATTAAGATATTTATAATTTTTTTAAATATTTATTTATGTAACATTTAAGGTTAAATACAGTAAAAATTTCAAATTAGCGATGTGAGTACTAAGTATTAAAAAAAAGTTAATTTAAATTATGGTACTTAACGCTCAATGATTTATATATACAACACATAATTATCGTTGTTGGTAACGCTACATTTTAATGGTTTTCACGGTTTTCAACATGGTTAGTAGGTTAGTATGCTATTATGACACCTAAACTATAAGTTTAGGTATCACTTAAGGGAGTGCTCTTGTAACATAATATAACAATGTAATGCTAAATTAAGGAAATAAATTATTTTTAAATTTTAAATTTAAATAAGTAAATGTTTCGGTACTTGTAGCGTAGGTATCATGAGTTAGTAATAAATAAATTTATATCTACATAACAATATTTCCATAATAACAATAAGTTAAAACCACTTAGCGTTGTATAAACTCTTAAATTATACTCTAACTTAGTTTATTCTTACCTAATTTCAATCAGCTTTTACGGACGGCTGCAACTCAGGTTACCACACGCGTGCACTCCGTGCTGTTGTGATAAGAGCGGTTTTGCAATGAATATGGTGTAACCTGATGCGCTGGCCTCTGTACCTTAAATTCCTTTGTAGAGTCAGTTAAAAGCAGTTTTGAGGTACTTATTTAAATCATTTAAAATTTATGATAAATTTTGAGAGGAGAGAAATATGAGAGTTTCCTCAGTTACTTTTACAGGATTCATCATTCAGCACTTCAAAGAAATTATGCAATTACGCATTACAAAAATATACTCACGTAATACACTGTGAAACTTTAATTGCTCCAGATACAATATGGAATATTTCGTCAAACTGAACAACGTTCTCTATTGCATTTTTTTAGCTTTCATAAAAAAATTCATCGTCTATCTTAACGCTGGTATTTTTTTTTGTACGATTTACGACCTAGTCTTTGGAAAAAGCTAGTTTCTAGAGTCGCGCGCTTGTTTACGGCGCGTGCGATACAAATCTTGCATTGCACACACGGGGGTGCAAGAATCGCGCAAAGGTTTAAAATGTCAGTTTATATGTATAGAGGCACAATAATCATCTTTTGTTTTGGGATAGTAAACATGTTGTTTTGTTTCAGTCGGATGAAAAGGAATGGCGCAAGGTGTTCTGCCTAGCAGCAGGCTTATACTTCTTTTCCAACTTGGCATACCTGTTCCTCAGTAACTCAGAACGTGCGCCGTGGAACGATCCCGAGCAAGAAGATGAAGAAAACCTACCTGAGAAGGAAACCATGTTGGATAATCCCGGGCTGGATCACGAAGATGAGAAACATGAAAAGCTCAATGGTGAAAAATAAATTGTAGATAAATCAAACTAAGCTATTATTTATGATTTGTAATACAATGTCTTACAATCTTAAGTAAACTAGGTGTTTATTAAAAAAAATGTGACTTGTCGTTATCTGTAGATATGGGCTCAAATGGTTAATTTAAGTATCACATTTTATTCGAAAACTCAGTATAACAAATGTCCCTCTATTTATCTACAGAATAGATTTTATACTTTGGTTTTACTCCGCTCTGGTTACTTAAAATAACTGTTAAGCCACAAAATAGAAATAGTACGTAATTTAGCATTAATGTTGAATAGCGAAGTTATTCGAAGTTGAATATAACTCAATAGGCTTAATAGGGTGCCCCGTGGACAAGTACTTTCTTCCACTTTGTTGTTTCCTTTTACTCGTAATAACGTTGACTACGATTTAGCTCAACAGCATAGTTTTATTAGTTACTACGAAAGAAACTAATAAAGCACCAATCTGTAGCAGGATTCCGCCTTTGTAATTGTATTTTATATGTTGAAATCGAAAAATAAACATTTTAAAGTACATCCGAACTTTGTATTATTTGGGAATATTTCTTAGAAGGGTAAGTTTTTTTGAGCGTTATGACAAGTTGATACTGTCAAAATAAACAAATTTAAAGTTCTACTATGACATAAATAATTTCTTAACTTTGACTTTCAACTTTCAAATCGCTTATTTAGAACGCGAGAGTTTTGTTGTATCTCTCACCACTTACTTCATATTTCATTTAATAACCCTCTGAAACGTGGCAAAAAGTGGTTTTAAAATCACTGATGCTCTGCCTATCCCAATAGGGATTATAGACGTGAGCGTATGTATGTATGTATGTATTTGAGAGAAGCTATTTGACAATTCTGCTGGTTCCCAATACTTAGATCATTCGCATAAATTATGTTTTAAATACCACAAAGAATAACCAAGTAGGATATAGTCAGCTTAGCCTACCTACATTGTTTGCCTCACTGCCCACGGATGCAGCAGGGATTGAGATTTAGTCTTCATGAGCTCATGGTCCACTTGCCTCTGGTAAGGATGCAATCCCGACACTTTCTATCTGGAAATGAGTTAAGCTAATTACTCACTCAATTGAAAAATTAACTTGTTATTAGGAAAATTGTTTTTTAATTACAATCTAATTAAAACAAGGTCATTTTAGGTTGCTCTGTTCTGCAATTGTAAAAAAAAAATCTGTGTTAGTAAAAATAACACAAAAAATAAATAAAGTTCCCTTTGTAAACTTCCCGTTAATAAATGGTTATCCTCTGTGTTATCATTGTACTCGTACAATAAAGAATAAATACATACATACCTATATAAAGTTCAGAAGATCTGAAAAGAAATAAAGATTAGTTAATCACTCCACAGCAAGTTCTGTACAATACCTACATAAGATTTTACATGGACAAATGAATATTTGATTCAGCTTTTTGGGTAAAATGAATGGCTTCACAGGACAGGAAGACAAGGGTTGGGACAAGAACACTTTAAAAGCTCTCGCAATAAGCGCATTGGGTCCGCGATTAATTTTTGGTAAGTAAGTACATACTTTAACCACTAACACAGACCTCTAGTATTTCAATTGTAATAATAAAATAAAAATAGTAAAACGAAAGATAAAGAAGCGAGAACAGAGAATCTACAAATATATTATCATAGAAATGTTGCGCTACATTAATCCTTACTAATATTATAAATGCGAAAGTAACTCTGTCTGTCTGTTCGTCTTTCACGCCTAAACTACTGAACAGATTTTGATGAAATTTGGTACAGAGATATCCCACAGTTGGGCACGATATAACCTGTAGTCTAAGCGGAGCCGCGGGCGGAAAGATAGTCGTTTATAAAACTTAAACGACTGAACTAATTTTAATCAAATTATAGCTAAAAACAAAAAAAAGCATCGAAATCGTTCCATTCGTTTAGGAGCTACGATGTCACAGACAGACACACATACTTATAATTCTAAAAATATTAATATCATACTTCGAGAATTGTGGTGCTAGTAGATCTTAGACTGTTTCTAAGGGTATTAAATCAATTTAGTATTCCGAACAATACATTTATTCCAATTTTCTTATTAAAAAATCTGTAATATTATATTTAACAATTACAAACACCCAGGGGGATATTCTTTTATTCTACATTTTTATTTAAAGTGTAAAGCCCATTTCGAAAGCTCCCTAAGGTCAGCTAGGTATGGAAAACGATAAATTTCCCTTGACACAAGAATTTCATTAGAGTTGGGTTCGAATGTTTTGCTGGACGCCATTATTGGAAAGATAAAAATACTTTTGGAGGTAAAAATTAAAAACAAATCTTCTAACCAGTTCTAATAAATGCTCGAAACGTGTTTTTTAGAGTTTTCTTTAGAATTTTTAATTGTGTTGTTTTTCGATGCGATTTGTATGAAAACGTATTTGCTAATACAAATAAAAAATCAGAAAATCTAATTCTAAATACTAGCTTTCCACACACGGCTCTGCCCGCTTCGAATACAGATTATATCGTGCCCAGCTTTGGGATAACATGTAGCCTAGGTAAGGACCTAGGCTGAAAAGGTCCTAAGGTCTAATCTATCTCTGTACTAAATTTCATCAAAATCTGTCCTGTACTTTAGCCCTGAAAGGGTAACAGACAGACATAGGTAGTTACTTTCGCTTTTATACATATAAACAGGGATTCCTAAATAAAAAGTAGGTTTATTTGTTTGTCCTGCCTTTATGTCATAATCATAACTGAGCAACAAATCGCCCTAGAGGCATCTAAGGACACATTTTCTGCGCAAACAAAAATCGTGACAAGATTATGAAGATCATCTAGTTACAAAATATTTTTATGCTAATATCATAGATCCTCGAGCTGGCGTAAGGTGGTAGTGACGTGAGATAATACAAGAAGTAGGTAAGTGAAATAACTAACGTGTTTTTTAAATATTTTGTAGATATTTAGGTTTTTTTTTTATTATAAGATGGGTTAACTCTTGACCTCAATCTTGACCATAAGGTCAAAGATGAGGTCGACGATGGAGCGAGTTAACCCAGAAAATGCCTATAAAGGCACTGGTACTCCTACGCACCGACGGAACACAGCAAGCTGTTTGGCGTCGGACTTCGGTAGGAGGGTGGTCGCGAACCAGACGGCCCTTTACAGAGCCTACCACACCGCATGAGACCATAGGACGACACCTCAGATTCAGAAAAAAAAAATGAAGTGTCGTTGCCTGGGATGGATTACTAGGAGGCAGGTCTCATTTATGTTTCCTTAGTCGCCTCCTACGACACCCACGGAAAGAGATGGGGTGGTGTTATTCTCAACCGATCACCACACGGGTTTACTCTTAAGCACAATCTAGCCCAGGGGCGAAATGGTCGAGGATAAAGCAAGCTCACCCAAAATATGCCTATTCACTCGAACAGTAAAGAGATTCGGGTTATATGAGCCGAAAATACAGACGAGAATTCCATCCCTTAGCGGTGCGCAATATAAGTAAAAAAAGCATTCAGTATAAATCCGAGGAATCTGTACAAGATAAAGGTGGTACCCCGCGCGGTGCGTCTGGACTTCCTGAAGAAATGGGCAGGTTGAATGAGCTCGTATAGCTCATGAGCACACTCCCCGAAGTACATTTTGTAAAAAAACATATTGGCAAGCGAGAACAGACATGCACGCTTGTGTTTTGGTGGCGTTGAAACTAACCAGATTAATCTTTTTCTTCTTATCGTGTAGGTATAGTCAAGTGTGTGGCGAACTTGGCTAACCCTGGTGTCAGAGTTTACAAACTGCCTTTAACTTTGTTTTAACGACTGCAGTCAATCGCCAACAGCCGGGACCGACAGCTTAACGTGCCCTCCTAAGCACGGAAACGTTCATGTTTTTCCCACTTTGGACACCCATCAGATGTCCTGCCTCTGTGTAAATTGCTTAACCTCACTGATCGGTAGAGATAAGCGAGCGGCACTGGGCTACAAGAGCTTTCACCACCACCAGCTCCTGCGTTGGACAGGTATCTCTCTATGACTGTGCTGTCAACAGCGTAGTGCATTTAATTTGCAGCAGCAAAAGAGTTGCAGAGAGAACGGACCCCTGAGGAATTCCGGTGTCAATAGCTATGAGGTCAGAGGAGCAGCCATCGATGACCACTCGGATCGACCGTTTACTCAGGAAGCCAGTGGAGGTGTTACATTCTATAACCAGTACACAAGAATTTAATAATAGTACACTACACCACCTAGCTTGTCTCCAATGAAGCCTGTCTGTTGTGAAAAACTATAATTTAATAATTAGTTTAAAATTTGGGAATTAAAACAAATGAATTGTGATTTCGATTTTTTAAATTATTTATTATTTATAATAACAAATAAAAGTAAATTACTATTGTAGTGGTTTGTAATATTATTAAATTCTTTATCAGAAAAAAACCCACAATAAAACAAACAGTAAATAAATAAATAGTAAATATTTTAGAAATTGCTGAATAATACAAATAGCAATCTAATCTATGATACTTAAAAAATAGCTTGAAGTTTATTTCTTAAAATCGAGTATTTGAGGTTTTTATGAGCCTTGTCGTAAGGTTTAACATCTTTATGTATTGTTATGATATAAATTTTGTCAAATATTCAACTTAGGAACTTGAGTTGCTCTGTATTGACTCAAAGGGGACAAAAATAAGATTTTTTGTGACGTTTAAAGATAGCTAATCTTAAGAAATAAAGAAAAACAGCCATATTTGCACTTATGTTTGATTTACAAATCATGCTGATAAAATCAAACCAAAAGTCATTGGGGGTAATATTATGTTAATATCAATACGCTATAGTATTTACCTCAATGATTATTTACCTCAAGTATCAAAAGTTGCACATTATTAAGTGGATTGTTTATGGACAAGAACCTTGACTTTGATAACAAGATACTGTATCACTGATGATCGAGTTAGAAAAAACAATAATGGTTCCGTACAAAAAAATACTAAAAACTAGTTTTCGAAACATTATATTCCTTTATTTTTGGTAAGTGTTTTTTAACTTTTGGGTTAATTAGTTAGTTTTTTTATTACTAATTTAATGTCAAAATGTATGCAACGTACAGTGATTTAAAACGTCTAGTCACTCTTATATATTGTGATGGTTTTTGATGAGTTTGCGGTTTTCACTTAAATTCAAATAAATTTCAAACTTCTCATTAAAATTATGTAAGTAGGTATGTTAAGTTAACAAATTATAAGTCAATTATTGGCAAATGGCAAATTAACTCATTAGTATTAAAAAAGTTATTGTTTTATAAATGTTAAGTAAAAGATGTGATAAGTTTTCAGCCCTCGCTTTCCTCACATCAAAACTTTGTAGCGAAATCCTTCCATCCTTTAAGTGGCACTTGTACGAAATACACCTGTAAAATTAAATACGCAGTGTATATAATTAAATAACATGCTCGATTAAGGTTTTTCGACATTTTCACCTGTACAAACGGAATGCTAAACCAATCAATCGATCGAGAGCCGCGCAGGGCCGTCTCAACCGTATCATTAGCATTGCGCGCGCGCAACAATCGCCATCTCATTAAGATGGCTTAGCATTTCTAATATTCTTATAAATTAATATGTTTATTTTTTTTAAATAAAACTTAAGTGAAAATTTCTAGTTGTGTGAAATCTAGTCTTTATTTTTTATATTATATTTAATAAAATCGTGATAATGAGTGTCAAAATAGAAGAAAATGTTGACGGCGATGCGAAACCAAGTAAGAGAGTTTCTTTAATATTATAATTAGTGATATGTAAATTGGATGAATTTTTGTTTTTTTATATGGTAAACCTACCAAAGAACATTCAATGGTCATTCTAAGATAAAATGTGATCAGAAACTTTCGTACCTAACCAGATTAGTTCATCCATCCATCTGTACTCACGCCTTTTATCCCTAACAGGGTAGGCAGAGCATCACGTGGTTTACATGACGCTACGTCTGATACTATAGCTCATTCTTACAAAATTTAACAAATAAAAAAATAAAGTTAGGCATATGTCGTAGAATATACGAGTTGCCGACTTTTGCCTCAGTATCTTCACTAATATTACAAAGAGGAAAGATTTATATTTTTGTATGTAACGAATAAACTTAAAAACTACTGGTAAGATTTGAAAAATTCTTTCGACATTAGAATGCTACATTATCCCTGAGTAACATAGGCTACATAATTTTCCCGAATTTCCACGGGAACGAAGTTCCAGGCGGAATGCTAGTATTAAATTAAAATAAACAAAATTTTTAGCTTCAATATTATACAAATGGGAGTTTTTATATTAATAGTTAAAAACCTATTGTTAATCGTATTTTATATTTTATTATAATTATTTATTTAATATCAAGACCAACTTCACAACTACTTAACAACTTTACAATCAAAACATACAACAAAAAACTAAAAATAGGACCCAATGACCCTAAAATTTATAACATACTAGCTTTCCGCCCGCAGCTCTGCCCGCGTGGACTACAGGTTATATCGTGCCCAACTGTGAGATAAAATGTAGCCTATGTCTATTCCTAGGCTCTAATCTATCTCTGTGCCAAATTACATCAAAATCGGTTCAGTAGCTTAGGCGTGAAAGACGGACAGACAGACAGAGTTACTTTCGCATTTATAATATTAGTAAGGATGATTGTATTTTTAAATTTTTTCTTATCTCACATCTCAACTATAAAAAATGGATCATTGTGGAGACATACAACTCTGACACCAGAGTTAGTCAAGTTTGCCACATAGTTACATAGTAAGGAAAGAAGGAAAGAATGAGTCCTAGATAACAAATTGAAGAGACCTAATTTACGTTATAACATGAGTATTGAGTATTTAAATGTGTAATAATAGTTTGTATTAAACAATTGCAAAGTATTGCAAGCAAAAGACAGAACTGAGTCAATTGATTGCAAATAGAATTGCACAACGAATAGTTTAAGTGTTTATACTTTGTAAGATTGTTATCGTTGTGGCAATCATAACTGGAATTATTATCATACAGATTGCGAAAGTTTCTAAATGCGAAAGTCTAAAACTCAATCAAAGTTTTAATATAATACATCGTGAAATCGCCTTTAATAGCTAATTTACAAGCACAGAAAATCTGTTTAACGTTAGAACTAATTTTCCTAAAAAATATGAGAATTCTTAAAGACAAAACATTTATAGCAATAAAGGCTAAAAACTATTTATGCACAGTTTGACGCATATTTACAAAATATAAGGTCCTAATTTATTAGTCACTTTCCTTTTAACACGTTATTGTGTAGGTCAAAATATATCATTTGAGTCAAAAAACAAAAGCATAATATTAAATTTAAAAGGTCTTGAAAAATGTTGTTATGATATTTTTTCATTACTATGTTGAATAAACCCATGCATTCAAACGTAAATAATAATGGCAGTAGTAGAGCGGCCGAGCGGGGAGTGGACGGCTATAATCGAAAGAGAACCATTCATTTATCTTTAAATGGAAAATTCATTTTTTTTTTTTTTTTTTAAATTCAATTTTCAGATAATTAATTTTTATGTTGTTTTTTGGAATACCATCAACCTATACAATAACGCCTTAGAAGGTAAGTGACTAATAAATTAGGACCTTATATATGATTATCTTAGTTATTGTATCCTTTTAAAAAAGGTAAATAACTTAAATAAATATACATGACAATAGGGACCTTTTGAATGTTACTTTTCTCAAATAATTCACAATGAACTAAAAACTCTTAGAATAAGTCCAAGTTAGTGTATCTTACGAGTAAGTAAATAAGTAAATAAATAAGTCAGTTTTGAAGACTAGAAGTTATATATGGTTTTTGTTTATATATGTAATTTTTTATGAGCGCCCATTTACTTCCTCACACCAAGAGATAGGGCCTATTTTCGAAATACGAAGAGGATTTAAGCCATAGTCCACAACCACCACGCTGGCCCAATGCTGGTTGTTGGATCGCGCGCCGCCCGAAAACGAAGTAAACGTGCGGGTTTCATCACGAGCATGTGATAATTATAGAAAAATTCATACATAAATCCTAAAAGACGACTTTAGTGCTACCGGCCTGCATCAGGATTTTAACCCGCAACCTTTCGGTTTTAAGTGTGGCTCAGTACTGATTGGGCTATGACCGCTTCGATCAACTATAAAGACCGCTATGTGATTAAAACTTTGCCAACGAGGCCATCAGCTATTAGGCACATTTCGTTTCACTCTTTTATTAAGGCTTGGCCTCAAGCAAACCCTAAATAAGACGCAGGAAAAAAAATTACAAGAAAAAGATTCAAGGTTAAAAGTCCTTTGGAGAAAGATATTCAGTTATCAATACTTCGTACATCCGTACTTCCATACTAATATTAAAAGTATAAAAATAGCTGTCTGTTCGTCTCCTACGTTTTAACGCCTAAACTAACCAACTAAACAATTTTAATATAAAATTGTGTGGATATAGTTTTAAATTTGAGGATGGATTTAGCTGTCATACTGCGATACAGTAGCAACTCCATAAATCCCCCAACAAAAAAGAGAGGTGTTATAAGTTTGTGTGTCTGTGGTGGGATCGTAGTTCCTAAACGAATGGACCGATTTCAATGCGGTCTTTTGTTTATTTGAAACTAGATGTCCACCCGCGACTTCGTTCCCGTGGGAATTGTCCCAGTAGATTTTCATTTTTTTTAATATAAACCTAGTCGTAACAATAAGGATCACAACAAAAAAAGAAACATCTAAATCGGTCCAGCCGTTCTCGAGTTTTGCACTTACCAACAGATTTAGTGATTCATTTTTATAGATATAGAGGTAATCGGGATCGTTCTGAGCTATATTTGATCCAAAATGGTTCACCCGTTTAAGAATTATAAGTAATCAAATTTTCAGTTTTAAAGTTATTATTACGGGAAAAAAGCTCTATTACTTATTACATTATACAGGGTGGTATTTTTTAATGCCACCTGAAGGGAAAGTACTCTTAATACTGTAGATAGAAAATCTTACTCAAAGAAAACATTCCCCATTTTTGAAAAGAAAGAAAATTGCATTCAAGGATTTTTGAAAATTCGCTTGCCACCCGGGAATCGAACCGACTAAAATCTGTAAGAATTACACCTTGTACTTTTATTGCATCGATCTTTAGGTTCAATTATAAGGATAAAATTTCTCTAACAGACTTGGTAAATTAAATGAAAGGAAAACTATGAAATCTTAAATTAAACCATTGAATATAGCATGTTGGTATTGACCCATTGAATTTATAAGTCCGGATTTAATTTCATTCAGTTTTCTTTCTTTTCAAAAATAAAATAATGTTTTCTTTGAGTACAATTTTCTATATACAGTATTAAGAGTACTTTCCCTTCAGGTGGCATTACAAAAATCCACCTATCTATTGCAATTAAAGACCACGTTTCTAAATATCTAATTATGTAAAACATGAAAACTTAAACTGGAGTTAGTACAGATTCATCAATAGATTTTTTTTAACACGCTTTTATTAGCTCGGGTTGTATGTTAATAATATAAAATATTAATAATATTACCTGCCTAGCTAATATTAAAAGCCTAGTCTTAGCTAGACCATCCCGCTAAGGTTTTCTAGCCTTTACGATGCAGGCGGCCTTGTGGCAAGAACCTGATGTGTGTCTAGAACAGCTGGTAGCTAGAAACATTCGGCTGATATTATCAGCTCGTTCATTATATAAATAATAGCTGGATTAGATGACTTGTCTACTGTAATTACATATTTTAAATGTAAGGGAAGATAATTATGTGATTTTCATAGGTAATGTAATTGTTTAAGATTTTCGCAGTTATTTTGAAATAGAGTCGGCCCTTCTGCGGTTTGAAAACTCTGACGCCAGGGTTAGCCAAGTTAGCCACACACTTGACTATACCTACACGATAAAAAGAAGAACATAGGTAATTAAATCGGTTCTTCCATGGGTTTTTATAAATAACTAGAGAATGCCCAGGACTTTGTTCTCATGGGAATTTTTATACATGCTGTCTTCTACCTGGCCTAGGTCGTAAAAGGAACCTTTTATGCCAAATTTCAGCTTTCTAGAATCAAGATTTTGGGCTGGGCACTACGAGTCAGTGAGATAGGACTTCTGATTTTATATAACAGAATAATAGTTATTTATGTAATGGTGGAGTCTGTCGCGTTTAACCTCGGGTTTTTAAATCTGCCTAGCTTATAAAAGGAAAAAATATTTTGAATATAATTTATGGATAATATTTTGCATTTTCCGGTTATAAAAATCAAAATCGTAAAACGTTAATGGAGGCAGGCGAGCATTATCCCTTACTTCCACGCTTCTTTACTTATAAACAACATAAAATTGTATTTTTGTTTGAATATATGCGTAAAGCTAATATATTAGCGTATATACTTGTACATCAAAACATACTAACTGTAAAATAAATCAATCATAGATAGAATTGCTACCAAATATACGTAAAGGTTGAGCACAAAAGACAAAGACACTATTAGGTAAACAAACGTGTGTTCCTAGTTATGTGACTTTTGTTTCAAACAATTATAAATAAAATAACTAATAAAACAAATCTTTATTTGTTCTCTCAAAGTTAAAAATAAGTAACAATGCAAACGTCCTTCATACTTTGTAATGACACTTGTAACAAAACACTCAAAGACTATCAGTCCTTTTTAAACAAAAGACGTTCAGTTCAGACTTGGTCTGCCCCTCGATTGCACCCAGGACGACTTTGGCTAGACGACATTTCCAGATAATAAGTGGAATTCTGTATAATAGAATCAGTTAAATATTAAATCTCTACCCACTTACTGCCTACGAAGTAAAGACTAAAACGTTTGACTGGCTACTAAAACAAACTTACGCGGAAACAGAAAAATAGAATAGACAACTACACACACACAAACACACACAAGTCACACACTTCCACACTTCTCAACATAAAATACAAACATATTTAACACATAATCAAACACTAACCATGCACACATCACTCTTTTCATTCAGGTGGTTTTATTATAGTTTTAATTTCATTCTTAACTAGTTTAGCTAAAACCATCATCATTCTCTAATTCCCTGAGCAACAGTACTACACCAGTTACCCGACTGCGCGACGCAAAGGAGGGTAATGTGTTTATTGGGAAATAGTTAAGCCATTAACGCAATACTGTTACAGTCGCCTCTCATGAACGGACTAGAGGTCTCACTCGCCGCTGCAACACAGGTTTATTCCTAGTGCGGGGTGAGTCGGCCGACGATATGGTCAGTTTCGTGAACAATGTCTAAAATTTATTTTTAAGTAAGTACTTAACTGTTTTCTGTGTACGAACGACTGTTCTGTTTTCCTTTACCTGAAAATAAACGTTATTATATTATTATTTTGTAATTAAAATATTATCTACACAATAAATTCCGGAATTTCTGGTTTACCAAAATCTGAAGTTGATCTTAAAATAAAGCAAAATCAAAGCGCGGCATGAGAAAATTACAAAAGCAGTCTGGTGTAATAAAACCTAATATTATAATATCATGCACGGAGTGGTAACGACCATAAAAGGAAAAGATTAACGGTCTCATAGCGCCGGGTTACCTTCAAAGGGAAAATACCGGAACCGCTCGCACTTTAAGTGATATTGATTTTATGTAACAGAGAATCGAGCTTTGACAATGTCATTTTCATAAATTTTTTTGCCGCTTTATCTGGGGGCTTAGCCAAGGCGACATTTCTGTCGATCGATTCTATTTCTACATTCGTAAACGCCGTGGCGTTTTCAAATTTTCTAATGCGTGATCATGCGTGATACGCTCGGCTCTATGGTTTTTCTACAATTCGAGTGTCAAATTTCGTTTGACACGTGACGGTTCTTGCGCATCTGAGTGAGGTAGAAAGAAAAAAGCTACATAGCGTCCATAAGAGCGTCTTTTTCTTTCTCATATACTTCATCTTAAACAAAAAGTAAAAAAACAGTAGTTACCGCAGCATAGACATATAGAAAATAGTAAAATTATGTTTTGAAATGTTTGCGCATATAGGTTAATAGAAAGAGACAAAGCTAGAGGAGCTTTTTTATTCTTTCTCAAATACTATAACTTAAATAAAAACCAAAAAAAAACGGCATTTTGTCGAATGCGTGGAACAAAAATTGCTAGCCAAGCAGCTCTTTTTGACAATCGCTATAGAAAGTTAGCGCTTCTATCAATAGAAACTTGATAGAAACGCTACAGAAAACTAGCATTCACTGAAACCCTGCAGAAAAAGAGTAAAACACGTAAATTATTTGTATAAAACGAAACAAAATGGTTGATTTAGATACAGAGGCAACGATTAAATTTTATCTAAGATTATATAAACTCATATTTTCGGTAATTAAATAGATAGTGCCAAATAGTCGGGTAATTATTATTTAGTACTAGCTAGGGCTGTCCGCCCGCGACTTCGTTTCTGAACGTGACATTAAGGAACACAACAAAAAAAGGAAACATCCAAATCGATCAAGCCGTTCTCAAGTTATATCATAACTAGAAGAAAAAGGGTGTTCTTTTTTTATTATTATAAGATGGGTGAACTCTTGACCTCAATCTTGACCAAGGTCATAGATAAGGTAGAGGATGGAGCGAGTTAACCCAGAAAATTCCTATCAAGGCATTGGTACTTCTACGCACCGATGGAACACAGCAAGCTGTTTGGCGTCGGACTTCGGTAGGAGGGTGGTCGCGAAACAGACGGCCCTTCACAGAGCCTACCACACCGCATGAGACCATAGGACGCCACCTCAGATTCAGAACAAATTGAGGTGTCGTTGTCTGGGGCAGATTAATAGGAGGCAGGTCTCATTTGTGTTTCCTTAGTCGGCTCTTACGACACCAACGGAAAGAAATGAGGTGGTGTTATTCTCAACCAACCACCACACGGCTACCGACTTCAAAAAAGGAGGAGGTTCTATGTTCGACTGTATGTATCTTTTTGTATATATACACTAGCATCCCACTCGAGACTTCGTCCCCGTGAGAATTCTGGGAAATTATGTAGCCTATGTTACTCAGTCTCAAGCAAACGCGGTGCTATGTAGACGTATTGCTAAGTGTAAATTTATTCACAAATTATTTGCAGCTAAGCGCGGCGTCAGCCGTTGCTTGAAATTTGTTGCCATGAGCGCAAAACTTGTGGTGAACGAGCTCCTTGCATTCCTTCAACAAAAGCTGGATGTAATGGACGAGGATAGTGCTCTCCAGATATGTCAGTCGAACTTTAGTGAGGCTGACATCGCTGAGGCGAAGAAGCTTTTGTTCGTGTCCACCAACAAGCTGGACCAGATGGTGTTTCGCCGGCGTAACGGGACGCGGAAGAGTCTACAGGACATCATCACGCTGCTGAAGGAGACCAATCCTGACGACGTGCCTACGTGCGTGGATCAGAAGCTGCACAAGC
The DNA here is from genome assembly GCA_949987775.1 of Aproaerema taeniolella. Classification (NCBI taxonomy): domain Eukaryota; kingdom Metazoa; phylum Arthropoda; class Insecta; order Lepidoptera; family Gelechiidae; genus Aproaerema; species Aproaerema taeniolella. Next base: position 20,408,312 of record OX465254.1, on the reverse strand, counting down.
TTCCTCCTGTCACGTTCGACCACTTGGACGTCACATGCCTCCTGAAGGATATCGTATCCTTGAAGGCGAATCAGGCGCAGATGGTGTTGAGGTTCGAGGCATCGGAACGCACCGTGAGTGAGTTGCGCAAGGAGGTCGATACCTTGCGTGCGTCACTCGCGATATGTAGGTCGTCACCGGACGCCGCCGGCCCGAACATCAACTCGAGGCGCGGAGCGTGCCTCAGCACGTCACTGGGGTCAAGTTTCGAGTCGGCTGGTGCGTCACCGCCCGCTGCTGTGTCAGGAGCGCGCGCTCCGCCGGCCGCCGCCGCTTCGCCGCCCGCGCCCGCCCCGCGCCCCGCTCCCCCGCCCGAGCCACCAGTCCGGCGTGCCGCCACGGCTTCGCCCGCCCCGCGCGATGCCCCGCCGCGGCTCGCGGCGCCGGTGACTGCCGCTACCACCACGCGAGCGTCCAAGACGTTCGCTAAGGTCGTCACGGCCAGCAAAACACCAGTTGCTGTGACCCAACCTCCTCCAAAAGTGGGACACCGTGACGAAGATGGCTTCGTCAAGGTGCAGAAGAAGCGCAAGCGATCGGGTAACAAGAATCGCTGTGGGACGGCAGCGACGGACCCGGAAATGAGTCTGCGTGCTGAAGCTCCGAGCACGCCTGTGTACTTGTCGCGACTGCACTACAGCACTGAGCTGCAAGACGTCGTCGAGTACATACGGCAGAAGACAAAAGTTCCCTTAGGTCTCCAGAGAGTGAAACCATTGGAATCGCATTACCATGCTAGTTTCAAAGCATTCGTGGTGCGGTTCCCGACGTTCATGCTGGAGACCGTCATGAAGGAGAACTTTTGGCCGGAGGGCGTGGTGTTCCGCCGTTTCCGAGGGAGATTCCCGGCTGCAGACACCCCCGGAAAAACACCCGGGAAATAGTGTTACTTAGTTTTATTTTATTTTGTTAATTATAATTCATATGTATGTTAGTCTGTAAGGTATTTATCTATGGGCCTTAGATGCCTGATAATAAATGATTTGATTGATTGATTGATAATGTAGCATCCTAATGGTGAAAGAATTTTCAAAATCGGTCCAGTCGTTTCGGATTCGGAGCCTATTCGTTACATACAAAAATAGAAATCTTTCCTCTTAATAATATTTGCATAGATATATAGATTAAGTTTCAATTGTAATGGTTAGGTATTCTTAGAGAAATAAACTAATAAGTATAATGATAATTATATAATTAATTATAATATTAATACAAGTTGATAACATTTTTCAAAATCAATTCTAACAATCTTCGATCAACTATAAAGAACTAGATACACAATCCACAACAAAAAAGTTCCCTCACTAAATGATCACCCACTTGACGTTTTGGGTTGTCTTTTCGTTTAGTAGCATTCGTTCGTTCCGAAAGTAACCATGCCTCAGTGCGCAGTGAAAAATTGTAAAAATCACACCTCCAGAACATTAAAGGAATATGGAATGACATTTTTTAAATAAGTAGTTTTGTAATTATTATATGTGAATTGAAATTATCTTGGTATTTGGCCAAGAAAAGGTTATAAAACATTTTTTTAGTTTAATTTAATAACATTCGGCGAGAGTATAACCCTTTAAATTGAATAGACACTAGCGGAACTTACAAATCCATAGCGTTGTATTTCAACATCATTTGTTCGGGTTATGCAGTGACTCTGTTCTAAAACAAATAGAGACGCTTTTTTTTTCTATTGTTATAAAAAATTTAACGTGCGTGACGTTTACAAACATAAAGTTTTATTGGATTTTTAGTTTTCCTAGAGATCCTGTGCGATGTGGACAGTGGACATACGTGGTCGCACGTCAAAGATGTGAAGATTTTTTCTAGCCGTCGCAAAGTAGTGTCGTTTGCTCCAAGCATTTTTTAGAAAGTGACTCGTATGTCATTACAAAAGGAGTCAAAAGGTTACACAAAACAGCTGCACCTCAAATAGTATGTACCTTTTTATCACTTTTGATTTGGAGTTTCTTGTATTGAATAAAATAAAAAAAAATATGTTTCATCTTCAGGACAAAGATGATGACAGCGAAGAAGACAAATGTTTTTTTTTGAGTTATTTGCTTTTTTTTTAAATAAAATATTACTTGTACTTAAATATCTATTTAGTTTCATAGCTAATTTCCTCTCTTAAATCTCGATAGGTCATTTCTGTTCAAAAAATTATACTAAGTTTTAAATAAGCAAAACATAATATATGTGTAATCGGGACAGACACAGTTCTTTTCTTTTTTTATAAGTTATTTCATATTTCATAAAAAATAAGCATAGAATATTAGGTTTATAAGCAATAATTAAGAAGAATGGCGGCGGCTGTGATTATCAATTGTAATGTATATTAATCGTCGGTTAATTTGAAATGAATGTGATTTTTTTTAATAATAAAAACCATAAAAACTAACATAAAAGAAAGCGGCTGAACCAATTTTGATAAATCATATCTGAAATCCAGCGCAAGAAGAAGCTTTCGAATAAAATAAACTGCACCATTAACATCATCCGTTTAAGAGCTATGATGCTCCTATACATACACAACACAATCAGAGGTTAAAAAGAAAACCACGCTATTTCGTAGCATTTTGAATTTGTTATAAAGTTTAGACGAAGATTTTTTAATGTGAAATCGACCCAAATAATATATTTTTAAAATTAACAAAGGCAACTCCACTCCTCCCACGTTCTACGTGACAGCCAGTGTCATCAAATTGTCTTACGTTATCCTTTGTTCAAAACCAAAAGTGGTATTTTACAAATTAAACAGATTTTATTTTCGACCTTATAATATTACGTTAAGGTTTAAATTAGATTAAAATGTTTGACATTTTAGAACTCTTTCATAATACATGAAGTAGTATACAACTATCTAAGTACGTATTGTAGTTAGGACACTTTTAAATTTCATTTAGTATGGGACTGTGTATCTAGTTTTATATAGTTGATCGAAGCTAACAATACATTAAAATAAAATTAAATGTCACAACTTAAAACTAATAAAATTAAATGTAAAACACAAAGTTCAAGTTAAAATCCGGCCAAAGTCTCACCCAGAGCAAAGGTCCACATCACGCTCGCAGCGTTACCGCCGCGTCGAATCGCGATGGAGAGTCTTTGGACCAGGAAAGACCCGGCGCGCGGATCAGCCCCTCTGTCCGTTAATCTTTTGCCGGTATCCCTGACAAACGCCGTGGCCTATCTGCCCCAGGGTCCCGCGGTCTCAAACGCGACGGGTAGAAAGGTATAAGTGGCTTTCTTAGCCGCGTATTTAACAGTATATTAATTAATGTATTAATTTTTTGTTTACCAGCTCATATATATACTTAATTACGTCCCCACCGAGGGGCACGGGCCTCCCTTCGAAACACGAAGGGGATTTAGGCCATAGTCCACCATTCTGACCCAATGCTCGTCTTTCGAAAATTTTCTTGGACGGGCGGGTTTCATCACGATGTTTTCCTTCACCGTTGAGCAAGTGATAATTAGCAATCCGTTCATAAATCCGAAAAGACGAATTTAGTGGTACAGGTCCGCATCAGGATTTGAACCTACGACCTTCGGATTACAAGTCTGCTAATTACCAACTGGGCTATCACCGTCTATAATTAATATTATTTTAATTTTGATCTAGCCAAATTTTAATTAATTTTTTAAAGATGAAAGATGATTTAATTTTACTAGTTATACCTACATTTAATCAAATAATATAAAAATGAGTCACAAAAGATTCAAGTAAAGGTATTCTGTGGTAAACTAGGTGTGCTCTGATCACCTCGGAGCCACCATAGGTGCAGGAAACGCAGAAAGACTGACCTAGGCTAGATTGACCTACCAAAAAAAAATTAAAGGATCGAGCTATCATAGCGCAACAGCTCCAAAGTTCGAAGATAGATGGGCACTGGGACGAAAAGCCTTCTCCAAAATGTCGCCCATGTATTTTTAAAATGTATTGTGGCAAGCTGTACAGAGGCCAACGTATCAGGTTACTCCATTTTCGTTGCAAAACCGCTCTTATCGCAACAGCAAAGAGTGCACGCGTGATAATTATGTGGCCAAAGAGTGATATGCATCCCTCCGTACATACGGTAATCACCTCTTAAAAAAGTTTTGTTTCTTTTTTACACTTCAAAGATTAAATTGAGAAATTATATTAGGAATCTAAGCTAAGAAAAGTTATTTATGTGAAAATAATTTTAATGAGGAATTATCTGGGCCAGCTTTGAAGAAAATTCCATAAAAGGCGCTATTAACTACTCGGCTGTATGGAGTTCAATTTTACTTTAGTGAGATCGAAATATTTTTTTTAAAAACCGGCCAAGTGCGAGTCGGACTCGCGCACGAAGGGTTCCGTACCATTATCTATAACAACGGCAAAAAAATCACATTTGTTGTATGCAAGAAACGGTAGAAAATTTATGGGACGCAAGTCCTTAAAATTCGAAGGATTGTCTACCTTGGGCAGAGGAGTAACAATGGCTGCTTTCCACAACGAGGGAACAACTCCTGATATTATAGATCTATTTACTATGGCCATTAAAATAGTGAGTGTCCGAGGTAGCGTGAGCAGAATCATCTCTCTGCTAATTTCGTATATTCCAGTAGCTTTCGATTTAATCTTCACTTTCTTCAACCGGTAAAAGTGTCATTGTGGATTTTCAAAATTTTTGAAACTCGAAATACGTGAGTTCTGATAGAGAAACCGAAGAAGATCCGGGAATGTCTAAAAATTTATTATTTATCTTATCGGGATTACTAAGGAAATGAGGTAAGCAATTATATTTATTAGAAACAATAAAAATATCTTTCAGATATGTTTTAGGATTATCAAAAATACATCTGTAAAAATTTCAACTGATACAGCCTGGTGATAGACAGACGGACGGACAGCGGAGTCTTAGTAATAGGGTCCAGTTTTTATCTTTTGGGTACGGAACCCTAAAAATTTTTTTTTTTGAACACTTAGTTTTTTTTAAGGTTTTTTGTTTTATGGTTTACAAATCTAATTACCAGAAACAAACCTTTAATAATATGTTAGAGTCAGATAGCAATCATTTTGATTAATGTCTCTTTCCTGTAATTCCTTTTAGTTTTTATTAGCTGTATGGCTCTCTACTTTGCCTATCGTAATAGATAAAAGAAAACTACTACTATACTATCTTAATCAAGGCCTACAGTTAGTTTTTTAGGGTTCCGTAGTAATCTACGAACCCTTATAGTTTCGCCATGTCCGTCTGTCCGTCTGTCCGTCTGTCCGTCTGTCCGTCTGTCCGTCTGTCCGCGGGTTTTCTAAGAAACCCTTGGTACTACAGAGCTGAAATTTGGCATGGTTATACATATTAATCACGCCAACAGAACTGTAGAGTAAAACCTTAGAAAAAAATTTTTTTTCGGGTGTCTCCCATAGACGTGAAAGGGCGATGAATTTTTTTTTTCTCGCCAATATCATCGAATGGGGTGTCATAGAATTGCTTTTTAAAAGATAGAAGGGGTTTACTAAGAACGTTTTTCGATTTAGCGCTCCGTTTGCGAATCATAAATTTTTAAAGTGAAAATTTTTATCAAACACAAGTGTCCCCCCCCTCTACCAACTAAACGGTTGTTTCTAAAAATGTGGAAAAATTCACAGAGGTAGAATATACATCAAATTTAAAAGGAAAACTATAAAACATAAGTTGGTCCTTCAACTTTGCGAGCAATGGTAGACCAAGTGCCAAACATTGTTGGGATTAATAAGAATATATTTACTAATATTAGATCCTTGGTATTACAGAGCTGCAATTTGGCATGTTCATACATATTAATTGCGCCGACAAATAGAAAAAATAAAATTTTTCGGGTGTTTCCGATACATGTGAAAGGGCGATGGATGTTTTTTTCTCGCCGATATCACCGAGTGGGATGTCATAGGATAGTTTTTTAAAAGATAGAAGGGGTTTACTACGAACGTTTTTCGATTCAGCAGTCCGTTTGCGAAAAATTAATTTTTAAAATGAAAAAAAAAATATTAAATATTTCACGAGCATTTAGCATTTACGACGAAGTTCAGCCTAATCCAAAACAACTGCCATACAAAGTTCCACGCTAAAAGTAAGGCAAGGTCGAAAGCCAAGCTGTAACATATTGACATTTCATGTGTCGTTATAAGTTTTTGGGGGTGTTAATTACGAAAATGACATCAAAATTATACACAATCGCCGCGCGACCTGCTCTGTAGCACCAGCTCGAAATTATTCCTAACAATACTTTTTTTTTTTTTAAGTCAAAAAAAATTCGCGCTCGCTTCGCTCGCGGATTAAATACTTCCATTCTGTTGTATTTAGCCCAAAACCAAAGTTAGTGTCCCCCCCCTCTACCAGCTAAACGGTTGTTTCTAAAAATGAGAAAAAAATCTCGTTGGTAGAATATACAACGAAATTAAAAGAAAAACTATCACACATAAGTTGGCCTTTCATGTTTGCGAGTGATAGTCGACCAAGTGCAACGTTTTTGGAATTAATAAGAATATGTTTACAAGGTTCAATACTAAAAGTGAGGCGAGGTCAAAAGCCAGGCTGTAACATATTGACATTTTAGGTGTCGTTAAATAGGTTTTGGTGGTGTTAATTACGAAAATGAAATTTTATCAGCAGGTCTATATTATTTCTAATAATATTGTCGCAAAAAAAAAAAATTATAAAAAAAAATAAAAGAAAAAAATAATAATAAAATAAAAATAAACAATTTTCGCTCGCTTCGCTCGCGAATTTTATAATTTCATTATGTAGTGTTTAGACCAAAAACTAAAGTTATTTCTGAAACTATAAACTCTTTAATACATTTGTTTTTTATACTATAGTATTTGGAGATTTTAACATCGACTATGACTAGTGATGAAAGATACTCAGTCTTTTAAGGCTTTTAATAAAGACTCACCTTATTTTTGACGCCTCGCGACTGATTCAGTCTTTTAGTTCCCAACCTTTAGTCATAAGACTAGCTTTTGTAGTCTTTTAACGTAAAAAACTAAGCTGTTACTTAAACAGCTTAAAGGACTTAAAAGACTGGCGACTCATTTTCTGGGAAGTCGACAGTCGTAAGGTATGTGTTGATAGAATGTAAATATCTCATTTTATCTCCTTGTCAAATGTTATCAAAATGTATTTAGTGGTTTAGGTGTGAATTGTTCCTTTTGGTTGATAGGTTACAAAAAAAATATTTAATATCACACACAAACTGCGGTGCGATCCCTTTTACATAAAAGAACTTGAGTCGTTTAAGTCTTTTAGTATTTTGAAAACAACTCGAGTCCATTCAGTTTTTAATCTTTTAATAAACTACTAAGTCTTATTAATAAAAACTCGAACTTTCAGTCTTAATTTTAGAGTCAAGTCCTGTAAGATGGAGGCGAGTCTTTTTAATAAGCCTTAAAAGACAGTCTCTTTCATCTCTAACTACGACCGTAACGATAGTACACCCGTTTTAAATGAATACGTAATGTAAACAATTTTTATACAACCATTTGCATCCACGCGAGATGGTTATTAAACAGATGATTTTTTTTTCCTTGTGGCGCTGGAATCTACATTTCTCCTTTATTTACCTTCTTTCTTTATGACCTCGTTTTTATTAGATATTATTAGCGATTTAACCGTCCATATGCTCGTAGAATTAAGGAGCCAGCTGCATATTTGAACCATGCTGCTACGGAACCCTACAATGCGCGTGTCCCGACACGCTCTTGGCCGGTTTTTTTTAAGTATTAGAAATATATTTTTTAATCTAATTTTATTTATTTAGGGTTTTATGAAATGTCACCCTCATCGTGACACTCATATAGAGGAAACTTAGCCTAGAACCAAAATTAATCCCTCGCTTCTAATTTTTCATCTAAGAAATCATAATAAAAACAGATAAGCATCTTGGCCAAACCAGATTCTGGAAGGTCCAAGATGCTGTTCACCATGCCGATATTGGGGCTACGTATAACAAGCTGCGTTCTCATCGCTTTACTCCGACCACACTCCATTGTAATTGTAAGATGATATATGTCTTCAACTCTAAGGTAGCAATTTGGAGAAGCTTCCTTACGCATCATATGACCGAAACTATTCAATGGAATAGTTTCGATCATATGATGCGTAACAATCACTAAATCCTGGTGATCCAACTCACACGGGTTAAACCACAGGAACCTTGGAAGACTAGGCTGGATGGTCTTGTACCATATGCCTTTCGTAAGCGACCTTTCGTCAAAGTATTCTGCCCATCTCTTAAAACAATTATCCCGAACTTTACCAATCACTTCCGTAAACCATGAAATATAGTGAAATGGGATCCCTTTATAGACAGCATCCTTTGCCAAAAGGTCTACTTCGTCGTTCCCTACAACACCCGTGTGAGATGGAATCCACTAAACTACAACAAGCCTTTTAGACGATAACAATTTCAGAATAATTTTAATATTCGAAAATGCTAATGGAATGCCACGAAAAGGAAATGTGCACCGACTAAGAAATTGCACCGTACTTTTTGAATCTGTGAAGATCACAAAATTGTCATGAGGAACACTTTCTATGTACGACAGCGCCTCAAAGATTGCAATCACTTCTAAAGCTTTAATAGAAATGCCGGAGTCAATACAAAACATCATATAATCCTTTGTTTGCCAATCTAAAAATGCAGCACCATTTTCCCTAGATCCGATTTTGATCCATCTGTAAAAATGTTGTAAGAATTAGAATAGGTCCCACAAAATGCATCCATGCAAACCGACTTCAACTAAGCACGCGTATATGCAGACTTTGGCTTAAGCATCCCACCTATTTCACGTTTTAAAACATTTGTTCGGTCTATACTGGTAACCCACATTTCCAAAGAAAGCATTCCAATCACGTTACTGGTATAAACAGGCACAGGTGAGATATTCTCACAAATATCAATCAAAATAAGCTTGTTTTTCCAAAAAGAAGCTTCCGAAGAATTTGAAAGTTCTGTAATTTCACTCAACATATTTTCAGTAAACAACTTACATCTTAACCAAAATCTGCCTGCAAGATACCGCCGAGCTACCGCCGACGTATGAATAAAGAAGGCAAAGAAAGCTCAGCCTCCATAACATGAATTGGCGTGCTCTTAATAAATCCACCAATCACACGTAAACAAGCATTCTGAACCATATCAAACTTTCTCAAATGAAACATTGCACTATAAGAATATAAGAAACTGGCATAAACTAATCCACTCCGAACAATTGCTATGTATAAGCGTCTAAGCTGAGTAGGATGAATTCCAAAACCAGAGCCAGCAAGCGCTCTAAACACGTTCACATACTTTAGAGCCTTTTCTTTAATTTCATTGATATGCTTACTCCACCTTAAACCTTTATCCAGCCAAAGTCCCAAGTATTTAACCGAATCCACTCCTGGCAAGGGCTGATTGTGAAGCTAGATATCGACATGCTCTTTTTTAAACCCACTTTTAAATAAACACATTTTACTTTTACTTGGAGATATTTCTAGACCAATTTCAAACAATAAATAACTTTCTAATCAATTCAACGACTCTTGGATCTTCACCTCGCCTTCAGAAGCAAACTTGCAGTAGCAGTAGACCACAAAATCATCAGCGTATTGGGAAATAAAAATTTTCCTTTTAATAAGCATTAGAAATCATGTAAATATAAACAAATAAGCATTGGTAGTAAACATTTTTTTACAAACAAAAAACAAATTAAAGAGTTGAAATAAAATTATCGAAAGGCCCAAACTGTGCCACTAATCATATCTTTTTGTTACTCTACAAAAATTATACGCCAGTCATATTTAACACGAGTAATGTCTAAACCAACAAACTAACGGCTAATTCTGATTTTAATATATGTTGTTAGGACCACTTTCCAGTACCTATACAAGTTTGCAGCTTCGAAAGACCTGTGCTAATTTTGCAGCATTCGAAAAACCGCGAAATTTTCGCATTTTTTTAGTATTCTCAATATTAATTCTAAAGTATGCGTTTAAAATTAAAACTTAAACTTTTTTAAAGAAGAACAAAATTGCGAGAACCTGCTCTGTACTAACCGAGAAATTACAAAAAAAATATTATTTTTTTCCAAAGAAAGTGACATTTTAAAAAAACCTGATAAAACCAGGTGGCTGCCAAATCTCAAACGAACAATATGTTTTTAACCAAAAAAATGCTAAAATTTCTCGATTTCCCTAGTAATTTACCTGAAGTCTACGGAAATTTGCACAGGCCTTTCGAAGCTGCAAACTTGGATATACGATACTGGTAGTGGTCCTAACAATTATATATATAAAAAAAAACAGAAATAGCCGTTTGTTTGTTAGTTTAATATTCGATATGACTGGTGGGGAAGACTACACCTTTGCCAATAGGCGTAGAGTCAGTAGGGTCAATAGAACGAATGCGGATGTATGTATTTAAATCCTTTAATGTATGTTTATTATGTACCTATTTCATGTAATCTTGACTTGTTTTAAGTGGTATCCTGAATGTCCTATAAAGTAAAGATTTTTTCTATTATATTCTATTCTATGACTTTTAATAATTGCTCTGAATATAGAGCGGAGAAAAAGTTGAACATTGCTAAACAGCAATTTTTTCAAGGCAACCGGAGAAGAGAAACAAAGAAGAGAAAAAGCTAACTCTAGATATTCAACCTGAGCTGCCAATTATTATGGTCTGTGTCTTGCTGGGATTTACTGAAGGCCAAAAGAGGATTAAAGTAAGATCACTATTGGTGGTAACTATAGCATCAGCTAGATTGGCCAGAGACGCCTGAGTGTAGATTTGTAGGTCGTCTGCATACATGTGAAAAGTAGGAAGAAGAGAGTGAGGATGTGATAGAGCTGATAAAGATGGCAAAGAGAAGAGAAGACAGCACGCCACCCTGCGGGACGCCAGAAGCGATGTCGCACTATGACGACACAGAGTCGTCGATGCGAATTCACTGCCGTCGTCCGTGCAGGTAACTTTGAAACCAGGTAATCACTGTTGGCAATTAATTAGGTGAATCCAGCAACCCTAGTAGAATGTCATAGTCAACGGTATTGAACGCGTTGCTAATGTCAAGAAGTGTAAGAACTATTAGGTGTCGGTTCTCCATTCCCGAACGAATGTCGTCAGACCGCGAAAATGGACTCTGACTTAGTTTTAACAAATAAAATAGGTATAACAACAAATGGAATTTTATGTTTGCAACCTCTGCTTGTGTGATTCTTTATGACACTTGTCACAAAATTTGACATTCATGTTCGCCAGAACTGTCAAATCACGCATTCGTCACAGCGTTTTATTTGTACCTTTGAGTATGTAGTATTTGTTTATATGGAGGCGCAATATTTGACATATACATACTTATGAAGCGTGGCCGGCCGCCATTTTTGTTAAGTTTGTTTACATTTCACTTGTGAGTACTTCAGCTGTCAAGTGAATAGCAACATTAGTGAAAAATTGTGTTTTTTGTTGAGGAGAAGTTGTTTTGTGGTTTTGTACAGTGTCAGAACATTGGATGAGAAGGTAGCAAAATGGCTTCGTGCTCTGTAAAACAGTGCAGCTACAGAGCTAACAAAAATAGCAAGCAAACGACTGTGCATCAGTAAGTAACCTTTTTTTGTTGAAGTACGCCTATTAAACCCAAAAATACTTCTAAAACCTTTATTACTAAGATTATATTTTACAGTTTTCACGTTTTTTACACCCTAAATTACCTTTCTGGCTAACTTTACATAATATTTTCCATAGCAAAAATTTCTATACAAATGACATTAGTGATGTAATAATAATGGCTATCGAATTTATATCGATGATTCTGTATTAGTTACAGAGCATATTTGTACGAGTGATCAGTTACAATATTTTTTTATATTAAAATAGCGGTGGGACACATTAAGCTAAATAAGATAAGAAGCTGTTTTTAACTATCTATTCACTTTCTGTATTCAAGGTGTAAAGGGACAGTTTTGCTAAAAACTGAAATGGCGAAATCAAATCATAGCTAAGATTTTATAGTTACCTACGTTTAGAAAATATATTAATTTAATTAATGTTATTATGTATGATTATTTTACCTTAGAAATTTGTTTTTCTTTTAAACTACATTACCAAGTGAGAGGATTATTAGTATTAGTACGTATTTGGTTTGATTATGTTTTCAGGTTCCCAAAAAAAGAAGCGTTGCGACGTAAGTGGTTTGACATTATTGGGAAAGATAATTTGAAACCTCATAAAGTACTCCACCTATGCTCTTTACATTTTGAGGAATCAGCATTTAATAAAACCTTGCAAATTGTAAGTATTTCTGTGCCTTCTCTTTCTTTTTTGGTAAGGAATCCATGAAATTCTTGGAAAAAAATCTCATACTGAGGCAATTTCTAGTTGCATGGAGAAGCTAAATATATTTTTTACGTAGCATTTGCCCTTAGAGAAGTCTACAGTGGTATTTACTCGTCGAAACTTCGTACGCACTCCTTATACAGATGCACAGATCGATCGAACCCAGTCCGAAACCCTGTATCTTGTTTATACACAAGTAGAAAAGACAACTCTACAAAACCAGGGATACGGATCGGGCACCGGGTCACGCATCCTCACCATACACGAGGCTCAAGGGTTGACGTACGAAAAGGTGGTGATCGTGCGTACTACAACGACCAGGCAGGAGCTACACGACAGTATCCCACATGCTGTAGTTGCCATATCGCGTCATACCGCCAGTTGCAAATATTATGCGGATGATGGTAACGATGCGATAGGCAGATTCATCAAAGAAGCAGAGACGGCAGGCAGGGAAAAGTGGTCAATTACAACCTCAAAATGGCGATCAAAAGTCGAGACACAGCCATCATAGATGCCTTGAGGTCTGAATGCAACAGCGAAGAACCGTCACTCGTTTAAATATATATTATATACATTATGTATTCATATATTTATTATACTTATTTATAAATTGTAAACCTCTATGGAAAGTATTGTATTATAGTTAAAAATCAAGTATTAACAAGAAAATTTAATCTAGACAAAGGTACGGACATAAAGTCTGTGGATGCTAATAATAACACAACTAATATTTATATATATATATATATATTTTTTTGGTATTTCCACCCGTTCCTTGGGAAAAGTTGTTCAGTTTAGAAGGCGAATTCACATCCTTAAGTCACAGAATAAATAATAGCTTAAGTTTTGCTTACTAATTTTATAAGTCACCAAAAAATACTTGCTGCCTGCAATGCTACCTTAAATTGACACTAACACACTCTTTAACCTCCTTACTCTGTCTGTTTTTTCGAGGAGATTGATAACCTCGACGATCACATGTTGGTTTATTCGCAAGCTTTTGCGTATCTTTTAATAATATTGGCAACAGATTCCACTTTTATAACTAGATTTTTTCAATAGCGTGCATGAGTGTCATTTTTGTATTAAGCATTTCTTCGGGTGCTATTGAACGACACGAAATATCAGGTTCGCAAAAGTTTATATCCGAGATCTTGAATTTTAGGTTGGGTGAAACGTCACGCTCCGCGTCGCTCTACGTAGAGCTTGGCCTTCGGCCTCACCATATACGCAGTTTTCCTCGGCCTGCTGCCTCGCCTCGCTCTTAGAGTGAACCTTTTATGGCGGTCATCATGGAATTGAGAGGGTGGTCGCTCTGGGCTTAGCCCTGCGCGAGCTCGGTCTTCGGTCTCGTGTCACGATTTTGTATGGCGGCTTTTATTTTAAACAAAATATCTTTTGTATGATCATTGTACAATTAAACACATACATATGTCACCGTAAAATTGTCAAAGCTACAATTTTACTTTGTGAACTGGTCTTTTTTTTCACATTGACAAATTGTAAATAAATCTAAATAAATGCTGTGATTTTGTTTATTTTTCAATTATCATAAAGTAACCGTACTCTGTACCACCTATCGATACTTTGAACAAGTATCGATATTTTGATACCCTAGCATGTGCTTACTACAGGCACGCATATTTTTGTGAAATTTCCTGTCCTTTTACTCTTTAGTCATTGATTTGTACGCGTAAGCTTGTCTACGAATTGACAACACAAATCTTCATAGCGAAAGCGAATGTAGAAAACTAAATTGTATTTTTTTATTGTATTTGGAGTTTATGGCCTCGTTACAAGACCTTTGGCCCAGAAATTATTACTTTTGGAAATATTTTCGAGCATGGAAACAAGTCGTTTTGGCATCTAACCTTATTTTTTCTATGTCTATGACTTGTAATCTTAATAACAAAAGTAGGGGAAAATACCCTTTCCACAGCTGGCGCCAAACTCTAGCAAGCTCACTTAATTATCTATATTTAAAAAATAAATCACTAAATCTGTTGCTAAGCGCAAAACTCGAGAACAGCTAGACCTATTTGTATGATTCTTTTTTTGTTGTGTTCCTTATTATCACGACCAGGTTTATATTTAAAAAAAAAGGAAAATCCACCGTGACAATTCCAACGAAAACGAAGTCGCGGGCGGACAGATAGTAGATTATAATAATTATAAACATAAAAACCTCCCAATTTGTGAGTTCCGCTCTCGATATAATTTTCAAGATTTCTGGTCATTTAATGTAACTCATTAATATCTGAGGGTTGCACCCTCCTAAGTCCTGGAAACTTGCTAACCCAAGAAGGGTTGTCGTGCTGACCCCTTTAACTACCGTCCTATTGCCATCACTTCCATACTCTGTAAGGTTATGAAAAGAGTACTGAACAGCAAGCTGCTGATATACCTAGAAGCTAACGTCCTGTTCAGTGATCACCAATATGGCTTTCGCCGGGGAAGATCAACTGGGGATCTTTTAGTGTAGTCACGCACTGCTGCTGCTCGGACAAAGCCATCGAGAAACACGGTGAAGCTCTCGCCGTGTCACTTGATATCTCGAAGGCTTTTGACAGGGTTTGGCACGCAAGTGTCCTGCGTACGGCGTCCCTGCCAGTATTTGTAGCTGGATTGCTGACTTCCTAAGTGAACTGTCGATCCAAGTAGTCGTCGATGGGTGCTCCTCTGACTTTATGGCTGTTAATGCCGGAGTTCTTCAGGGGTCTGTTCTTTCTGCGACTTTTTTCCTGCTGCATATCAACGACATGCTTTTGCCTGGAACGGTTGCGTACGCGGATGACAGCACAGTCTATCTATCTAGTGCAAGAGCTGGTAGGGATGAAATTCGAAATGAGAGGGAGGTAATGGTTGAGCGAGTAAACTCAACCTTAAGACTTGTCTCCCAATGACATTAATTGAGTGAGTTTCAATGCCGCCGAAACGCAAGCGTGCCTTTGTCCGCTAAAAGGAGTCCATTCAACATGACTCCTACTTTCCGGAGTACATTTTTGTCTATAACCGATGAGCTAGAACTCCTTGGCATGAAGTTGTCTGCCAACTTTAACTTCTTCACCTCCATCGAGTCTAAGGCTCAGACTGCGGCCAAAAAGCTGGGCATCTTTAACAAGGCTAAGCGATACTTCACGCCAGATCAACTTCTTATCCTATAAAAGGCACAGGTCTGATCGTGCACAGAGTATTGTAGCCACCTTTGGGATGGTTCGGCCAAATACCAACTAGCTGAACTGGACTCGGTGGATGCAGAGCCAGGCTGCTTATCGGTGATAAAAATCTGGTGAAGGATAAGCTCCAAACTCTAGCTCATAGACGCAAAGTAGCCTTAGTGTTTTTTTATAAGATGTACAGTCACGAGCAATAATATATATACGTTGTCACAGTGTCTAAAATATCTGGACCTTTACCAATCCAGAATGAAGTGTACAATAATGTGTTTCAAATTTATCTAACCATTAAACTATGTCAAAATTAGGTATATATTTATTCCATAATAATATATTCGAAACAAGATCAGAAATAACTTCTCATTCCAATGTCATTTTTAACTATCCATGACATTTGTCATTAATATGTATACATTTGTATACATTCAATAGACATTCTAGTGGATAAATATAAAGGATATTTTGTAACTTTAGTTATTTCTTGACCATCAAGATGACTGATGCTTTGACATGACTTTGTCATGACATGACAGCTATAAAATATTTAATAACTTCTATTAGTATTCTTCATTTGTTTTTTGAAACCTTTGTGGGTACCAGTTGCATTGTATGTATGTCGCTAGCTAGACCAATGTTATGGCCAATTAAGTGAAAAATCCAATCCTTTCTAGAAAATAACTCGAAGAAATTGCAGACAATCGTAATTTTTTTGCTCGAACAGAGTTTTAACATGGATTCTTTGGATGACAAAAGCGAAACTACTACTGCAACTAGTATTATCGCGATAACACGAATACGGCTTAGCATTAAACGTAAATAAGTGCGAATTCGACCAACACGAAATCAACTTCCTTGGTTATAAAGTGATAAGTGAAGGGATAGCACCGACTGCAGAGAAAGTCGAAATTATTTCAAAATATAAACAACCAACATTGTAGGCAGGCACACGCATTGGACTGTACAGACAGCGCACTCAAGCGTATTATTTCTCCCCTACTCGACTCTACCATTGTCCAACGCTGGGACAACACTCCCACACCTTTATTTAATACTAGCTTTCCGCCCGCAGCTGCACTTGCGTGGAACACAAGTGTTTTTGTATTTTTTCATACATACACACACAAATCTTATAAAGGTGTTTTCCCGATTCTCAGACCAACCCAATATGCACACATTTCATAAAAATCGGAGTTTAGTAACATACACCGGGACACAAGAATTTTATGTATTAGATTTAGTAAAAAAAATTTGAAATCAAATACACCTTGTCCCAAAAAATTGTGTCAAGCGGAAGTCCTGAGGTAGAACACCCTTTGGTGCATCCGAAACACCCTCATGTATGTTTTTTATAGTTTTCGAGTTATTTAAATTTTTTGAGGAATTTTTTCAGACAAGTAATTTTTTCATTCGTGTTCATACTTATTTGGCCTAAGTCATGAGCATCTTAAGATACTTCCAATCAATCTTATTGCAGTACATAAAGGACGCTATTGTCAAACTTCTCGTGCTCTTTACTGTAAAGACAGGGATCCCTCTCGGTAGGTAGGTATAACATAGGTATAAGTTAAGAAATACACCACCGAAAAATAAAACGGATAGGTTTATTGACGTGTCGTTGAGTCGTCATGTTAATAAAAATAATAATAATCGTTTCGCACTCAAAGGTCCACACTAAGCTCTTTCTTACGTCGTGGGTCCCTTTTGGAAGGTACACAAAGAGTTGCCCCCACTGGGAATCGAACCCAGGACCCGTCGATCAAGAGGTAGCGATAAGCCTACTTTTAACCTAACATATAAAAAAATAATAAACATTGTAGGTATGTTTACGTGGTGGCTGGAGACAGGGCAGGAGGTGGCTGCAAATGGGGCACAGAAAGCTGGAGATCTGGACCCTCTTGTCTTTTTGTTAATTTCACCAAAACAATGAGTTCGACGTTAGTTTTATTTTATTTTATTGTATATGAATAAAAAGACTTTGTTTTATGATATTACATCCAAATGAACACTTATTTTACAATATTTCTAGTATTTTTTGTTTATTGTTTGGAGAGATGGGGGATTTTCCACTAATTCATCCCTTGTAGGATCCTTGTTCATCCCTGAACATTGTTAATACAAAATTTTTCAAGAACAAAATTTTTCAAGAGGAACTTGAGGCAGCTGATTAACTCTGTTTTTGAAGAACAGATGTTGGTGTTCAAAGGCAAATTGGCTGTTAATCCTGGAACAGAAGAACATGCATTTTATAAAATTAATAATATTATTATTGAGTATGGTTCTGACAGAGTCAAAAACTCTGTAGGTACCTACCTAAATAATAAATATTCTTTCTTCATACAAACTGTTGTTCTGAACCTCATACCTATTTATGATTACCTACTTATTGTATTATGTTTTATTGTGTAACTATTGAAACGATTTTGATGAAACATGCACTGTTCCTAAGTTGGGAATAACGCATAATAGTAAAGATATGCTCGGACATTCATACATAAATAGACTTATGTGGAGCACTAATATTAGACTAACATATACCAACAAAAACCTTCTTTTTATGGAGTTGGTTTAAAACAATGATTTGAAATTCTAAAACACATAGGGTTTATGGGAATTGGAAAGTTATAGTTAGATAAATACACCTACTAAAATATGTTGCTGAAACTTACTTTTTTTTGAGATCTTTCTTGCAGAGTTATCAAAAGTAAATATTTTATAGCTAAAATAGTTGAGGGCATCATAAAACTTGTTTAATTATTGCAGCAGATCTTTTTCCTGTGCGTTTATTGTTGGTCTGATACGACGTTATTGTCACACAACTTTAAGCGTAAAATTCCTGAAAAAGCCAAAATTTGTTTAAAGTAAAGGGTAATACGCAGGCACAGACACGTCCACAGATTACTATTTTATAATATCTTAATGAATTTCAGTAAATAACTCTTGTAGAATTAATTCAGGTTGTAAACTCACATTTGCTTTTTAAATTATGTTCCCAACGCATATTTTGACTCTTTCCTTATCTTCATTCACATTTATGCTTTCATTTTTGTTAAGGTAAGTCGGTCAGTGGGTCTTTTTCGGGGCGGAATCTTGTAATCTTCATAAAAAACAACTTTATTTTATCACAATATAATTGTAAACAAATGTAAATGACGTAGCGAAACCAAGCGTCAAAAAGTACGCATAAACGCCTATTGATAGATAGCGCATGGCTAGCAATTTCTTAATCTATGGAGGCTCATGACGTTACTTTTCTACAGTGTCCGTCATTCCCATACATTTTCAACTTTCTATTCGTTTTCTGCAGTCGCTGTCAAAGCAGCTTGTCTAGGTACCCTGATTAACTTCTTAATCGTGGATTAAGTAATAACAGAGTATGGCAAAATTGGACCTAAATGCGGAAAACGCCTGACAAACATAACATTATATCTATATCTTATCTATATATCTATCTATATATATATATATATAAAAGAAAGTCGTGTTTGTTACAACACTTATAACTCGAGATCGGGTAGACTGATTTTGATCAAATTTGGTATGGAGGTAGCTGATACCCGGGATTAACACATAGGCTACATAATTTTCCAAAATTCCCACGGGAACGAAGTCCCGGGCGTAAAGCTAGTATTGGATAAAAGAACTATGGGTACATGATTGTTGAAATACTAACTAGAATAGAAAAGAAAAAATGTTTATTTTCACACCTAAAATTACAGAGAAATAACCCGAACCAGGCTATACAATACAACCTGCATCTTGGACTACTTAACCCGAAAACAAAAAAGTGACCTAGGCTATATTAAACTAGTTTTAGTCGCAAGAAGAAAGGTAGTTTAATATGACAACACTAACCTAAAAATCATTCGGATGTAATTGTAAGTTTGTTTGTTTGGTTTCAGCATACGGCCTTGGAATCCGTCATGTCCAAACATGCATGCTGTTTCTCGGCATGATGTTCGCATATGCCATGCGGGTCAACATAAGCATGGCCATCGTCTCTATGACTGACACTACCAAAGATAATGTGAGTAATAAACAACATGCAAAAAAATATGTATAAAAAGATTTTTCCTTAAAACCTTTACTTTTTAAACTAACCTGTAGGGGGAGGCTCATTTTAATGCCTGCGATATTGTTTTGTTATAATAAACATACGGGTTCGTGTTAAAATAACCACAATAATAGTGAATTCTTTTTATAAATTATAAATAAATCTTAACACGAATTGTAAAATTATTTACATGAATAAAAAACCATTTAAATTAAATATACACCCAAATGAATACCAAAACAAATCAATTTAAAACCTGTTTGGTATATTATAAACCATATTTATGTGTACTTACAAATTAGGTTTTTTTAAAATGTTGTTTTCTTTTAGAAAAATGATTTTATTAAAAGAATAAGGGTGTAATTGTCAAAGATTTTAGCTGTTATTTTTACACATTTTCAGATTTATTGTACCGGACATGAACCATTGATATTTAGTACTCTTTTCGTGTTTTACCGAACACGAAAAGACATACCTACTACATATACACTGCGCGACGGGGACAGATTATTACTACCTAATTCTAGACTAAAACTACACTCAACAGGCCCACTAAGAATGTCGGTGAAAATATATAATAAACTGCCGACTTTCCTTAAAACTGAATTAAAAGAAAAACAATTTATTTTAAATCTTAAAGAATTTTTATACGATAAATGTTATCATACTGTTGACAAGTATTTACGAAATAAATTTTGACATTAGGCATTTTAATTTATATTTTTCTTTTTTTTCTTTTAATAATTGACATGAACCTATTATTTTTATTATAATGACATCGTTTAATTAACAATTATCTACATTTATTTAATTACCATTGACTACGCATTAAAACTGACATTAAATTTAATTTTTATACCTGGGACATTTAATTATTATCTACTATTACTGCTTTCTTTTTATTTATGATATTAATTAACATTCCATATGAATATTAACCGCATGACATAATATAAGTAATTATAACCCTTTTCTAAAACAGTATTTTTTATTCAATTTAGCGACAAATGTTTGACCTAAGTCCTCCTCTCTCAAATAAAATCGCCCAACCTGGGTCCATGAGCTCTTAGAAATGTTATTTGTTTGTCACCAAAACAATAAATGATTGAGTATTGATTATTGAGTAACTTGTAATTTTAAAAGAATGTAAAATTAATTGGATGTTTTTTAAATATATTAATTAATCCTTACTATCCTTGTATCCTTATCCTTATAATATTATCTTCCTTACTCATATTATAAATGCGAAAGTAACTCTGTCTATCCGTCTTTCACGCCTAAACTACAAAACCGATTTTGATGAAATTTGGTACAGAGATAGATTAGAGCCTGGAAAAGGACATAGGCTATATTTTATCCCACAGTTGGGCACAATATAACCTGTAATCCACGCGGGCGGAAAGCTATAGTTTTAAATAATAATGTTATCTACAGAACGTGAAATATAAATGGTTAGTGCAACTGTTAGTGCAACTGTTTCTACTGTTATTAAAATGGCGAACATAATTATAATCAATAGATTCAAAACAATTCAAGTCCTCATGACTGTAACTCCTTATTTTCTTTTCAAACACCAGGATTAGCCAAGTTCGCCGTATACTTGGCCATTTTATTTTATTTTCTGAGGAAAACTATATCTACACGATAAGAAGAATCGTTTTTAGGTAGATACTATATTTTTACCCACTACTTCATTCGCTTTCAAATTTTGGCCTATCGTCCCGTGCCAGTTCTTATCAGATAGCTACATAGTTTGACAACTTACCAAAACCATTATAGATGCGATAGTCAATCATGTTTATATTGGAAAGATGAACTAACTAAATTAGAAAGTAAAAAAGGTTCAGCCTGCTATGCGATAAGAAGTCTGCGAGAGGAAATCAGTTTGAACCAATTGAGAACCATTTATGCGCTTGTGGAGTCTCATCTTAGATATAGTATCAAATTTTGGGGCAACAGTTACTATTATAATATAAATATAAGGCCTTCATTATCCAAAAGAGAGCTAATAAGGACGATGTTGCGTATACCTCAGTGGGAGTCATGTAGACAACATTTTGTTGAGTTGGGCATTCTAACGGTTCCCTGCCTTTATATTCTGGTTTTATTAACAGATCTCGAGCGACGTCGAAAGATTCGAAACATCTGAGTCAAGATAAAGAAGGCTTGATACTCGTAGAAAAAAATAACCACAGTCATAGTCCCCAGGTTAAGAGTAGTTGAGCTTAGTGTCATGAGCCAGGCAGTAATTTTTTTATTATTATCTTCCAACAGATATTAAAAGTGTAGTGAACCATGAAGTGTTTAGGGGACGCCTAAAACTTTTTATGTTAGAAAGACGCTACTACAGTATTGAAGAGTTTGTTAATGATAAAACACCACATTAGACTCTCTGAATATTGTAATTTTGACATTAATTTCATTAATTAATTTGTATTGCTTATAACTTATGACATCAAATTTTTATAATTAAAACTATTATGTACTGATGTTCCAATACAATTTATTGTTAAAGAATAAATGAATTGAAACTTTTTAAATGATCTATCAGTGATATAATATGAAATCATTTTCAATGTCCACTTGACACATGAATCTCGATACCAGCAGTGACGATCTTGATCAAAATTACAATACAATACTCTTTATTGCACACAACATACATACTATTAAAACAAAAACAAATCTTCATCATGTAGTGTACAATGCGGCGGCCTTATTGCTATAGAGCAATTTCTTCTAGGCAACCGGGCACAGTCGGCCTGTAGTATAACTATCTCGAGTACTGCAGCTCGAGTACAATGGTTATAGCGCGCGTAATGCGCCGCAGTCTTATGTCAAAATGTAAATACTGACAACGCCAGAGGGCGAGCAAGCCTTTGCGTGGGGCCCTCGCGCAATCAAAGTGAAGTTTCAGCGTCAGCCTAATGGCGCATCGCGCGAGTTTGTCGCCATCGTGCTCGAGCTGCTGATTGCTATATTGACAGTTTACCAGAAATAATGGGATGCGATAGTCAATCAAACTGTTTAAATGATCTATTAGTGACACAATATCAAATCATTTTCAATGTCCACTTAACACATGAATCTCTATACCAGCAGTGACGATCTGATCAAAATTACGCAGTTGGCCTCTAATGCAATTATCTCGAGTACTGAGATAGTGTTATCCTCTCAGACATAATATAGTTATCGGATCTCTTGTGAACGAAACTTACATACGAAATTGATTAGGACATCGCGATGGAATGTCAAAAAAGTGTTGAAATGCAAACGCCAGATAGCGGGCGAGCCTTTAAGCAGTCAATCAATCAATCAATTTCTTCGCCCTCGCGCAATCAAAATGAAGTTTCACCGTCATCGTCATCTCAGTGGCGTGACGCGCGAGTTTATCGCCGGCCGTGCTAGCTTTGCTGATATAAGATGATCTACTTATTGGTATACAATAAAATTTGAGATTTTTTTAAAGACATTTTCGGAGAAATGTTTCTTTAGAAAAAAATTACACCCTGAAAGCAAACCATCATTATGAAAAATTTTTCAGTGGAATTTGATGGTATGATACTTAGTAAGGGCAATGATATTTTTTAAGTCCATTCTCCTACTTTCTTTGCGTCTGCGCTTATAGTAATCATCTTTTAATTATTTTCTTTTATGTATATACAAACAATAAAAATATAAATGCATAATAAGCTAAGTAGAGTGAGAAAACTTAAATATTTGTTATTAGCTCGATCAACGAATGGCTTTATAGTAGGTGTCAAGGACAAGGACCTAAGCAATTCCTTCACAAACTTGTTCATGGTACTATAGCGAGAGGAGCAGTCGAGAGAACAGAAAGAAGGCGAAAAAGGAATGAACTTTTGAGTATTTTATTCAGAGGAAACAAATAGACTAAACTGAAGCTATGAGAAATCGAAGTTGCTTTGCTGACCATAAAATTGGTCGGTAAAGCAAGCGAATTTATTTTAGTTCTACAGGGCTTTAGGTATCTCTCTTTCAATCTCTCGGGTGGTTAATAAGTCAATGAAACTGAACAACTTCCCCAAGGAACATAGTTCAAAATACGAAAAAAAATTTTGATCTCCCATACAAAATGCGCTATATGCTGACGAAGTTAGTATGGGAACTCAAAATTTTCTTTTCGTATTTTGACCTATGTTCCTTGGCAAAGATGTTCAGTTTTATGGACTGATTAACCATCCGAGAGGTTGAAAGAGAGTTACCTAAAGCCCTGTAGAACCTTTCGCTAAAGGCGCTCTAAGTAGACGATTATTGCGGAAGTTGAACCTCCACAGTACTTAGGAAGTAAACATCTAGAAGTCCTGACGTCTATAAAGTAAAAACAAAGATGAGCCGGACAAAGTTTCAATTTAGATCTATGTACATCTAAATCCAACTGAAACATCCGCTTCTGTGGATAAATTAAATTCCGATCTTACTTGTATTTCTCTTTGGGCCACTCGAAATGCGTTGCTTTTAAACCCCCTTAAATCTTTTATGGTGCTAGGGTCAAAAAAATAGGTGTCGTCTGTTTCATCACAAAATCTAAACGTTACCGCAGAATAATAATTAGTAACTAGCGTTAACGTGACCATAAATGGGACTCCAGTGGAGCAGGTGACGATAGCTAGAAATCTCGGCATTCTCATAGATTCTAGACTTCGTTTCGAGGATCACATTGTCAATTTGGGCAAAAATTGCATGTTTCGTATTAAAGTGTTGTATAAAATACGTCATTTATTGTCTGAGGAAGTACGTTTGCTGCTTTGTGAGTCTTTGATTTTGTCTAGGCTAAATTATGGAGATATTGTCTTGGGTCCTTGTCTTCTTTCCTCATCTAAGCGACTCGCTTGTATGAGATTCTGCTAGAGATCCCGACCTACTAAACATGGAGTGGAGGAGACAGGTTCATTTTGCCAGTCTGGTCCACCAAGTTGTCAAATCCAAGCGTCCAACATATTTATTTGAAAAGTTATCTTGGGCTTGCCACAACTTTAATTCGAGGAGAGTGAACTCAATGATTTTGATAACACCCTTCCACAAAACTAGGTCTTTTGAGGGAAGCTTCCGCTATCAAGCAACTAAATGCTGGAACAATTAAAGCTACCTAAAGCTCCCCCCTCTATTAAAGCTACCTATTTCAAATCATACTTTTAAAATTTAATTTAATTTTTTTATGTATTGAACAGCAGAAGTTGCTATGATGGCGGTGGCTCTCTCAAATAATACTATTCAAATATTACCAATTTAAGTATTGATGTATAAATACATATAGAAAGCTTATTATTTATTTATAAAATAATGTACCTAAGGTAGCTATAATAATCATATTTATGTATCTAAAACTTGTGTTTATTTATTTGATGTAAAACCAAAACATCAGCATCTTGTTGGTTCGTTATTAACATGTGTCTTGTTACCTTCTTTTCTTTTTTCTTTTATATGTGTGTCGTACTATTAAGATCTAGGACTACAAAGAGAGCAGCAGAATATCAGCGTCTGTGCTATTTTAGCGCAGGCACCATGCTGAGTTGTACCCTACGTCACTGCGCTGTATACCTCTATTGTAACTTGTGAATGTTTTAAATGTATGTTTTGTACAGTGTAGTGCAATAAATGTATTTTATTTCTTCTTTTTTCTTTCTTTCTTTAGGTTTTTCACTTAAATCCCAAAAACAGTGTGTTTCGGTAATAAATGGTCTTACATCAGAAAGGTGATATTCCACTTTTATATGGAGCTTGGGTCTGGTCATTGTACAGTACTCCATAAGTCATCATTAATACTAATTATGACATTAGTAGCGTCTATTTTTCATAAAATACATTAGTTTTATTGTAGAAAAATATTTAAGATTGATTATTATTGCCATACTTACAATAATGGTGGAATGAAATGACAGATGAATGAATGACAGTGGCATTAATGACAGTTGACAAGTGAACGCGCGTTTAAAAATCTTTCTACCAGTTTAATCTCATAACATCAAAATATTATAAAAAGTTAATGCTCTGGTGTTATTATTCTTAAGCCATTTGTTTTATCCAATATTATAAAGATTTAGCTAGGATTTACTTGTTAAATACAAACAAATCGATTAATTATTAACAATTAAGCATTGACTATTTTGAACGTGAATTGTCAAACAATATGGCAACCTCAGTGTGGTAACTACAAATACACGTATGATTTTCAATATTTTATAATTTTCTACAAATCAGCCAGGGATTTTTGAAACTTTTTGATATTTTTCCCGGAATAAACTATTTATTTTTTATTTTTCTGGATACTGTACAAAGACCAGGCCCATTTTGAAAAATCACCTTTCTACAATTAGATTCAATGATATACTTTGTCGATAACCGATCTCTTTACT
Organism: Aproaerema taeniolella; assembly: GCA_949987775.1. Lineage (NCBI taxonomy): Eukaryota > Metazoa > Arthropoda > Insecta > Lepidoptera > Gelechiidae > Aproaerema > Aproaerema taeniolella. Next base: position 20,382,345 of record OX465254.1, on the reverse strand, counting down.
AACAGATGTGCCAGAGAGCACGAAATATCCCGTAGCACTCCCAGCGACGAGCACTATTACGCGGCGCCTGGCCGAGCAGCGACACGCACAGCTACAGCACGCTGGACTTGGTACAGTCATGGCCGATTTACGTAGCCGGTTTTGGGTCATAGGTGCACGACAATTGGTAAAGTCTATTATCGCAAATTGTGTTATTTGCAGACGTTACCGAGCTAAACCTACACAAGTGCCGACAGCCCCTCTCCCAATCGAGCGCACGCTATGTTCTGTCCCATTTGAAATTACAGGTGTCGATCTGGCGGGTCCACTGTTTCTACGCGATGGAGAGAAAGTATGGATAGTGCTGTACACATGTGCGGTCTACCGCGCCGTGCATCTCGAGGTAACGAAGTCTCTCTCAACAGAGGCATTTTTAATGTCCTTACGTCGTTTCATTGCACGTAGAGGTAGAGTCAACGTTATCATGAGTGATAATGGGACGAACTTCATCGGTAGCAAAAACTTGTTATCGTCTATGAACTGGGATGAGATCCAACGTAATTCCACTATACAACGCATCAAATGGAAACTCAATGCACCAACGGCTGCTTGGTGGGGTGGCTTCTGGGAAAGGTTGATCAAGATATTAAAGGATTTACTGAAAAGAGTACTTGGTCAGTCGACAGTCACGTATGTAGAACTTGAAACAATCTTGTGTGACTGCGAAGCAACGATGAATTCACGCCCGTTGACCTACATTGAGGATGAAAAAACATTTTCTTTAGAGCCTTTAACACCCTCGTGTTTTTTACAGCCTACTTCTCAAACCAATGTTTCAGACATTGACCAGATTGATGCGAAGAGCCTGAATAAGAGGTTACGTTACATTCAGAAATTGAGAGATGATTTTAGACAAAGATTTAAAACAGAGTATTTAACTACATTGGTACAAAAAGGTAAAGAAAAACGTGATATCTTGATGGTGGGTGACGTTGTGTTAATTGAGACGGACGAGAAAAGATTGAAATGGCCTTTAGGTGTCATAGAGGAGATATTTTCAGGAAAAGTTTCTGTAGGAAGAACTGCAAAGGTAAGAACATCTTCAGGTTTTAAGATACGTCCTTTCCAACGCTTATATAAGCTCGAACTTAGCGTTCCTGAAATTGTTCTTTTAAAAGAACAAAATAAGCTTGTATCAAGCAAGGTGGATAAGGTTGTACTTGTACCCTCTGTTTCGGAGAAGGAACAAATGACTCGCTTTGGGCGTGTCTCTAGAGTGCCTAGTAGATATATGTTTTAAACTTTACATTTATTTTAACCTTTGTCTCTAACATAAGTAATCACTACCATACACTTAAACACTATCGATTCACAATCACACCTATTTTAAATTTGATTGCATTTTTGCTAGATTGCTGCTAAGTGGAATTTTGTTTACATCATATTAACTTGACTTAGTTAAATTCGATTGTTTATTTTACTAAGTTAACATCTATTTGTAAATGTTACTAAGTTTACTCAGATTTGTAAAATTATTTAACTTTCCAAGATTTCAATTAACTGTTTAACTTAATTAACATTTATTTAACTTTCCTCGTGTGGAGGATGTCGATAACCGATCTCTTTTGTTGATGTAAAATATATTTTTGACAGATTGTATTGTGAAGATAAACAAATGACTGTTTTTTTACCATTCTCGAAAATAAATCCCTTTTAGTATTTCTGTTATTAATTTGTGCCTTTTAAGTCTGAACCGTTAAATACTTATTTCATATAATAGAAATGAACATTATTATGTTAAGTTTGGTCGTTAAAAACCTCATAAAGTATTAACTATTATATTAACAAAACAATCCAGTAATTACAATATTTTGCATTGTTAAGTTTAAGTGTGAATATTGTGTTATCGCTTCATCGATGTGAATAATAAACCACTTGAAACGTATATTGTAAACAGTTTGTTTATAATGAAACAGGTTTAAAAATAAATGAATTGACATTGAAATCGAATTAAAAAGAAAAATAACACACTGTATGGTAATTTTTAGGGTTCCGTAGAAATCTAAGAACCCTTTAGTGGTAGCATATGGGGTGAATTTAAATTAGTTAGTGAAACTTTAGGGGATTATTCCCGCCATGAGGAAACCTGTACGAAATTCTCATAAAAAATAGATTACTTCTCATACAAAGACAAGCTGATCGCACAAGTTTTATGGAGAAGCAAAATTATGCCGTGTGGTGATCGGTTGAGAAGAACACCACCCCATTTCTTCCGTGGGTGTCGTAAGTGGCGACTAAGGAAACACAAATGAGACCTGCCTCCTAGTAATCCATCCCAGGTAACGACACTTCATTTTTTTCTGAATCTGAGGTGTCATCCTATGGTCTCATGCGGTGTGGTAGGCTCTGTAAAGGGCCGTCTAGTTCGCGACCACCCTCCTACCGAAGTCCGGCGCCAAACAGCTTGCTGTGTTCCGCCGGTGCGTACGGAAGTACCATTGCCTTTATATGAATTTTCTGAGTTAACTCGCTGCACGTCAACCTCATCTTTGACCTTTAGGTCAAGTTTGAGGTTAAGAGTTAACCCATCTTATTATTATACGAAATTCTCAAAAAAAAAAAATAGTTGACTTCTCATACAAAGGCAAGCTGCTCGCACAAGTTGTATAGAGAAGCGACATTTTTTTCGATCACGGTTATTCTCAAATTCTTCATATATTGCTTCTGTACTAAGTAATTTTAACTTGACACAAAGGGAGAAATAAGCCAAACGGCAGCTATGGACGAATAATAGGCTTTGTCGAATAGATAGATAGATAAAAACTTTATTCACTGCTATTACAATCATTGTCAATAATAATAATAATCTTTAATCGTATATATATACCTATAAAGTGTATGACTACTCAAGTTTTTGAGCACTTACTAGTGACAGGTATTAATTTAACGTCCGTTCAAAGTTTTATCATCATTAGCCCATATACGTCCCTACCGAGGGGCACAGGCCTCCCTTCGAAACACGAAGGGGTTTTAGGCCGTAGTCCACCACGCTGGTCCAATTCGGGTTGGTGGTCCGCTCGTCTTTCGAAAATGAACTTTCTTGGACAGGCAGGTTTCATCACAATGTTTTCCTTCACCGTTAAGCAAGTGATAATTAGAAATCTGTACATAAAGACGAATTTATTGGTACAGGCAGTGGCGTAGCTACCTAGAGGCTAGGCGGGGCAGTGCCCCGGGGCCCTCAAGCTCAGGGGGCCTTCGAATCCTTACCAGAAAATCTCGATCGAACTGAACTTTTGAAAATTTCTCACATTTTCAAAATAAATATGACAGGTTGCAACCCCACTTTAATCATGGCAACTCAGTTGAGAGTATTTTTATATTTAATATTTTCAATTGATAAAACTTAACTAGTTTAGATAGCAGTGTGGACCCAATTTTTTTATTTTCCCCAGTGCCCTTGGTTACGTAGCTACGCCACTGGGTTCAGGCCCGCACCAGGATTTGAACCCGGGACCTTCCGATCACAAGTCTGGCTCATTACCAACTGGGCTATCCGTTTAAATAAATAAAATAATCGCTACACACTCAAATGCCCACACTAAGGTTCTTTCTTGTAGGTCCTTTGGAAAATACTCAACGACAGACACAAACACCCATGACGTAAGAATAAACATTTACTTTTTAAATAATCCAGGAGTTTTAGGGGTTCCACCTCGGAATGAGAGATAGTAGGTCCTTTGGAAGATAGTAGGTCCCATCTATAATAAAAAAAATAAGATAAAAAATAGTCAGCTTAAAAAGTTGTATAAACCTTTATTTCAAAACCCTAAAGCTTGTCTCAAAACCTACATATCGTAGGGTGTCCGCGTCTACAGCAATTCTAATGTCAAAAAATCGATGTTTTTTATACATTTATCGCTAATATCTCGTTTCCTATGGGTTTTATGCTATTTGTTCTTATTATAAATATTGTAGAGGATTAAATTCTCTACAACTTTTGTTCAAACATTTTTTTAAATATCTTGAACCATTTTCGAGAGAGAGGGCAGAGCGCGCGCAATGTTTAAATCGTTATACCTAGATGCTAAACCTGAATTCTGATTGAAAAGCGGTATGAGAAACTTAACAATGTTTTTTTAATACCTATTCAACGACACCCCACTTGACATAGTACCGGGAATCGAACTCAGGACCTGTCGAACAAGAAGCAGCGTTACTAATGTTTACGATATTAAAAAAGAAAGAAAGAAAGAAATCAATTAAAACTGAATAACGATATTACCACATCTTTATGTAACGTTATAGGAATATTAAATTAAATACATTAATTTAATACATTTAAATATTTATTAAGATAAATGTTATAATTTTAAGTTTATAAATATAATTTAATTTAATGTCACATCGCATGTCCAATAAAATTCAATATAATGTTTAGTAAAGTTCTTATTGTGTTTCCAGTCGTTCGATTGGAACGTGCAGACTCAGTCGGTGATCCTGTCCTCCTTCTTCTGGGGCTATGTGGTACTGCAGGTGCCAGGGGGGGAGCTGGCCAAGAGGTTCGGAGGGAACGTCCTCATCACCATCTGCGTCGGAGTCAACTCTGTCGTCTCACTACTGCTGCCGCTTGCTTCTTTTTATGTAAGTGCCTTTGTACATTTTTATCCCCTGATTAAAAAAAGGCGTGTAATAATTATAATAAGTTTTACGTGTGTGACTGTGTGTCACAGATATGTGGCATCAATTCCTTAGCGAATGGACTATTCGTAATACGTTTTTTTGGTTGAAACCTGACGTAATCGAGATAGTTTTTAGCTATATTTTGTCAAAATTGGTTCAGCCGTTTAGTAGTTATAAGCTATCAATGTCAGGAGTGAAACACAATTTTAATTTTAGAGTTATTCATATACTGCCTTATCAAGCGCAGGTACGTTATCATAAGATAACTGAATTACGCCCTCATGTAACTTGAAAAAACATCAATATAATCATGCACATCTCCTGCAACATTATAAGTTGCAAGAGATGTGTGTTATAACTAGCAAAATAACGCGCCTGCGTCTCATCTTGGAGGCTAAGTTAATTTAGTATAGTTTTGTTTTGGTTAATTGGTAATTAAGTAATATTATTTTGCTTTTCTATGATAAACCCGTCGCGAGCTTGGTTACGCCGCGTGCGATATAAATCCTGCACACACGGGTGTGCAAAAATCGCGCGAGGGTTTAAAAGTTAAAGTGAAAATAAAGATTTTATTTTCATTTTTAAACTATAAAGCCAAGTTCAATCGTGACTGATATATACTGGAACTGTTTTGTTTAATTGGTTTTAATTATTATTAGATAAAGTGTTTCTTGAAGAATTTTCAGAATGTTTCAGCAGCTGAGAATAGCTACCTTTCCTATATGAAATGCGTATCTGATAAAATATGCACTTATGTATGAAGAAGATAACTTTCAAGAATCAGATTTTTGGAGGCACATTTTCTATTGAGTCACGATTAATAACAAAATTACATTTCAATGAGTGACCTGCGTGGCGGGTGAGAGACGACTGACGTCACCTCGCCCAACTCTACTGGAAGTAGCAAATATGCTGAATTCACAAAACGAATCATGTGTCCCTACAATATTCCCCCCTTTTCCAAAATATTGACAAAAATTTTCAATATTCTAAAATTACAACATAGGCTTCTCTTTTGGAGCCTTAAACGGAACATATCAAACTTAGCTACGTGACATCAAAACCTTGCATCAGTAAAAACAATAACATCTCATGAAACTTAGAAAATGAAGAACTTATTTTTTTTTTTTATTATAAGATGGGTTAACTCTTGACCTCAATCTTGACCATAAGGTCAAAGATGAGGTCGACGATGGAGCGAGTTAACCCAGAAAATGCCTATAAAGGCACTGGTACTCCCACGCACCGACGGAACACAGCAAGCTGTTTGGCGTCGGACTTCGGTAGGAGGATGGCCGCGAACCAGACGGCCCTTTACAGAGCCTACCACACCGCATGAGACCATAGGATGACACCTCAGGTTCAGAAAAAAATGAAGTGTCGTTGCCTGGGATGGATTACTAGGAGGCAGGTCTCATTTGTGTTTCCTTAGTCGCCTCTTACGACACCCACGGAAAGAGATGGGGTGGTGTTATTCGCAACCGATCACCACACGGTTAAAAATCACAACATAAACATAATCGCTATAACACGCACTGAGCGCTACGGTTCACTCGCGACGCGCTATCCAATTTCGCTGACCGTGCGATGTGAATAGGTGCTGCTACTTCGGTTCTGCGAATCTGACCTCGTGTGTGATAATTCCTTAAACATGTTGTTTCTGTCCCAAAAATAGCTCGAAAATCTTCGCTCCTCATGTCCATTGTAAAAATCTCCATAGGCGTCTCGTATAGGCTTCAGTATTGTTGATCAGACACACTATGCCTTCCGTCGAGAGCCTCACAGCGAAGCCACCACCAAAAACTTGCTGGTTTCCGTTGACTATGATCACCGTCCGTTGACCTTCCGTCGTAAACGCGCAATCCGGTCACATAAAGTACACTGACGTTGAGGGCGTCGACTGTCGAAATCTCGATGATGTCACAGATACGATGAGGGGTTGTTTTCGATCTTCACTTCCAGCAGTGGGTTTTAAAATTTACTAATATTTCACCATAAAATTTGATGCTGTCGTGCCATTACCCCATTGCCTCTCTGGGGGAGCCGCCTCAGGAACCACGCCGCCGCCACGTTGCTTATTCCACGTGCACATTCTTGACTCCAATTTCATGTCGAAAATTCCGAAAGTTAATGAGTTGTGAGTTGTTCGATGTCGGGAGGTCACCAGTGTTGAGTTTTCACGTCGGGAACAAGGTAAATGAAGAGAATCAGATTTTTGGAGGCACATTTTCTATTGAGTCACGATTAATAACAAAATTACATTTCAATGAGTGATCTGCGTGGCGGGCGAGAGACGACTGACGTCACCTCGCCCAACTCTACTGGAAGTGGCAAATATGCTGAATTTACAAAACGAATCATGTGTCCCTACACTTTTTTAAATCTTTTTTTTTTCTTGTGACAGTTTTTAATATGATTATTAGAATCTATAAAATTCCGCTTTTCATACTATAAAAAATCATCTATGTATTTTGACCTATGTTCCTTGGGAAAGTTGTTCAGTTTCATGGACTGATTAACCACCCGAGAGGTTGAAAGAGAGATACCTAAAGCCCTGTACAAAGAATACCTCATGTAACTAATAATTTTAATAGATAACTCAGAATACCCACTTTCAATATTTTTAAGGTAACTCTTGTAACTTAAGATGCAACAGAGCGCATTACAGGTTTTATATGAAACAGTTGTAATGCCCAACTCTTTTAACTATAATAACTTCTTTAAAAACTACAAACGGAGAAAAGTATTAAAAAGGCCTTTTTCGGATAGATTTTAGAATATAATTTATAAATAATTATGTGAATATTTTTTATTGTGAGAGACCTGGATTTAAAAACCTTTAAAAACTTTTCTTGAAGTTCGAAGAATATTTTTTTTTCTCGAATCGCTGTTTTTTAAGATGCATGATATTGTCATGACACGGCATCATAGGCATATTATGTAGCTTTGAAATACTCTTAAAAATATTTCATACTAAAACAATCGATATGAATTTTTAAACATGCGATGAAAATGAATTCGTCAATTTAAAAAACAGCTGCGTTTGTAAAAAGCTCTTAATTTTTTTTCCTAAAAACGGAAGCGATGAAGCATTTGTTAACACAATTAGTTCTGCAATAGTAACCATGCTGGAGTGCGACCATGGCAGATTACATGGTTGGGCAGTCAATTGTATGGGGATCTTTTTTTACTAGTAATTCAATGGCAGAGATCAAAATTTTATGGTCTTCGGTATAGGTAAAACTATGGTAGAGTTACCTTTTATGATTTGCTGTATAACTTAACAAAAAGGTGCTATAATCTTCTCATTACTTACATTTTTATCGTGTAGGTAGCTATAATCAAGTATGTAGCGAGCAATTTACATTTTGGTATAATAATGCAATTAATTTTGTAGGTATTTAAAATACGTATTTTAAAATTTAGAGAAGTTCTTGTAGCCCTGATCTGAAACGATCAGTGAGGGTCGTGCTTTAAAGGGCACATAAAGCTCATTATACCAAGTTCCAGGCCATTTGGTGGTTTGAAAATTTTGACAATAGCTATAGTCAAGTTTGTCACACACTTGAGTTCGTTATCGTGAAGGTATACTTCAAGATAACGAACTCAAGTATGTGACAAAGAACATGTGTGCGCCTTGACAATTGTGGATATCTATACCACAGTTTTCAATTCGATCTGTGTAAAAAGCAGATGTTTGTTCTCGAGTCATGGGTGTTTGATGTTTGTGTCTGTCTTCATGTATCTTCAAAGGGACCCACGACACAAGAGAAAACTTTACTATGGGCCTTTGAGTGTGTAGCGTCTATTATTTTAAAAAAAACGTACACATTTTCGTATCGTGATGTCCCAAAGTGCGATGCCAAACAGTTTGCTGTGTTCTGTTGGTGCGTGGTAGTACGAGTAATGGTGTTCGTGTCTGTCTTTATGTGCCAGTAAGGGCATTTTCTGGGGTTTTTCTGGGTTAACTCGCTCCATCGCCGACCTCATTTATGACCTTGGTTAAGATCGAGGTTAAGAGTTTATTTATTTATTTATTTAATTAATACTTACTTCTATCATTACAGGTACATAGGTACTTATAAAATAATTCAAAAGAGTAGCAACTTACAATATATTTCTTACAACTAACTTATTTATTACACATTACATCTGACATCTACAACAGAAATGTATGAAATTCGTCATTGTATAGAATTCCTAGGAAATGTTTATAATTCCTAAAATATATTTGATACATTTATAACAATCGGAAATGTATAAAATGTTTGATTTTGTTTGTTTGTAAGTCATTCGACTTCTATGTTCGATTGCGATAGATGGAACTGCGACAAGTAGGTTTCTTAGTAGCCTAACCCAATCAACCCGTTAAGGGTTGGTTGGGTTAGGTTAGGTTAGAACTACGACCCTCAACGCACGAGCCGAGCGAGCAAAGCAACACCCAACCGAACCGGCCGGCGAAGTGCCAGAAACGACTATGTTTGCGGTAAGCGGTTGTCGCATTTAGGCGGTTGTCGCATGTGGTCAATAGACAGTGAAAAATTTCATGAAATGTGAAATTCTCGAACATTTCATGAAGTGAGAAAATCTACAATGTGGCCAAGACAAATCACGTCGCTTATTCAGGTTTGGTTAGGTTGTTTTAATAATTTTATTAACTGAAAACATTATTTTTGTTTATATTTTTGTTCTTACTTTTCCTAGATAGCCTCGGAATTGTATACAAAAAATCAGTGAACAGAACAGTGAACAAATAAAAATGTCTATCCTATCAGCCACCTCATTGAGTTAACCCATCTCATAATAAATATAAAATATGATACAGGGTGTAAAAGACAAATTAGTAAAAACTGAACCCTGAAGTCAGACAACAGTCTAAATGATTTTCAGTGGAATTTTCCTCAGGAATTTTTTTATTCCATGTCTTAATATTTTCTGTTTTTTTTTATTCTTATACATTTAAACTTCCAACAAATTCGGTAATAATAGCGTACAATACGAAAACTAGCAATATATTAGTAGATTAAGTAACAAGGGGATAAAACAGTGTATTATGTCACGGGCAGCATATTGAAATCTGAGCGAAATGAAGGATTCTTCAGTTAATGAAGATGTTAAATGTAAGTAAGGTGGTAAGAATCCTGAAAGAAGCGAAGAATTCAAGTCTGCCCAAGCCTAAGACACTTTTGTCCCCGAGGAGCTTACTCTACTTTATACACCTACTGTGAGGTTAAATAAAAAAAACATAAATTCATCCCATCAATAATGTTTTGAGCCTTCGTTTCTATATCAGAGTCACTGGTATTACTGGACATTTTTCTCATATTTATTTTAAAAACTTACAACAAAACAATTAATTAATTTGCGGTAAAAATCACAGATCGAAAATCACCGACGTTTTCTTATCATATTTAGTTCCGCAGGCAAAGGAAAGTCAATAGCTAAGACATACAGCCAAGTTTTTATGCTAAATATTTTTAATAAAAGTGAAACCTCTTTGATGTGTCAAATTTTATAGTTGAAATCTACTTGGACCAAGAAGGTTAAGTCTTCAACAGCCTTGTTTTTTTCGAAATTATTTTTGATAGAAGTTTTTGTTGACATTTTGGCGTTCCAATATTTAAATGTTACTATTACCTAAGGGAAGTTTCATACAATTTTATTTCTCTTGAGCTTTAATGACTCACTATAAATAGAGAATACTTGACGTATAATACGTGCTCCAGATGCAGGTGGTGTATAAATTATGTTTAAACAGCGATGCGGTACGGGCAGCGCTGGCGCGGTTACGCGGTACATTGCGTAGCGCAAAAGTAGGTAAAAAATTGACTTGACATTAATTACTTGTAGCTAATTACAGTAAAGGGTAGATTCTAAAATTTAATTATATTATAATAATTATATCGTGAATGAAAGATTGAAACCCGCCTGTCCAAGAAAATTCATTTTCGAAAGACGAGTGGGCCAGCGTGGCGGACTATGGCCGAAATCCCCTTCGTTTTTCGAAGGGAGGACCGTGCCCCACGGTGGGGACGTATTTGGGCTGAAAAATAATAATAATAATGATAAAATTTGTAGGGCGGCTGGCAGCTGGTGTGCGCGTGCCGCGTGGTGCAGGGGCTGGCGCAGGGGTTCCTGTTCCCGTGCGTGCACCACCTCATCGGGAAGTGGGTGCCGCTCGACGAGAAGAGCAGGCTCGGCACTATCATCTATGCAGGTCACTTAATAAACTATACTTGTAATCATTTTCCACGTTTAAAAACATATAAGTCACCGACTTCAATCCGAACAACAGTTCGCACAAAGTAGATAACTAGTATTTTTTGCAGACTACAATGCCTATTAGCAGATAACCACAAATAAAAATGTCACTCATTTGTTAAGATGATGTTTGGTTTGTAGTATTTCTTTTTTTACTGTTTTTTTTTTTAAAAAGCGCTCAATCATTTTCGATAAAATATATATAACACCACCTCTGGAGTACAGTCTTTCGAACAAATAAAGAATTTTGAAATTGATTCGTAATTGGTGGTGAAATCGGTGAACATACATAAAAAAATATATACGGTCGAACATAGAACCTCCACCTTTTTTGAAGTCGGTTAAAAATAATAACTAGTCGCTCTGTGAGCTGTAGACCACGCGAGTCAATATTTTAAATACATACATACGCTCACGCCTGCAATCCTTAACGGGGTAGGCAGAGCATCAGTGGTTCTAGCAAACTACTCGATGCCAAAGACACATTTTTCGAAATGGCTAATATAAATTAAATTTTCATGTTTTCAACCCCGACGGCTTCGTTATTTTGAAAAATTTCCAAAAACTGAATCGACAAAAATCGGATACTTATGATAATCTTCGTCATAAGTATCCAATCTTGAGAAGAAGAACTTGTTAAACTGTATAATTTTTCTGTGGAAAAAAAAACTTTATTATACCATCGCTTTATAATATGAAAGCAACACGTTTATCTTAAACACGTTTTATCTTTAAAATTGAACGTCTCATACTTAAAAGCCGACACTAAGGTGGTCCCTTGTATCGTCAGTCCCTTGGCACATACACTAAGGTCTGTATTACAGAATGCGACTCGGACTCTGATCTACACTTGAGTAGCAGTCGTCTTTGTCGTTTTGATAGTTAGAGAAAGACACAACCAATACTTAAGTATAGATCAAGACTTGAGTCTTGTTACACAAACATCTTGTTACACAAATATTTGCTTCGACCTCACAACCACTCAACCAAACCGGTCGTCTCTAAATTCATGTCTGTCGTACTTACCAATTTTTTTCACTTTGTTCAAATTAGTACAAATTTAATTGTGTACATTTACTGTTTATCTCTGAATTTCCTACAATTTCTCATGATTAAACATTGTGCTATAACGTAAATGCGTAACGTTTAATTAAACAATACACTAAAAAAACTTACCAGATATAAAATAAAAAAAATTGCAGAAATAATAAATACACGCACGCCTAAAAATCCCCATCGGGGTAGGTAGATAACGAGTAGTTCTAAAACCACTTGTTGCTACGTTTTACATAAAATCAGAGGTTATACTCGTAGCCCAGTGGATCTCGCTGATCTTAACCGATTAGTGAGGTTAAGCAACGAACACAAAGGCAGGGAACCTGATGGTTGACCAAAGTGGCAATTTGTCACGAGCGTTTCCGAGCTTAAGCTGTCGTTCCCGGCTATAGTCGTTAAACCAAGATTGACTATAGTCGTTAAAACCAAATCAGATTCCATTGTGCGGTTTTAAAAGTCTATGACATCAGGGTTAGCCAAGTTCGCCACACACTTGACAATACCTACACGATAAGAAGAAGGAGTGGTGAGAGATTGTCAGCTTTTCACTCACGACTCAGCAAAACCCTCGCGTCCCACTTATTGACTTTTACAGTATGCCTGGGAATAGTAGGCAGCTGGCACATCATTTATTTTTCTTTTACTCCCAGTTCAGCATGGAAGTAATATTAATTTAACATTCCTTCCACGCTGCACTGGAAGTGAAAGAAAAACTTAGAATGTGCCAGCTGCCTACTCTTTCCAGGCATATTGTAAAAATCAGTAAGTGGGACGTGAGGGTCTTGCTGTATCATGGGCAAAAGGCTGACCACCTTTCACCATTACGCAACATGTAATAACCCTAACCATTTGTGTCAAACGTGGCATTTAGTGGTTTTCTAGAACCACTAATGCCCTGCCTACCCCGTTAGGGATTACAGGCGTGAGCGTATGTATGTATATAACATTAATTTAAGCTAATATTGATTAATGAAAAGAACTGGCGCTGGTAACATGTGGAAGTGTGAGAGCACGTCATACAGTACCTCATTAGTGAACCGTCGAACGAAATTGGACTTCCGCTCGTGATTTATCGTCAGACGAAAATAATGCTAGATCAGCTAAATATTCTTCGCCAGCGAGTTTTAAAATGAATTTGTACGTTAAAACACTGCAGATATGTGTAGAGTAGTGGATATATAAGAATTGGGTTGATAACACGTTCGTTAGGGTCGACTTCAAATTTGCTAGCAATTCAACGACCGGTTTGGTCGAGTGGTAGTGGCGCTGCCTCTTGATCGACGGGTCCTCGGTTCGGTTCCCATTCAGGGCAAATATTTGTGTAAAAAGCATTTCATTTCATTTCATTTCATTTATTTCAATAGCGTATATTTATTTTTACAGTATTCCCAAGTCAATAAATACACTTGTCAATTATACATAAGATCCCCCCCAAAAAAAATTAAAACATTCACACTAAAAACAGCACACTTCTAAAAATTGAATCGGAAATCAAATATTAAACTAAACATTACAATATATAAGCAGATGTTTGTTCTCGGGTCATAGGTGTTTGTGTCTGTCTTTATGTATGTCCCAAGGGACCTACGACAAGAGGGAAAACCCTCTTGTCGTAGTAGTTTTGAGTTAGTAGCGTTTATTTGAAAAAAAAATCTCTTCATAAAATTGGTTGGTCTTGTCTAAATAAAAATTAAAAAAAATCTTCAAAATATAGGTAGCCTCTTAGGTTTTTTTCGTCTTTATGAGCCTAATTTTGAATTGTCAATTTTTCCAGGTGCTCAACTAGGTACAGCACTTCAATTGATAGCAGCTGGGTTCCTCGCCGAGTATTGGGGGTGGCCCTCCATCTTCTACGCCAACGGATCACTCGGGGCCATCTGGACGGCGGTGTACGTATTCATCGGTGCAGACTCACCAGAATCTTCAAGAATGATTAGCGAGAAAGAAAAGTATTACATACAGAGCTCCTTGGGACATATTGGAGCTCCCAAGGTGAGTTATTTGTCTTTTTTTAAATAATCTTAGGTCTACTGCTTTTTTTTGCAAACCTTGTAAACAACAGTACTTAACTAGACATTAGCTAATCACAGATTTGAGGCAACCAAGTGGTATTAGGCTATTATTTTGTGATTGCCACACTGACTGACAGGCAAAAATCAGTCACTTCTTTGAGTCACTAAACTAGTAATAGCTTCATGAAACAAAAAAGTTCTTTTTTATTACTTACTAGCTGATGCCCGCAACTTCGTCTGCGTGTTGTATGTATTTTTATAGACCGAGTTTGTACTTTGACACAACTACAGATACATGAATTGCCGTTTTTTATTGAAGCAACTATTTCGTTCATATAAGGAAAAGCAATTTCTAAAAATATTTTTTATTTGAAAACTTGGCTAACTAAGTATGTCATATAAGGTTGATACTTAATACATTACTTTGGATCTGAAAACAAAGGTCAAACATAGTTGTTTCCTCTATCGCTTATATTTTTTATACCATTGTTACTGCTTTTGATAGATTAAGGTCCGTATTATAGAACGCGACTCAGACTCTGATCTATACTTAAGTAGCAGTCGTTTTTGATTTTTTGATACTGAGAGAGATAGACAATCAACACTTAACATAAGTCAGTGGTGCCTCTAAAACATCTTGTTGTCTTAACAATCCCACAAAAAGTGGTTAATTAATATTGTATTTCGCGTTTCTGTGAAAAACGTAAGGATTTTGTACTTATAAAAAATCAATTTTGATAAAATAAAAATATGTGGTGTAAAAAATTTACGAAAATTGTATATTGAAAGACCTATTACTTAGGTAAGTACAATAAATAGCACACGAATTCCATAGTGCTAATTACGGACTTATTTTTGATTTTCAGTGGAATAGAAGTTTCTGAAACAGGTCACCTATGTCAGCACGCTGCTTTTATTGTGCTTTGCGATAATTGTGTAAAAATGATTCAATAAAAAAATAAATTTAAGATAGAAATGACTAAGCTTTTCCCTTCAATGGACATTTGTAGAAATAAGCAAAGGTGTCAGTGCTTGATCCAAACTAAGAAACTTATTAGAATAGTAATATTATAATATTTATCCATGGCTTATATACGCAATGCTACGCTTGATGTAAACTAAAATCAAAAAATCAATAAATAGCCCTTATTTCATGTCAGAACATCAAAGCCATAGATCAAACCTATATAGACCATATTCATAGTGGTTTTAACAACAAATACTACATACTCAAAGGGTTTTAATAAAACAAATGTCAATTGTCAGTTTCTATTGAGTTTCCCGCCTTTAAAAATAAGAAATGCATTGAAAAAACCGGCTGTACGGCCATAGATTCCTTTGCTTAAAAATAAAAATAAGCCGTTTTATTGTTTTCAAAAAGTGATATCCTGAAGATTGAATAATGTCATTTAGTTAGGGCCGAATTAAAATTTGAAGACTAAATACTTAATCAACTTCGTTCTTATTAACACTGTATTAAGTATTTAGTTTTGGTTCGTTAAAAAAGTGCAGAATAGCCGAACTATTAATGGGGAAGCTGACAAAAGTTTCGATATTTTAGATATTATACGCCTATAATCCTCGTTGGGGTAACATAAGTCACATAACTTTACATGTCATGAAAATTTAAAAAATGGCATATTGTTTATGAGTATATAATACGTTGTCTAAATTTTGCATTGCACGGACGGCCCCAACTCAGGTTACCACACGCGTGCACTCTGTGCTGTTGTGATAAGAGCGGTTTTGCAATGAAAATGGAGTAACCTGATGCGCTGGCCTCTGTACCAACAATGCAATGTATTTGGTTGGCAGCTGGCACATTCCAAATTTTTTGTTCAGTGCCAGTTCAGCACAGAAGTTTTTGTTTTATTTTTGGATATTTTTGGGTCAGTTACAATAATTTTAATTTCTTCCGACTCACTTATATTCGACAATAGCTCTTAAAAATAACATCTATATAATTATAGAGCAGCACCCTCAGATTTTCTTTATAAAGTACTTTTTTAAAGGTGAATTTATGAAGTTAGAAAAAGGTTATTATTACCTACAAAGAAAACTCAATAAGTAGCATCATGGCAGAATACCAGCGCTGCAGTCTGGTACTGCAGCAATATGCTGAGTCAGCGCCAATTTGATTGGCATGATACAGATAACACGGTGTAAAATAGTTTTATAAAATTATTTGTTTCTGTTTCTTACTCTGTTTACTTCATTGTTTTCTTGCTGATTCATGTTTACTTGTATGTTTGTTATTTGTCTATTACTGTGTTGTGCTGTTTTATGTCAATTGAATAAAGTGTCAATCTATCTATCTATCTATCATAAAATCAATTAATTAGCACTTCACACTGTAACTTTCTGCACTAAAGTTTCCCTCGTATGGTTTGTTTGCCCAAACCGGAAATCGAACCCAGAAACCGTCGATTCACAAGCTGTATAACTCTACTACTCAACCAAACTTCCGACAAAAAATTAAGAAAGGATCTTTTAAACAAAATATCTCATTTTGTCAATACTCATAGACATAGAAAAAATAAGTTATATATATCAACACTGTCTAGGGATATTGCTTAATTTTTCATACAAAAAGGTGTGTTAGAGAAGCTATAAAAGCATACCCGAGACACATGGAGGGATATAATTTTAAGATGAGCAAGTGTTAAACCTGAATATTCAATTCTCGTCAATGAATTTTGTTTAAATTGTTTTTTTTAAACGTGACGTAAACGAAAACAAAAATGCACTTTTTTCTGCTTTTTGTATAAAAATGGTGGAATTAGCGCAATTTTTTTTTCGTTTTAGTCACGTTTTCACAAATTTCAAGAAAAATTAAATTCATTGATAAAAATTGAAAATTCATGTTTAGCACTTGCTCATTTGAAAATTATATCACTCCGTGTATCTCGAGTATGGTATTATAGCTTCTCAAACAAACCTCTTTTGTATGAAAAATCATGCAATATCCCTAGACAGTGTTGATGTGTATATTTTTCTATGTTTGGCGTAAATAATAGAAAGAACTTGAGAAACATTGTAAGTGCCTATTCCATTCAAGGGTTGCCCTTGATTTTGATGGGATTCCATCAGATCCTGACTTGGTGACAATAAGACCACTTCTGGAGTATACTCTTTCGAACAAAAAAAAAGAATTTTGAAAATCGGTCCAAATGGCGGAGAAATCGGTGAACATACATAAAATATAGATATACAATGGTTTAAGATTTCGTAGTCTTCCTTTCATTTAATTAACCAAGTGTGTTAGAAAGATTTCATCCTTATAATTGACCCTAACGATCGACGCAATAAAAGTACAGGGTATTTTTACAGATTTTAGTCGGTTTGATTCCCGGTTGGGGCAAGCGAATTTTCGAAAATTCTTGAATGCAGTTTTCTTTCTTTTCAAAAATAAAGGAATGTTTTCATTGAGTACAATTTTCTATCTACTGTATTAAGAGTACTTTCCCTTCAGGTGGCATTACAAAATTCCACCCTGTATACAGTCGAACATAAAACCTCCTCCTTTTTGAAATTCGGTTAAAAAGTTATTCAAGTGATACAGTGTATCTGCTCCGATCCAGCGGCAGTGCTTCTCGCCGCCATAGTTCTTCGTAAACAAAACACTATCGGCTTACGGAGAATGAGAGAAGTAAAGAAATATAAATTGAAGACATAGCTAAGAAATACATATATTGAAGACCTGGCTGTATGGATGCAGATTCCTTTTTCCTTTCTCGAAAGAGATAAATTTAAAAAACAACATGTCCTTGCTTTTAGCCCATGTATATGTCAAAAATACGTTGGTCTCTATGGTATGAGTAAAATGTTCTGAAAAACACCTAGCTTTGAATTTTTTCAGGGGTTTTTGTTGTTGGTTTTATATTTACTGGCTAAATTTCGAGATTTTATGTAGCCTAAATGTTGACCGGGGATATAAGGTACCCCTATGCAAAATTTCATTTAAATCGGTCCAACAGTTACGGAGATTAGCCCGTGCAAACAGACAAACAGACAAACAGACAAACAGACAAACAGACAAACAGAGAAACAAAAAAATCTAAAAAAATCGGGATTTGTTTTATTTCTCTTCTTACATCCCCCTGACTCGGTTTTTAGCATTTTTTTTCTATGTACAGAAATTCGACCTCTACAGTTTTATTATATGTATGTCGACGATGGAGCGAGTTAACCCAGAAAATGCCGATAAAGGCACTGGTACTCCCACGCACCAACGGAACACAGCAAGCTGTTTGGCGTCGGACTTCGGTGGGAGGGTGGCCGCGAACCAGACGGCCCTTTACAGAGCCTACCACACCGCATGAGACCATAGGATGACACCTCAGATTCAGAAAAAAAAAGTTTCGTTGCCTGAGATGGATTACTAGGAGGCAGGTCTCATTTGTGTTTCCTTAGTCGCCTCTTATGCCACCCACGGAAAGAGATGGGGTGGTGTTATTCTCAACCGATCACCACACGGTTGATCTTAACAAAAAGTTTATTTTGGACACTCTTTTTCTTATGCGTTATTTAGGAAGTATACTATGTTCTTTTGACTTCTTATAGCTATCATGAGTTGTTTAGGAAGTACCGTTGTAAATATAAGTGACCATATTGTTAAATTTGCCCGGGAGTATACGATATCTTTAACAACCGTACAGAGTGAGCTAAATAGGTTTAAAGGAAATTAGGTTGTACCAGTAGCGCTTACATTAGTACAGTTATAGGGGTCCTAGTGTTGACTTAGTGATATATGGCACATCGCCTGGGGAGCGATAGTGGTTCTCTAACAGCCCGCGTCGTTCATACAGTGACTCAGTGCAGCACATAATTAATCGTATCTAGTTTACGTTAAATATAAGCTCTACCTTTGTGAAAACCTATATATACTGATAGTGATGCTGATTTCGGACTTCAAATTATATTTTTACGCATTTTGAATGCAACTAAAAGAACACGCAACCTTCATGAACTATAACATATTTGAATCTAGCATATGTACCTTTAACTGGTTCCGACATTGTTAATTTAAGTTTCATTACTGTTTCAATAACTGTTGGTCCTCCATTGAAATAAAAATAAATTAATAAATATCATCTTAATATCCCCTAAAGACCCATTAAGAAACTGTTTCACATCTTAGGTCCAGTAGACCTACACTGAAATTCTTACCCATTTTTTTTTGTTTATCTAGATGTTAAGTCCTTCAAATATACCTTTATTAAATAAGGTTATTTCATTTATGGTTTGTTACAGAAACTAAAAACCCCTTGGAAGTCAATCCTGACGTCCTTACCGTTTATATCCTTGATAATTGTGCATTGTGGACAAAACTGGGGCTTCTGGACTTTGATGACTGAGATGCCTTCCTACATGAGTAATGTACTGGGTGTTAATATTAAATCGGTAAGTCTTTGCTACCATTTTATCGATTTTCTTAGCTGATAGCTATCTATCTGCGACTTTTATGGCATCTGTTGTATCTGTGATAGTTCAATTTAGAGCCTTGACCCCACACCTGACACCATGTAATAAAAGAACGATGGCTTGTTCAAGACTCTTCATTTTTTAAATTAGTGTTGCCAATTCATACTAACAATTTTAACCATACTACACTATCTACCCTCAAATTTTATTCAAATACATTAAGTGTTGAGACATGAAAAGGAAACAAAAACCTTTTCGGAAAATCGGACGTCCATAAACAAAAATGATTTCGCATTTTTACAAGTTAGTGACTAAAACCTGAACGAAAACAAGTGATTTTACCTTAATAATGACAATAAGCATCCATTACAAAACAGTATACAAAAACTGAAATCTATCAATACTTGGAAGAAATAGCCACACGAAATTATAATTCTCAAAATTTTTATATTGCATATAATTTGATTGTTTTATTTCATTATCATTATTTGACGATAATATCAACTCACTGCTAGGAGAATTCTTTTCTGTACAGCTAAAAGTAGACGTTCATAATGTAATTTATGTTTTTTCAGAATGGAATGTTGTCAGCTCTGCCCTACTTGGCAATGTATTTCATGAGTTTTCCACTCGGCTATATGGCTGATCTCATCATAAGGAAGAAGTGGCTGAGCATCTCTGTAACAAGAAAGTTGTCAAATTCTATAGGTAAACATAACTGTAAATCGTATTAAAAACTGTAAGCAGTGCGGTATGATGAGAATAATTTTCATGATAAACGCAAAACACGTCCTCTGGGCCCTGATTCTGTAACTTAAGTTGTGTGTTGATAAAAAAGAGGCCATTTTATCTGTTCAGGTGACGAAATTGAGAACTTTTTAATTTTAATAACTTGCTGACAACGAAACCGACCAGCAGCTACACCGCCAACCGAATGTAAACTTGCAAACTATCTAGCAACTGAAAATTCAGCTAGCGGTGGCGCCACCAGTCAAAGCAGCCGTCATTAAATTATGTAGGATAGTTCTCAATTTCGCCACCTGAACGGTTAAAATGGCGACCATTCCATCGACACAGAACTTAAGTTACAGAATCGGGGCCCTGGATTTAATGCGTTTTCCTGATGTTGATACGTTAAAATTATTGGGTTTTTAGTATCTCCTAAGTGATTCGCATAAAGTTGTTCTATCTATCTTAATATAGCTTCTCCTATTCCAGGTTTCTACGGCCCAGGGTTAGCTCTGATAGGCCTGTCGTACGCCCCAGCCGGCAGCATTTACGCTGCAGTTGGTTTGCTCACAGTCACTGTAGGGCTCAACGCTGGACATTATACGGGTTATTTGGTAGGTACAAGTTTGATCACATTTACAAATGTTTTTTGAAACATGCCATCTTGACAAATATTTATGCAGCATTTGTGTGAGATCAAGACCACACACTCCACTCGTGACTAAATAGTCTTATCTATTGAGAGTCCAGTGCAGAATGGAGAAAACCGGCCACCTTTTCGGAAAATTGGACGTCCATAGGTTTGATTTACTAGTATTAACTTCAAATGAGGCAACCATTTGTATAAAAACAGATACTTAGCCTGGGTATTTTTGTCTGTCTTTGAGTGTATACACTGTATACTAAGAAAACCTTTTTTTTCGGATGGGTTCGCTCTTGACCGCCATCTAGCCCGGGGTCGAAGATGTGGTCTAGGATATAGCAAGCTCACCCAGAAGATGTCTGTTTACTCGAGCTAGATTATTAGAATATAGAGTTGATAATACTAGAATTACATAAGCAAGATTATTAAAAAAAAAGAAATTTATTCACAAAATAAGCAAAATCAAACAATACATAATTACATCCATACAATTTACAGTTAGTGCACATCGACATGGCTCCCAATTTCGCGGGCACGCTGATGGGCATCACCAACTGCGCGGCCAACATCATCTCTATCATCGCACCCCTCGCCGCTGGCGTCATCCTCGTAGACGAGGTAAGTACTGTCAATTCACATTGAAGTACCAGATTCGCAGTCTTTTTACACATCTACCACTTACTGCTTAATATCCCAGAATTATAGTACAGACGCACTGCGGGGTATCACCCTTATCTTGTCGAGATCCCTCGTATAAGTACTGAGAGTAAGTTTCTTCATCTTTTATGTTGCGCACTGCCAAGGAGCTCATACAACCCGAATATATTTAAAGTACGAGTTAATAAATTTCTTCTGGGTGAGCTCGCTATATCCTCGACCGCATCTTTGCTCTGAGCTAGATTGTGGTCAAGAGCGAAAACCCATTCTTAATAAAAAAATATATTTATATTGTTCTGATCCCTGCTGGATTTCAATTCGAAAACAAAATTTTACTGATTTTGAACACGTGAAAGGTCAGGCTCATAAGCCAGACACACACTTGTGCCGTCAGCTAAATTGATTTTGCGAGTTTTAAAACATTATTGCAATAATGTCTTTTCTTATATTTTGAAATGTCTGTTTTCAGACAAGTGCAGAAGATTGGCGCAAAGTGTTCTACGTCTCTTCTGCCATCTACATAATTGCGAACACCATCTTCAACATTTTTGCCACAAGTGAACTGCAGTCGTGGAATAATGTGCCAGACTCTACAGGTATTTTATTCTTTTTAAAGCTCTTTCTAACTTTGACAAACATGCAGTTGGTGTAAGATTTTCGAGAATAGATTTCTTGACGTTCTTATAAAAAAACAGATCTCGAAAAGCAAATTCATGCATCATGCAGCAAACACATTCGTTATTAAAAAATGTAGGAAAATATGGTGAACCGATGCTTTAGCAAAGGTTGTGGAAATTGAGGTCAGGTTTTACTCAGGCTCAGAGTTTACTCAGGAAAAGGACAGATTTTTCAAACATTGTTTTTCTTTGTTACAGATCCAGAAGAACAGAAAAAAGATAACAAGATTGCGTGATTGCTTTTATGTTTTTAACGTAGTTTAATGAAATCTGATCCCCGTGATTTTTCCAAAATGTTACGATACTCAAGAGCAGCTCACACTGAACAGTTTAACCTCATTTTTCTATTTTGATTAAGAACAATATTACGTACAATGGCCCCATCGAGAGATCAAGTAACGCCTAATAAACATAGCGTTACAAGAACAAAATGTAAAGTGTCAAGCTTACTGTGTTTTTAAGTGTACATCACGGCAGAAGCAGTATTTAGCTTTTTAGTATTTGTTGGTTTAAGGCACATAGAAATGCATCATTTGCGAAAATTTCGACTGTCTAACTATCACGGTTCTTGAGATACAGCCTGGTGACAGACGGACGGACGGACAGCGGAGAATTAGTAATAGGGTCCCGTTTTTTCCCTTTGGGTACGGAACCCTAAAAACTAAATTGCTGTAATGACTCAGAAACTAGATTTACTACTGTTCCTCACAAATGAGATTGCAAGCGTGAAGGTAAAATTAAATTAATTAAACCAATATTTTATACTCAATGTAATAATGTGCAAGCTACTATTAAGAATGATTATAATTATGAGCAACGACCAATAAAAGTAATTAAATTAAAACTTTGATTATTTGTTCTTTCCCTTTCTGTTTAGATTGTGAAATAACTACATCAGCCTGTCTGCACTCCTTTTCCTCCCCACCTCTAAATATAATAATAATAATCTTTATTCTCACATTTGTAATTACATAATAACGTAGACGTCCTGTATCCCGTGATAGTTTTAACTGTGTTACAGGATACAGGGTGTCTTCTCATATATGCTTCGGTTACATTTCGACAGTGCTTACTAGAAGAGTTCACAAATTCGATTAGTTGTTTCGTAATAATTGTATTACTAATACTATTTGTGTGTGGAATAAAAAAGTCTGTATCTTTAAATAACAAAAAGAATAGGGCAGACTCCCGCGCCGGATCGTGCCTGACGGAACATATCTCTCTAGCCATCCAAAGAGGTGATGCCGCTAGCATAATGAGTACCTTCCCATCAGATACGAGTTGGTGTGGTTTATTGGATTAGTTTTAAGTTTACTTGTTATTTTTTTTATTTACATTTTATTGAATTCCTTTTTTATTTGAATATTTTTTTTGTTTTATTTCCATACTGCGGGATAAAGCTGATGGCATGTGTTTTAAAGTTATAATATAGTGGGCTGACTTATTATCAACAGACTTCAAAAGGGTGGAGGTTCTCAATTCGACTGTGTTTTTTTTGTATATATGTTACGCGATATCTCCGCCAACTGTCGGCCAATTTTCAGAATTATTCTTTTGTTCGAAAGAGTATACTCCTGTACTGGTCCCATATAAATTTTATCGTAACTGATTCAGCGCTTTTAAAAAATAAACAAAAAATACTTACAAACTATATCGTCATCTAAATAACTAAATGACGTTTTCGTACGTAGTTATCTGCTAACAGGCGTTGTAGTCCGCAATAAATAGGAAAACTGAGGTTGCAGGATTATGTAGTGATAGCTCCCTTGAATTTTTTTGGAACTTCATAAATTATATATTTTTTGGCACTATACAAGCCCTTTAGTTATTTACTTTGTGCGAACTATTGTTGGGATTGAAGTGGGTGACTCAAACGTTTTTAAAGTGGAAAATTATTAATATACATATATTCCTTGGGGAACGTTGTTTAGTCCACACCTGCGATTATGCTATCCTCAGTTCTAAACATAATTTACAACGGGTTCTTAAACATTTTATGCCACTAACATGGAATCAAATAATGCAGGACAATATAAATATATACCGATGCGAATTTTCCAAAGACACAAACTTGGGTTGCACGTGTGGAGAGATGCCCAACCACCCGCACTCAACAAGATGTAATGGACGTTACTCAATTCGCCGTTAATTGGCTACTGAACGGCGAATATTGACATCGATTCGCTTGGAAGAAAAAGGAATTATACTTTTCATATATTTCGACAAACTGACTACTCTTTCCGAAAGTGGGTTGGACTTGGACAACCAGCTATTGCACTTTACGTTATTGGAAAGGTGCCCAATTTAATTATTTACTCATATTCCATCGCTCACGTTATTGCATTTTGAAAATAATGGTATAGAACTTTTACACAGTATTGTTAATCTTTACGCAATATCCTAGGCAACGGCACCTCAATTTACTCTGAATTTGAGGTGGCGTATTATGGTCTCATGCAGAGTAGTAGGCTCTGTAAAGGGCCGTCTGGTTCGCGACCACCGTCCTACCGAAGTCCGACGCAAAACAGCTTGCTGTGTTCCGTCGCTACGTAGGAGTACCAGTGCCTTAATGGGCATTTTCTGGGTTAACTCGCTCCAACGTCGACCTCATCTATAACGTTGTTCAAGAATGAGGTCAAGAGTTAACTCTTCTCAGGATAAAAAAAAATATTTTCCTTGAAAATGAAAAAAATCTGCGTTTTGAATAGAACATGATACATTAGTTTTTCATTGCATATTCTTGTACGAGTATCTGATTAAAACAGCTAATGAGAGTGTGGAACACCGATACAAATTAAGTCGCGGCAGGCAAATGTTTACGTCTCAATCTAGAGTATCGGCAGACCATTAAAACATCCATTGTTTCATCCAGTATTTATTTAACGCTCATATGTATAGGGTGTTTCTGCTTTAAGATATTTAATTTTATATTTTTTTAGGTCTGAAACAGGCTTTAGGGCTACTACTGACTGCACCTTTGCGAATAGGCGTAGAGTCAGTAGGGTCAAAAGAACGAATGCGTATGTAAATATTTAAATCGTTTAATGTATGTTTGTATGTATTTCATGTAATCTTGACTTGTTTTAAGTGGCATCCTGAATGTCCTATAAAGTAAAGATTTTTTCTATTTCTAATTTATTCTATTCTACTGAAGCTATGAAATACGAAAAAAAAAAACAATTGTTTCACGTGTAAATGAAATATAGCCTGAGTTTTAGCAGTCTCACCTTTTTTTGATGTTACATAAATAATAAAATGTTGATGTAATGCAATTTGGATCTACAAGCGAAAGTTCAAGCAATCATTGTCATCAATTATCACCGCTTTTCTTCCGTTAATGAGTATCAGAGTTAGTCTATATCAGACTGTTTGAATATTACTCTAGAGATACCCACTCGTTTGATGGAGTGATTACAATATAATATACTTTATTTTCACACAGAGACATAGCACAGTAAACATAAATAAGTCATTGAAATAGTTTTAAAAAGTGGTTGAAGCCATTTTGCCTTGGTAAAACATAGGAACTTTAATATCAAATTATTCTTAGTGTGTGTCGAGTAAGAGACGACTCTTGAGTCGCTATCATCAATATAACTATTGGAACAACCTATCCCCCCCCCAAGGTAAGGTTTTCCCTTGTTTCGGAACATACATAAAGACAGACACAAACATTCATGACCCGAGAACAAACATCTACTTTTTACACAATGTTTGCCCCAACTGGGGATCGAACCCAGGACCCGTCGATCAAGAGGCAGCGCCACTAGGTACCACTCGACCAAGCCGGCCGTCAAAACATTTAATAAACTGTCAAAAACTACTTGTTCTAGGTGGTCGGGTTATTCCGACATACCTAAAGGAGTAGTCCTGATTGTTATTTATTTACTTATTATATTTATCTGTCATCCTTGTCAAAGTATCACCAACAAACACACATATCTACAAGTACACACACACACACCACACACTCACATACACTATACAACACAGCACACTCACACGCATATGCACACACATAGACCAACCGCTTTTACTTTTTTCCGCTTTACTCTAGGTAGGAATTTACTCTTTTCCGCCAGCTATGTACACACGTGCACCAAAGGCACAGCTAAAAACCAGCGTTGGGGCCTCGGCTTCAACAAATGCTGAACTGTGTCCTGTTTGACATGGCACTATAGCACAATCCACTATTTATATTATACGTAGTTTTGTCGTTTTCTGTATGTGTTCTTGTCCTGTGCTTTATATTTTATTTTCTTTGTGTGGTTGTGTTTTATGTCAAATAAATGTTTAGAATCTTTTAATCTTGAAAATAGATAAAAGATAAAAGATATTAGCATCCACAGACTTGATGTCCTTGTGAGGTGGTTTAAGGCGGCTTGATATTTTAACGATTGGAGCCTTTGTGTGACCATGAAACAACAACGGGACATTGATGACGTTTTTCACGTGCGTAAAAGAAAATTAAGTTGCTGATAATATTGTTGAAAATGCAGATAGCTAGATTTTGTGCCCAAAATATATTAATGATAACATCAGAGCCACAATAATGTACCATTAATTCATACTTTAGAAACAGAGCAACCTGTATAAATTTCGTAATGCACATGTAAGCGGTGCAGCGACAAGTTTAAAAAAATAATCATGTTTTTAAACTTCCTTCGCAATACGTGATATTTTATGTCCGTTAAAATTGTGTGGTGATTTCATAAAGAAAATTTATTTTAAAGTGTCAGTTGAAAATAATAACAACATGGTTGATGTTGAAGTAGTTAATAAAGTTAAACGACCCAGTAAGTTAGTTCAACAATTTTTTTTTCTATTGTATGAAAGGATAATTGGAGTATCTGTCTAAAACAGTCAACGAGCCTTCAAAAGTGTTATAACATAACAATAACAGTCAGTAACAGATAGTTAAATTCCCTGTTAATAACTTTAGAAATAAACGCAACTGAGCTACGCGTGCTTATAATTTAAGTGTTGCTAATTATAAACGAAGTTGTTTTGGTGATATGTTAGGTATGTTCCCTGACGTGATCATCTAAAACTAGATATCTTCAATTGAAGTGTTAAAAATCTTTCGCTTCATATCAACCACATATTTTACGATTGTAAAACTGATTTTTTATTTTCATCAGTCAAAAAATCTGTGAGTAAATTTATTGAAATTTTTGTTCATTTATTGTCAAAGCTCTTAAGCACTTTTTCAGTGCACTTTTCCAGTTATATTTTCTATAATGTGTTTTGAAAATGTAGTATAATAGAAACAGGTATCGCTGAAAGCATATCAAAATAGTAAATCTGGTAAAAGCTTCTCATGGGACCTTAAAAAACCTGAGCTTTTGTTTCCTATTGTCACTTTTCCAGAAGGTTTTGGGCACCGTCATCTTCAAGCCTTCATGCTGTTCCTGGCCATGACAGTTGCGTTTGCAATGCGCGCCAACTTGAGCGTCGCCATTGTTGCCATGACTGACGCCACTAATGAATACGTAACTTCTTTATTATATTTTTTAATTTCTTAACTTATTTCCTACGAACTCTATTTCGCTTGCCACTACCTTTTTATCGTCACTGTAAACTTTATATGGCTAAGGCAAATCTACTATTTATTTTGATCAAATACTGTTTTGAAGGTAGGTTCATGCCCCTTGGTGGGAATGTATTTAGACTGATGAGGACGAAGATAGAAGAAGGCTCTTTGAAAAACAAATGCTAACTTTTTATAGTAGTAGTGATCTTGCCTGATATGAATATTACATTACTGTTGTGATTTACTAAGAGACATTCTCATAATCAGATCATATTTAGTCAATACAAATAACTTTTTTAATACTGGTTTCATAACATAACACTGCTCTGATCTACAAACTAATCAATTCTATAGTTCGTCTAATGCAATAATTATGGAAGATTATTATTATCAATCATCACTCGTTTGGGACGTATAACAGGGTCGTCATCAACCCTTTTATATGTCCCTAACGAGTGCACGGGTATTTCTTGTATGGCTAGCAAAATTGTAATTTCTTGATAACTTAATTGGTTAGGAAACACCATTAAATGTCAACAAATTACTAGACGACAGCAGGCTATATAGCAACCTAGAAAGTTAGTCAAATTCAATTACTAAATTCCTCGTCTTCTCTGATTGGGATTTTATACATAATTTCTCAAAAAAATAATCAATCAAGTTGTACGATACGTCAGTTGGATAGAGCACCACGAGGTCTAATCCTGGGGTTTTGGTTTCAACCACTCGCGTCGAACATTTTTCTTTCCCTAAAATGATTAGAGTAGTAATATTTATTTTCTTACTGTTTCCATTCCAGCACTTCAATTGGAACCTCCAAACCCAGTCGATGGTCCTGTCTTCATTTCTATGGGGTCTGTTCGTCCTGCAGATCCCAGCCGGTGACTTCGCCACGCACTGCGGTGGAAAGATCCTTGTCACCGTCACCATCGCTGTCAACTCGCTCGCTTGTGTGCTTATACCTATTTTGGGACGGTTTGTGAGTGGTTTTTGTTAGCACTTGAAAAGAACTTATCAGGTAGAAATGAGTATGGAGCCGTGGAAGAAAGCAAGGTTGGCCTTTGCTTAGCTTGGGATAGTACCAGCTAGAAGGTAAACCTTAAATAAAATAAAATATTGATTGAAATATTTGTTTTATATTGGATACATTTGTTTCATCAGAAAACTAACAGCAAAATACAAAAAAAGACTTATCTAAACAAACATTGACATACATAAATTACACAGGTTCCCATTAATTATCTTAAAATATTTGAGAAGGATGTGCAACTAAGTTATGACAGTTCAAAATAAAAAGGATGACTATTATTTCATAGTTGTCTAGAAGGCTATCAAGGACAAATTTAATTTTATTCATTTTATTTTTATTAATTCTTTCTCAGGGCTGGCAATATATTTACGCTCTTCGAGTCCTGCAAGGGTTGACGCAAGGGTTCATCAACCCAGCTGTGCACACTTTGATCGGAAAGTGGATACCGCATACAGAAAAGAGCAGTTTAGGGACCATCATTTACACAGGTTAGTTCGATCTCTTACAAGCTGAATGGATCAAGATCTAATCTATTCCCCTTATCCCATACTGGAGCGACATAGCCGAATCTAAGGAATTAACAGAGTAAATGCCAATACACTGGATGTCATCAATATAACCGTTTGGCAGCATGGAAACAGTGTTTTGTATGAGTATACCAGTTGCGATTCAGGAGTTTTTCCTCCTCTTCCAAGTGTCATTATATTTCAGTTATACTTTAGTAGTATTTACTTCAGTGTTCTAATCTAATGTAATCTTAACAGCAAAACCCTCGCGTCTCATTTACTGACATGTATTTGCATTTGTATGCATTTTTTATGTACATTAACATTTAATTTTTCTAAGATCTTCAGATCTTAGATCATAAAAAATGCATGCAAATGCAAATACATGTCAGTAAATGAGACGCGAGGGTTTTGCTGTTAAGATGAGATTAGATTAGAACATTTATTCCAACATTTTCAATATCGTAATTACAATGGATATTAAAATGTGACAGAATAATGTTTTCGTCAAATATAAAAATAAAAAGTAATAATTATAACAACAATGTCAAGCAAATAAATAATTCAGTGTGGGCGAAAGACTGACAACCTCTCATTTATATGTACATCATATTTCATCTAATAGCCCTCTGAATTTATTCCAAAGGTGGCATCAAGTGGTTTTAAAATGTGGCATCAATGTATGTGTATCATCTGTCTGTATTACCATTAGTACTTTTTCTGTTGTGTTCCTTGTTCGATTTTGTAATTATTTATGTTGATTGTTCGTGTACTCAATTTATGTGAATAAATGTTTTATCTATATATCTATTTATAATACAAAAATGCGTGCACATAATGTTAGTGTTAGATTAGACAATAAGATTACTCGTTCCACCATTGTTTTCTCTTTTGTATTTAGTTAACGAAGTAAGATAAATTTAAGTTGCATTTTTAATGCCTTATTTTTTAAATCCTTATATATGTATAAGGATTTTCCATTTTTGTTTAAGGCATTTTCGATGACGTAGCTTAACCTAACATAACGTACAAAGGCCAGCACATCGGGTTAACCCTATTCATTGAAAAATCGTTCTTATCGCAACATCACAGAGTGCACGCATGTGTAGCTCTCTGTACCTACCAAAAGAGATCCTGTAAACATTAGTAAACTATAACCATTTTATTGCCCTAGGTTGTGTAGGAAAGCCCAATACCATTAGAAGATTTTATGGGACTTTTATATATTTTTATCGATGAAGCATTAACTTTCTAGTAGTTACTTTTGAAATGTGTGAGTATTATTTTTATAAACATAAAACATAATTTTATAACGTAAATAAAACTTCTCCAGGTGTTTCCCACATCTAACAATACGAAGTTCAATTGATTGTTTACATAATTTTGTCATGTCTGGAGTTTATTGAATGCGTTTTGTCAACTTATCCCAGAAACTGGTATTTACATTTTTTGCATAACGCTTGAAGTAGATTAAATTCTCTTGTTTTGTTTAGGTATTTAAGAATTTCTTCAATTAAAAATGTCATAGGAACCAACCACAGTATGCCTACCCCGTTGTTTCTTTTGTTTCGTTGTTTTTGAAGGAAGGAAGGACCTGCTCTGATACGGAGGATAAGCTAAATTACGTAACATGAACACACACATACACTATAATGTAATTAATGAAAATAAAATAACATTGTACCCCTAAAACTCCATAGACCATATTCTAATGATATACTGGTTAACCTGTTGACGTACTATAGGCGAATCTGTGTAATACCGCCAACCTAACACGTGTTCTAAGATACAAGTATTCCCACCTAGTTTAGAAGATAGGGTTACCAGTAGTTTGTGTGCCTATTCACCTGTTATTATTAACCTCACTTACCTATACACCTACTAACTGTACGTATCTAATTTTAGGCTTTTTGCAATGAAGTTTTATTTATTAATTATTTATTTTAACCTAAGGCGCTATTTATACACAAGTGACGTGGCGATCAAGCAACGTAAAATAAATTCTAATAGCAACGGATGAAATGTTTTTTTTGCCCGTCGCTCCGTCTCCAACCGACGCATGTCTCCTCGTGCCTATGTTTGGCTAAAAACCTTTTTCTCTGTAGCTATTAAGGTTCATTTTACGTTGCCTTGATCGCCTACGTCGGTGGGCCACGTCGCTTGTGTATACACAGCGCCTTATACAAACAACACTTTCCAGGTCAACACGTTGGTTCAGCGTTGCAGCTACTGGTGTCAGGTTACATCGCTGACTCCTGGGGCTGGTCATGGATCTTCTACCTGAACGCCATCATCGGTTTCCTCTGGTCTCTCGTGTACATGGTCATCGGTGCTGACTCGCCCGTCAAATCCTGGATGATCTCTGATGAGGAGAGGAACTATATTGAACAGATGATGGACTGCGAAGACCAAAAGGTTTGTTGTTTTCAAAGCGTTGCTTGAAAAGTCTGACATAGACTTGAAAGGCCTGTAAAAGGTCCAAAGAAAAAATTTAGTTTATTTTTATTTTTATTATAAGATGGGTTGACTCGAGGTCATAGATGAGGTCGACGATGGAGCGAGTTAACCCAGGAAACGCCTAAGGTACTGGTACTCCTACACACCGACGGAACACAGCAAGCTGTTTGGCATCGGACTTCGGTAAGAGGGTGGTCGCGCACCAGACGGCCCTTCACAGAACCATACATGAGAACATAGGACGCCACCTCAGATTAAGAACAAGTTGAGGTGTCGTCGCCTAGGGTGGATTAATATGAGGCAGGTCTCATTTGTGTTTCCTTAGTCGCCTCTTACAACCCCCACGCAAAGAAATGGAGTGGTGTTATTCTCAATCGATCACCACACGTCAGAAAAGGAAAGTTCGTCTCTTTCAAACCTCAGGTTCATGCGTCTAGTTTTACAGTATCGTTGTCTCGCTCATATAGTCGCGTCTCTTATCTGTAAAGCAAACTGAAGAGTCATGTGATCCTGGAGATATCTACCTAATTTAGATTTAGTGAAAAAAAACAAAAAATATATGTAAAAATCTTTTTTGAATTAGGTATTGTCGTCATTATAAATCGCGAAAAGTTAATGATACTGAAAAATAAGAAGGAATTTATTTCATAGTTTGTATTTGTTGGATACCATTAGATATTAACAAAATAAGAGGAAAGAGAAATGAGATGCCTCGTGGGTGAGGTAATTACTCAATCAATCTAAAAAGGGTTCGTTCCCCGAAAACCCAATTTCTTCAGCTTTGAAGGAAAATACCTACCAAAAAGTGATTATAGACCCTAAATTGTACAAGTCATTGCAGAACAATTTAGCGTTAGGAGGTAACTGCCATCTCTTCGAACAAAATGAAAACGACATTGCCATAGGAGAGTCGTTCTATATAAAAAAAAAACTGCTGTATAATCTGTAGTTACGGAGGTCAGATGGCAGTCGCTTCACTGGAATTACCTTATCAGCAGCTCGAGCGCGATGGCGACAAACTCGCGCGGCACGCCACTCAGCTGACGCTGAAACTTCTCTTTGATTACGCGAGGTCACCACGCAAAGGCTTGCTCGCTCTCTGGCGTTGTCAATTCTGATATTTTGACATAGTACCGCGGCGCATTTTGCGCGCTATCACCATCGTCGTACTTGAGCTGCTGACAAATCTTGGGTCATTGGGAAAACATACCTCAAATGTGCCGTGTGGTTATTGTTTGAGAATAACACCACCCCATATATTTTTGTGGATGTCGCAAGAGGTAACTAAGGAAACACAAATGAGACCTGCTTCCTATTAATTCATCCTAGACAACGGCACTTCAATTTTTTTTGAATTTGAGATGGCGTTCTAAAATAAATAAATAAAAAATAAAAAGTGATTTATTTGCCACAATTTGTTCATAAAATTATTTTAAAAACTAAAAAAAAAGCAGCAAATCGGTCCAGGACTCAGCGTATTGCTATGGCAGAACCATCAGCAGCTGGTATTCTGTCCTGGCCTTATCCAAAAAATAAAATAAATAAATAATATGTTACTTAACCGACAACAAGTCCACAAGTCACAAATAAACGTATGAAAGAACGTAAGAGAGAATACGCTCGGGAGCAGGTCACGTTGGACTATTTTTAATTATAATAATAAAAGATAATACACTCTTACATTTTAAGCCTGGCATGCTCCCGACTGCATAAGATAAGAGATTAAAAACAAAAAATGAACTAAAAAGTAATAAATAATAGTAGAATAGCTATGGTAAGACACTTCCAAATTAAACTTAGTTAAAATAAAAAAAAAAATAAAAAAATAAATCAATAATAAAACTACATTAAATATCTAAAACATAGCCTTGTAGTAGGGCATCTGCGGATTGCTTCAAAAGCAGCCATTTCTTCAATTGCGCGCGGTAAGCAGTTACCGTACGCTCAGAAAGTGTACGTAAAGGGGGTGGAAGATCATTCCAAACCTTTGCAGCGGCGCATTTAAAGGAACCCGCAGTGCTGGACAACCGAAATACGGGGCGCGTGAGCAGGAGACCCTTGCTTCTTAGATTATTTGGACGCTCATACCATTTTAATTTGTTGTAAAGATATACGGGTATTCTGGAATGTGCAAGTGAGTAAATGAATGTGCAATATCTCATGGTCCTTTGACACCTCATGTTGAGTATTCCTTCCCTTACTAGATGGGGAGTTATATGATTTCGTTTAGGCAAATGGAAGCAGAAACGCATACAGGCGTTTTGTACGCGTTGTACGGCTTTGGCGGTTTTCTGGGTTATACAAGAACCGTAAACCAAATCACAGTACTGGAGGTGCGAAAGTACAAGACTGGTGCAAAGACTGAATTTGATTTTATGAGTGAGGTAATTTTTCAATTTGTACAAAGCCGACAGAGCTCCAAAACACTTACCAACCTTCTGCTGAACGTGCGAATCAAATTTTAGATTTTCGTCCATTATGAGACCAAGATTTCTTATTTTGTTTTGCCAAGGCACAACCGCTCCATCAATCCTAAGGACAGGCTGAAAAGACTTTGTCGTTTGCACCTGTTTTTTCGTACCAAATATGATACACATGCTTTTATTTGGGTTAAGCAATAGACCATGATTTTTAGACCAGAGTGCAATTGAATCTAGGTCTCTGTTCATATTGTCAACGGTCTTAGAGATATCAAGTGGCGAGGTTCCAGTATGACAGTAAAGCTGTGTATCATCAGCATAAAGGTGATAACGTGAGTGCTTGATTACTGAAGTTATATCGGCTGTGTACAGTGCAAACAATGTGGGCCCTAGTGTCGATCCCTGAATGACCCCCTTCGTCACGGGCAAATGATTTGAAGTAACATGACCATAATAACTACCTCCATCAACACAAAGGACAATCTGCTGCCTATCTGTAAAATATGATCTGAACCAATCATGAGCTGAATCGGCGAAACCATAGAAACGGAGCTTGGCAAGTAGCAAAGGTATATTAACGCAGTCGAAAGCACGACTATAGTCGAGCAGAACCTGCAATGTCGCCTGACCCTTGTCACTAGCAACTAGTATATCGTCAGTGATGTTAAGGAGCGCGGTAGTGGTACTGTGATTCCGCCTGAATCCGGACTGTAGCTTTGGAAGTATTTTATTGCTCTCAATGTATGTTGTAATTTGTTCATTTACTATTTTCTCAACAATCTTAGACAATGCAGGTAATATGGAGATGGGGCGTAAATCCTCGATGGTTTCAACCTTAGACTTTTTAGGGATAGGTGATATTCTAGAACATTTCCAATGACTAGCAAAGGTTCCGCTTAATAGTGATTTATTGACGATTGCCGCTAATGCTGGTAGGGAATAGGGTAAAGTCAACGATATCATTTTCATTGAGATTTGGTCACAACCCAAGGTGTTAGTTGGGGATTTATTGATGATACGCTCCAAGACAGCTATATCTACAGGACAAAATTTGAAAGTTGAATTTGAAAGGGTCGCTGAATTAAATTTTGAGATTTCTAATTGATTATCCGGCAATAAGGGTACACTGTCAAGAAAGTGGGCATTCAAGGCGTTAGGGTCCGAGAGATGGGGCGGAATAGAACGGTTAGAGTTGGGTTTTAAGACTCGATTAAGATGGTTCCACATTAATTTTGGGTTTCTAATGTTATGGTTGACATAGGTGTTGAAGTATGCTCGTTTTTCACTCGAGACTGCTGAGTTATAAACATTTCGCCAGTCACGATAGTATTTTTTAGCAGCCTCAGTTTTGTTTTTCTTAGCTTTTCGACATGCCTCATCTCGCATGTTTCTCATTTGCCTAAGTGTGTCAGTTAGCCAAGGTGTAGGAGGTGACTTAAATCTACGTGTTCTGATGGGTGCGAACGTATCGAAAAGGTCAAGAATTAGTAGGTTAAACATTCCTACCATTTCGTTTATATTTGTGTAACATTGAACTAACTCCCAGGGTGTAAATTTAGAGGCTTCTTTAATAGTTTGTCCGTATTTGAGTAAAGGCCGATAGGTGACAAATTTAGGTTGGCTTTTAGAAACAGAAGCAGGGAATTTAGCCACAACTAGGCCATGGTCACTGAGGTCATCATTGTGTTCGACTTTTGTGCATAAAACAGGAAGGTCGTTTCTAGTAAATATTAAATCCAAGAGAGATTCCTTATCCCCAGAAATGCGAGTGGGCTCATAAACTATTTGTTTTAAGTGAAAATTATCAATTAGTGGTTGAAATAGTGCGTGAGTAAAGGAATCAGAATGAAGACAGTCAATGTTAAATCGCCAACCACAAATAAGTGCTGATAAATAGGGATGAAAAACGATAAAGATTCGGCTAGGCTGTCAATTGTTTAACCCTTACTAATACCTTCCGGTCGGTAAGCTACCCCTATTATTACTTTAAAATTACTTAATTTTATTTCAATCCACATCTGCTCGAGGGTGCTAACTGGGTGCGACAGCCGGCGCGCACGTAGGCCCTCGCGTACGTAAGCGCCGACGCCACCCCCCTTTCGACCACACCGAGGTTTTTGAATTAGTGTATAGCCCGGTATAGCGTAAGTGTTAAGATTCGAGTTACATTTTAAAAAAGTTTCGGTTAAACATAGGACGTCGTAGTCGTACTTAACAAAGGTCTCCACCAGCTCGTCCCTTCCCGTGTTCAAAGATTGTGTATTCAATAAACCAAGAGTAAATTTATTACATTTGTTTTTAGACATATTATAAGATTAATTTAAAAAGGTACCAAGTAAGGAAATAAAATATAGATCGCTATTTAGATAAACATACATAATAATAAATATAAAACTAAGTTAACTTATCCAAACAAGAAGTGTCCTTTATAATTATAGCTTCTGCGTCGTCGGTTTTTCTCACATAAATACGTCCATGCTTAATCCATGTATATTTATATTTTCCCTTAGCGGCTTTCCTCGCAGCTGCATACAGTTCTTTTTGGTCAGGTCCTAGGTGTTCTGCTACATAGATCTTCTGTGGAAGGCCTGGTATCCCAAGGTGAGTAGTGTTTAACGGGTTGGAATTGTTTATTTTATTATATTGACGAAAAGCCGATACTACTTGGTTGCGTTGATGTTCAGATTGCAATGAAACGAGTACATTGCGCGGTCTGGTCGAATCCGATTTCAACTTTGCCACTCTGCGAATTCCACACACATCGTTTTGCAATAATGGAGTTTTAAGTTCGTTACAAAGGTTCCCAAGAATAGATAAAAGATTTTCAGATTTATTTTCAGGAATCATGTGTATTTCGAAGTTTCTGCTACGGGATATGTTTTCCATACCTGTTAGGCGACGGGTTAGATTTTGCATTTCTTGACGCATTTTAGAGTTCTCTGCCTCCAGGTTATCAACTTTTTTGTTTGCAGAAGTCATACATACTTTAAGATCTGTCTGTTCTTTTTGTAAAAAATCGGTGGTTTCAGTAAATTCTTGTTTAAGAACATCAACAGCTGATTTAATTTCTTTTTACACTGTAATGCAAATTTCTGCAGATATATCAGTTTTTAATCTCGAGCAGATTTCTTGTACAATTGTGGTTTTCATATCATCTATTTTAGAGTCGAAGTAGTGCGTAATGTTCCTGGTGATATTACTTTCTATAGAGTGCGGCAGGTTGCAAGAAGTAGCTGGCTGCTGCGGGGGCTGACACGGCTGTGATTTCTGTGTCGAGTTGATCCCATCCAAGATATGCTCATCACAGGACATATTGCTGGTGTCTAGTAGTAAGGATTGTTGACCACGAGCTGGTGTATTGTCGTTCTTCCGGCGTGTTATGTTTGCACAGTCGATACACCGCCAGTTGTTTTTAAAATCATGTCGGCGACCCATGAACTCCGCAGTCGTTATGTTTAAACACTTGTAGTGGTAGTTAGCATTACAGGTTTTACACTTTAGGCCCTCGTCCCCTTGAATCCTATTTCGGCACGCCAAACAATTCATTGTTATAGCTTTCAGTAATGTAAAATAGTAAGTTGAACCGCAAGTAACATCCAACCTAACATGAAAGTCACAGATATAATGTTCACTTCATAGGAAATTCACCCGAACTTCAAGGTAGGACGAGTCGAAATCGCTTGCACTTTTCACAGATAGTGACACTAGAAAATGTTCGTATTAACTGCCAGGATCTTTGATTCGAAAAAATGATAATATTTGTTTATTTTATTCAAATTTTATGTAATACGGTGTAATTTTGTTATTAGAAGGTCACTTTTAAACGTATTCAGCACATTTTACCACTTGCTAACCATTATTTTATATAAAAATTCACGAGACGAAGACTTGCTGTCGGCGGTAGATCTGTCGGCGCCTATGGTGCTATGCGTTGTGACAGGCTCTGTACGGAGCTGCTTGGTTCGTGACCACCGTCGACCCGAAGTCCGACGCTACACAGTTTGCTAGACAGCGTTTCTTAATAGACTTTTCTGGGTTAACTCGCTCCATCGTCGACCTTATCTATAACCTTGGTCAAAATTGTGCATACCAAAATAATAATAATAAAGCACAAATAAGAATTATATCCTCTTGTGAGTTGTATTTTTTTTTGAAAACATTAGATTTTATTAATTTACAGAACTTGAAGACCCCCTGGAAGTCAATGTGGATGTCCCTCCCGTTCCTTTCTCTGATTATTGTAAACTGCGCCCAGCATTGGGGCTTCTGGACGCTTATGACTGAGCTGCCTTCTTACATGCATCACATCATGAAAGTCAATATTGAAACAGTAAGTTGGTACCTTCATATACCTTTAGTTAGTATTAAGTTTATCAATCAGCTCACTAAACTGTACAGCTTTCCCCAAAAATAAGGCAAAATGCAGAAAGAATTCGCCTCTTCACCAGTTGTGTGCATCAGCTGATTGCCTGTATATAAGATAACATTTTTTATTGAGAAACTCTTAGGGGTTCCTTTGGAAAAGTTGTTCAGTTTTATGGAGAGAATCACCCCCTATAGTTTCGCTAACTAATCTAAAGTTACCTCATAGAATGTTAATACTATTTTCATGAGCGTGTTAGGCTCCATTTTTTATAAGTAAGTGGCCAAAAACTTGTCTAACTAACTCTGTTTTCAATGTTTTTAAAACCACTAAATGGTGCATTAATTGGGCTAAGGATTGTAGCCAATCAACAAAGTTCACCACTGATGGCAGTGATGATACATTGACATGCCTTTCAATGTAACAGAAATATTCGTATAATTTTTCTCATGGTCATGGTTAAGGTGCAACACCGCATGTGTAAGGTTAAGAATGAACTTGTATTATATTAACTTGTTACTTTGAGAGTACGTTGCTGAACCTCACTAATTGTTTCTAGACTGTCAATGCAACTGGATTTCACAGATCGTTAGACAGACAAAAATCTGAGATGAATTAATTTTAAATTTTTCAGGATGGTGTTATGTCAGCAATACCATATTTAGCAATGGTTGTTTTGGGTTTTCCTCTTGGCTTCCTAGTGGATCACATCATCAAGAGAAATTGGCTCAATGTCACTACTGTTCGAAAAATCTCAAATTCTATAGGTAAAACTACATAACATTTAAAACTTTCGTGATTTAAGCAAATATTCGTGTAACGACGGGATCAAAGGTAAAACCAAAAAATAAACGCGAAATTCGACCCTGTAAAACTACATATTTTATCGGCATTTTCTTCCATGTTTATGGAATTATTGGTATTATATGAAAATCATCTTGCTTTTATGAAATTTCCGGAACATAACTTTTCACAACTTCAGAGATATCCGCTCCGAAATGATTTTAAGGCTGGAATTTTAAAATTTTATGAGCACGTTACCGTTTGAAGTTTCCAGTGATGGGTTGTATATTCACAGAGAGAAAAAATAGTATAAGCATAACTTCGTACTTATATATTTTCGAAAAATAAAAATTGGAATTTTAAAACTGTTTCTTTTTTGTTGACTTGTAACCGAAAGGTTGCAGGTTCAAATCCTGGTCCGGGCCTTTACCGCTAAATTCGCCTTTTCAGATTTATGTATAGATTTTTCTTAATGATCATTTGCATTAGCGGTGAACGAAAACATCGTGATAAAACCCACATGTCTAAGAAAATTTGTTTCTGAAAGGCGCGCGGTACATCGACCCATGTTGGGCCAGTGTGGGAAACTGTGGCCTAAATCCCCTTCGTATTACGAAGGGAGACCCATGCCTCTCGGTAGGGATGTACGAGTATATGGGCTGATAAAAAATACTAAAGGAAATGGAAATAATTGACAGACAGACAGAGTTACTTTCGCATTTATAATATTATAGTAAGGATTGTAGCTTACCTTTAAGTTCTAACGAAGCCACATGCGCCTCGTCTTCATCCTCCTTCTCCATTCTCTTTTTGCGACATTTTTACTCTTCTATTTTGGCATTCTAAATCTTAATTCGAAATTAAACACTTCTAGCTGTCATTCGCTATGATGACAGACCCATCTGAGTTTCCGTCGCAGGCGCACGCCTGCTAATATTGTACTGATTTTTATATATTTGTAAACTAACATCAAAAGTTTAAGTGTATAATCTATTAAACGTATTTCCTGCTTAGTATTTGTTATTCCTTCATCGTGCTCCCGCAGCCAGCCGGAGCAAAGTCGTTCAATTATATCATGGAATAAGTTTATTTTTAACAAAACGGTTAATTTTGTGTCGTTTTTCACAGGACATTACGGACCTGCTATCGGGCTGGTCGGGTTGGTACTAGCACCTACTAACAACTTGGCAATATCAGTATTGATACTTGTCTTCACCATTGGTTGTAATGCTGGAACTTACACTGGATATCTGGTAATAAGCTAATTTACTATTTTTGTGCTTTCTTTTCAAGTAAAATTGTCAATTATGAGGTGAACTTGACTTATCTTGGTGTAAGAGTTTTAAGACCACCACCCTTTTGACTTGGTCTAACGACTACACTCTATCGACAACAGCAGTGAATGAGCGGTTAACGTTCCCTCCGCAGCACAGATATGATCTTAAAAAAATTTCACCATCCTATTAGGTTCCTTGCCCTGTGTTAGTTTCTAAAACTCATTATCAATTTCGAATTATAAGCGCCACAGGGATACAAACGCTTTGATGTACGTGTTGAAGCGATCCATCTTCTAATAATGCGACAACTTTGCACTCACGCAAATATACGCTAGTGTACAGAATTATAATTTTCATTGTGATTATAACACCGAAAGACATAACAACGTTCAAAATTTGTAGCGCTTGAAATAATTCAAGTACACTTAAGAGCCCCGCTTGCGCTATTTCAGAACGTATTTACTAAAATAATATCTGTAAGAAATCCTTTATGTTCCGCCCATTTAGTGTGGCGTAAGTTATTTTTAAGGATAACATTTAGTTTTGTCTCGTAAGATAACATTTTGGTAGTAAAATTCTGAAGTGCTGAAATAAAAAAAGTACGTTCAAATTCAACGCGCTGTTCAAGCTATTCGGCGGTCTAATGTGTCATTTTAAAGTGTAAGTCTATAGAACCTTTGTATGCCCATGGACTAATGGGTATACCTACCTATAGATGTCTGACAATCGCTACGCTAAGCATCATTTCATTACTCTTTCCGTAGTTCAATTATGTCATGAGTCATGAGAGATATCGTATATCATGGATTTTTCGATATATTTTGCTTATTTCTTACAACCACCTTGACAATCAACGCCATCTAGATAATATACTTATAACTAAATGCATAATGACTTTGCTTTGTTAGTTATAAAACTGTACTGCAGTAGCTTTGTCAGTGACGATATTTAAAATAGTTAGTTGAAAATGCAAGGTCATCCAGTTTTAATCAGTAATTTTGGAGCTACGATTTTTAGTAAGGCGATCATCCTCTATTAACTTGAGATACATTAGTCTACTAGCTTTCCGCTCGGGATTTCGTTCTCTTTGGAAATTGGGAAAATTATTAAGCATATATATTAATCCATTGCGTCAGCTACCTCCATACCAAATTTTATCAAAATTCGTCCAACCGTTTGAGCGTGAAAGAGTAACAAACATCCGTACATATCCATACAAATTTTCGCGTTTATAATATTAGTAAGGATAGTATGTCTCTTCATTTAAATTAAAAAAACAATTTATTGTATTTTAGCTGGTTCACGTGGACATGGCTCCCAACTTCGCAGGCACTATGATGGGAATCACCAACTGCTTTGCTAACCTCTTCTCCATCTTCGCATTGGTTGCTGCAGGATCGCTCATCAAAGACGCGGTAAGTTTTTGGTTCTTCTGTAATTCGGGTGCTAGGAAATTATTTGTCTTCATGAACGACGATTGTGTCTTGGATATTTACCGATTTAGATTTGGAATGAAACCGTTTTGTTCCACCAGTATCTACCTCTATGAAGTCAAATGAAAATAAAACTTATTTTGTTCTCAGATCTTTTACAATGCCTTAGTTAAAAATTACATTTCCTAATTTTTTTTAAACTTGTTGTACAAAATTTGAATTACCATTGCTTTCTATGTTCTCGGCTTCTAATATTACTATTAGATAGGAGGCAATCATTATCATCATGTCACTCGCAAGACGTCCACTGCTGGACATAGGCCTCCCCCAGGGATCCACTCGCATCCAGCGGCTTCCCGCAATCTTTATCAGATCGTTGGTCCACCTTGTGCTCTGCCTTCCTACGCTGCGCCTTCCGGTATGTGGTCGCCACTCGAGGACTTTTCTGCCCCAGCGGCCATCAGTCCTACGAGCAATGTGCCCTGCCCACTGCCACTTAAGGTTAGCAATTCTTTGGGCTATGTCAGTGACCTTAGTTCTCCTGCAGATTTCCTCATAGGAGGCAATGGTAATGCAATTTTGCCGTGCCGTTTTCGAATTATAAAAAGGCCCAATGTCTACTAAAACAAATTCCTTAGTTATTAATACTACAATTCAATAAGCAGTAGTTTCCTCTTTCAGAACAACGCCAGCGATTGGCACAGGGTGTTCATTCTATGCGCTATGATCTACACACTCGGAAATACCATATACGTCATCTTTGGCACTTCCAAATTACAACCCTGGAATGACAGCAAAAAATCTGACAGTCACAGTAAGTTTAATGGAGTAGTCATCATGTCAAACATTACTAAGTCAAAACTTAAATATTCTAAACTAGCTTTTTGCCCGGGACTTCATTCCGGTGGGAAAATTATATACTGAGCCTATGTTCATCAGAGACAATGTAGAATTCTAATGGTGAAAGAGTTTTTCAAATTTCGGTCCAATAGTTCCGGAGCCTATTCAATGCAAACAAACAAAAAATCAAATCTATTCTCTTTATAATATTAGTGTAGATTACTACGGGCTTGCGCCCTAGTCAAACAAACCGCCCCAAGTCTTACCCGGTGGGAAAGTGCCCATGACGCGCGCTGACGGCACTTCCACGTTGAATGAATATGTACTTGAAAGGAATACTTATAATATCTGAAAATAAAACTTTTAATTGGTTATAAAAATGTTTTGATATTCATTAATTCAAATGTAATGTGAATAAGCGATACACTTTTCGTAAAAGTCTTAACTTTCAACAATTTTTTTCAAGTTTTGGAATATTATGTAAATTTATGTCTCAAATAATATACTTTGTATCAATATTTTTTTCAAATGGGTTCTTACTTTTAAACTAACCAATTTGTTTAAACAAACTCATATAAAATAAAAATTGTGGTAGGAACCCTTACTTAGGTTCCTATCACCTAACAATATATTAGTATCTTTTTTTACACACGTATTCTTCAAATTAATCCATTATCAAAGCGGTATATTTGACAAGAAATAAGTAAATTCTAAAAAATTGCCAAATTATTGAGTTTTCTGCTATGTATAAATATGAAACTAGTAAGTACTGTACGATGTGATTGGAGCAAAATATGTTTCATTTCTTCAATACTTTTGATTATTTTTCACATTCAGCGGCGCTTTATCAACAAAATGTAATAAAATTCTTTGTTTCAGAT
Organism: Aproaerema taeniolella; assembly: GCA_949987775.1. Classification (NCBI taxonomy): domain Eukaryota; kingdom Metazoa; phylum Arthropoda; class Insecta; order Lepidoptera; family Gelechiidae; genus Aproaerema; species Aproaerema taeniolella. The sequence continues at coordinate 20,338,701 of OX465254.1, read as the reverse complement.
GCCGATGAACATAATAAAGAAGGTAAATGAAAACCTTGGTGTACTATATTAAGAAATATGTTTTATATCTGAGAATAAAGAGAACGGCAGTATTTTCCTGAGGCACTTGTGACAGAGGGAAGGTTGGAAAGACTGCAACAGGTTTCATAGAGCCAGAAATTGATTAGGTAAAAAAACTGGGAGTAAAAAAACCAAATTATGCCCGTTGTCTACTGTTTCCAGGCGTACATAAAAGTTAGTAAGTGGGATGCGAGAGTTTTGCTGTATTATGGGCAAAAGGCTGGCAACCTCACGCCACTTACATCATATTTCATCTTACAAGCCTCTGAATTTATGTCAAACGTGGCATCAAGTGGTTTTGAAACCACTGATGCTGTGTCTACCCCAATAGGGGCATATGCGTGTATGTATGTTAATTGATTTAGACGACTTTTTCATGTTAATAAATTAACGGGAGGATATATAGTTTATTTATGTCTTCACCTACTATCCCTTTTCTCAACTTCTTACTTCTTTTCTTAACTTCAAATGATTTCACTTTAGTTTAATGCAGTGAGGGATACAATAGATCAGGTTTACAAGAAACAAACCAGACTAAAAACTTACATTACCATCTATTTTAGAGTTACAAAAATCTAGAAAGGTCCGATTTTTAAATTATATCAAGGAAACGTAGTGATTTTGTTAAAGCGTATTTCAATTGACCTTCATAGGAAATATTTGAGGAAACATCCGTGCCCCTTATTGGAAACATATATCGTCTGATGATATTACAGATATGTCACAGATCACAGATTGTTGCAATTATCAAGTAAATAGTAAAATCTAATTTCATTAATTTCAGACATTGAAGCTCAGAACATGGACAAATGTAATACTCTAGAAGCACAAGTCTTAGAAGAGCTACAGAGCAGAATAAAGAAGAAAGAAGTCAGTAAAGAAAATGACAACGCAGAAGACACTGCCGAACCACCTAGAACAAATAGTGACGAAACAATACCCGTAGAGCCTGACAAAAATGTAGCAGTAGAAGTTCCTAACGAAAGAAAAAAATCTTCAAAATTAAATTTCAAAATCGATCCCGATAAAACAGCTGATTGTTTCTTAGTTTAATTTGTTTTAGTAGAACAAGATAAGAATGGAGTTTCGAAATAAAATGACTGAAATAAATCACTTTCTATTTATTTAAATACTCTGAATAATGTATTATCAGAACGTAAGTGGTCAAATTATTATTGATAGCGGGTCATAAAGTTACCGAGTTCGATCCCCAATGTTGCCATGTACCTAGGACGCATTTTCTGAGTTATGTACTTTAGTTTTACACTAGCCGATGCTTTTACGGTGAGAGAAAACATCGTGATGAAACTTGCACATTCAGGCGACTGAATGTGTTACTACGATCCAATCCGGTCAGGTCCCTTGTTGGCAGAGTTACGGAGTTCAAATGGCATGATATAGTCAGGGTGCGCTTGACCCTGATCCAGCATTTGGCAGGTTAAAGTTATTTAACGCTACACACTCAAAGACCCACACTAAGGTTTTCCCTTGTGTCGTAAGTCCCTCGGAACATACATAAAGACACACAAACACCAATGATCCAAGAACAAACATCTGCATTTTACACAAATATTTGCCCCGAATTATAACTGATTGTATTATTTTTACGCACTTCCTATTTTTTTAATTCAAAGGAATGTAGAAACATTTATGTCATATTTTGTTCTTTAATTAAAACATGTTATTAATTACTTGGTCCAAAACATTAACACATAATAATACCAGCTCTATTACTGCTTAGATGTTATCACGATCCAAATTACTGATCATTACCGTAACGTTCACTCTAATATTTTGTTAAGGTGAAATACCTGTTTTAAAACGTCTGGTTTTACAATTACAGAACTAAATTATCAATGCTCATTGTTTATGACGCTCATTCATTTTTAGTCGAGAAAAAACCTTGAGTGAACAATGAATGTCGTGTCAGGAGTGTCGATAACTGTGTCAGGTGTAAACTTTTCTTATCAGTTCGATGTGTTTTTCTTACGAGCCGATCGACAGTGCTATAATGTGCCACTCAAGAACTCTTATTTGACGAAGTACTTGTATCTTTTGACAATGATCTTGTTGAAAAATAAATAGATCTATTCACACTAGTTTTTGATATAGAAAAAAATACCAAGCGGAACTAATGTGACGCTATCAACAACTTCGATAGTTATTTTTTTTTTTAGAATTTAAAATTGGTTAATTACTTCTACAAGTGAGTTTTAGTGAATTCAATAAGAAATGGATGTGCAAGAAGAAAAAGGCAAAAAACTTAGTAAGTTTTTAAGTTTTCCAATTGATGTCTTATCAATACTTGCTAACATGTGATTGCGGTTTTTAATTAAGAATTTATTATGGCGATGTAATACTAGTAATAGCATTTTACACTTATGAGTAGAATAAAGAGTTTTATTTTTAATTAATCAATTTTTAAATTAATATTCTTTTTCTTCTATAAATTAATAAATCAGACTAATTATTTAATATCTCCTCGTGTATAACGTGATAGACAATACATCCTCTCACTTTCTTATGTAACTATAGATATGATGTATGTTAATGTCACCATAACATTGACAAACACGTAATATTGTAATTTGACTAAGGATTATAAACTATTAGCTTTCTACCTAATAGTTTATAATCCTTACTTAATGGACTACAGGTTACACCGTGCCCAAGCCCAATTGTGGGATTAAATGTAACCTATGTCCTTTCCCAGGCTCTAATCTACCTCTGTACCAAATTTCATCATAATCGGCTCAGTAGTTTAGGCGTGAAAGATGGACAAACAGAGTTACTTTCGCATTTATAATATTAAGTAAGGATAAATCAATACTTTTTTGTAGAATTCAAAGACTATTCATATTTAATCTTCTCGTGTATGATAACATGATAGACAAGACATCCTCTGACTTTCTTATGTAACTATAGATTAGATGTATACAGGGTGTAAAAGACATCTTAGCAAATACTTAAATGGTGGAATCTACCTATAATTATCATCCGCTATAAGTAATTATTTTTTCCCGGAAATGTCATGTTAAGGAGTTTTCATTATTTACATACTTTGGCGCTACGCAACGTATCGCAAAACCGCACCCCGCGATATACATTGCTGTTTTTCGTGTTTTACGTTGTTATGATTGTTTTTTATTGCAAAATGGAGTGTATTCGATTAAATAATAAAAAAATAAACAGAAAATATATATTTAAAAAAATCGGAGAAAAATTCCACTGGAAAATCATTCAGAATGTTTGTCTGAGTCCATGTCTGAGTCTAGGGTTTCAGTTTTTGCTAAGCTGTCTTTTACACCCTGTATGTCTCCGTAAAATTGTCAAACCCCCAATACTGTAATTTTATAGATTATAAACTCTCTGTACTTTGTGATTTTTCACAGCGACGCACTTTTAACTAACTTTCGATAATTTTACTAGGCGAATTATAATATCGAGGAATGGGCTATGTGCAAAATTTTTAAAATAATTTTATTTTTTTATTTTAAGCAGGCTTAAGGTCCCATATTCAAATAAAAAATATATCAAATAATTTTGATCATAGACATAAAAATAATTAATTTTTAAAATTTTGGTTACGATTTGTTGCTTATTACAGCATTCTACAGATTAACTCCTTTGCCAAAGTAAAAAAAAAAAAGATTGACAGTTGGTTGACATATAACCTATACCGTTGCGTTTTTGAGTTTAAGTTCAACATTTAAGTTTCAATCACAGATTAACTAGAGATACGTTTCAATGTACTTACGTTTAAATGATCCTCACAGCATTTTACACCAACTTTCTTTCAATTCCTTTGGAATGGTAACAAACGTCAAATCTGGTGAGTTAATGTCAGTGTTTGAACAAAGAGGTATAAAACATTTTTTGGTTCTCTCCACCGCTGTAACTCGTCAGATGCCATGTTGAGTAGCAAAGCCTGCTGCGCTGTCGTTATTAGTATTATTCCACAAATCCGAAGAGTATTAATCACTATCGTTGAAGCAGTTCTCGGAGTCCGGTATGAATAAGGTGTAGTCGTGAGAAAATCAGTCAAAATCTAGCACTACAAGTCCGTGCATAGTTAAATCGTAATCCGGTATGCGGTAGCAGTAAAAGACAACTGTAACACCACCGTGCTGCCACCTGCCGCCGTCAGCCGACAACCGCCTTGCCGCCACAGCCCCTCCGCCCAGCAGCGCCATCTAGCCGAGTCAAGCCAGCCTCGTGGAGGGGGTGTCGGCCGCCAGCCAGCCTATATAAGCCCGTGCACAGTCATTTGCCCACTTTTTCCTGTACTGTCAATAGATAAGGAGAAACTCTGTTCGTCGATTTACTGACAAAATTAAATCAGTCGATTCGCCAACCTGCTTTCATTTCTGAATTCCCTATTATAATTCAGAAGTGGGATAGAAGACCCACGATGAAACCTCGAGGCTTGGGAGTCCCTAAACGCCCACGACCTCCAGAATGGGAAGAAGAATCGCTGCTAGACTCTGCTGACGACGACGGCCGATCCACCCCACCTGCAAGGAAACTTTTAAGAGGCCTCCTGGCGCAGGAGGTAGAAAGGGCTTTTGAAGAGCTTCAAGACGAAATACCTTCCACGTCTCGCCCTAAAGGACACCGCACCGCATCCTTGATACCAGATTTTGACCCAGAAAATGAAGACTGTACCGTGCAAACGTGGCTTAAGAAAATAGATCAACTGGGTGAAATTCACAAATGGGACGAGAAAACCAAATCATTCTACCTGCAGGATAAGCTAAAAGGTCAAGCTCGGAAATGGTACAACCGATTAGAAGAGTACGATTTTTCATGGGAAGAGTGGAAGGAAATGCTCTTACGCGCTTTTCCTAAGCACAGGGATTATGCAAGCTCATTGGAAGAGATGCTTTCAAGGAAGAAATTACCAAACGAAAGCATGACCAAGTATTTTCAAGAGAAATCCGCCATGTGCTTCCGGTGCAAACTTTCGGACGCCGCAACTATTTCCTGCATTATTCGCGGCCTACCGTCTACTCTGCAATCAAACGCCAGAGCTTTCCAATGCGAACGACCCCATGAGCTTTATGAAGGTTTTCTATCCGCATTGGATGACTATCGTACACCGACATCATTTGAATCGAAATCCGTGACCAAGGATCCTTCACGTCAAGCTCCAGAGAGAAGGACGCCTATAAATGTGGAAACCGACCCTTGTCCAAGATGTAAGAAAACCGGGCACCTGCTACGAAATTGCCAGCTGCCAGACCAACGATCTTGCTACAAATGCGGCGCTCAAGGTCACATTGCGTCCCGTTGCCCCAAGGCTTCCAAACCACCGAACGCGGACGCCGGTAGTTTCAAGGAAATAAAACTAATCCAAAGCTATAACGATGTATATAAAAAGACCGCCAAGGTTAACGGCACCTACGTAAAATCATATGTGGATACAGGGAGCCAGGTCAACGTACTCACGACTGAGGTAGCTAAATTATTGGATTTGAATGTAAAGCCATCAAGCGTCATACTAAAGGGCTTTGCTGGCGATAGCGTGGCATGCCAAGGAGAAGTACAGTTTCAGCTTCAGATCGATGGTTTACACTTGAACTGCACGGCCTACTTAACTAACTTCAAGATGAACGGCATCAACCTACTAATCGGACAACCTGTTATAAATGGTGAAGGTATGTCGCTTACTGTGCAAAATGGCACGGCTGTACTCCGACGAGATGAAGACTTTTTGAATCGTATGGATATAGCTGAAGGCACAGAACGGTACAAAGTATTGACTACAACAAAAGAAACCCTGCCACCGGGTGCCTCAATCATAAGAGTCTGTATACTGGGGAACGAACAGGGTAACAACGTTGTCACTCCTGCTCGACACTTCGATCTACTCGGCGTGACCTACTCGCTGCCATCCACCCTCCTCTGCGGCAGCGAAGGCTACTTGAAGGTGGTCAACACTGGAGCCAAGGACATCGAGTGGGAGGAGGGCACCGTCCTGCTGCGTGCCGAGAACTGCGACGAGACGCCAGCCGATGAACAGGTCAGAGCCAATGCCATATATTTGTCATTCTTAGCCCAATGTGTTAGCCTTAGCCCTGCCAGCGTCGATAAGCTTAAAATAGGGGGTTTAGACGTAGATAAAATAGACGTAGGGCCGATAAGTAGCGAAGAACATGCACAGCTGGTCAACCTGCTTTCCGAGTATAGGGATTGTTTTGCTCGCAATACAAAGGACCTAGGATGTTCTAATCTCGTACACATGCCTATCAAACTGACCAGTGATCAGCCAATACACTACAGACCCTATAGGTTATCTCACAGCGAACAAGAAGTAGTTAAAAATAAAATTGCAGAGCTTTTGGACGCAGGAATCGTTAGAGAATCGGAATCTAGCTACGCATCCCCGGTTATTCTAGTAAAGAAAAAAAATGGAGATAGCCGTCTTTGTGTAGACTATAGGGCCCTAAACGCAATTACCGTACGCGATCGGTATCCACTTCCCAACATAGATGATCAGGTTTCTAAGTTAGCCGGTAAGACGTATTTCACAAGTTTAGACATGGCTCAAAGCTATCACCAGGTCCGTATTTGCCCTGAAGACACACACAAAACTGCATTTGTTACTCCGCAGGGCCATTATGAATATACCCGCGTACCCTTTGGCCTTGCTAATGCGCCGTCTGTATTCATGCGTTTAATAAATAAAGTAGTTGAATCGTTACGATTAGACTCTAAAACTGCGGGTAAAAACTCGGAAAATAACCCCGAGATATTGGCCTTCCTTGACGACCTACTTTTGCCGTCGTACGACGTCCAATCAGGAATCGAACTGCTTGAAAGGGTACTAGATAAATTAAAATGCGAAAACTTAAAACTAAATATTAAAAAATGCTCGTTTCTACAAACCGAAGTAACATACTTAGGTCATAAAATTTCCTGCAATAGCATACAGCCGGGTGAATTTAAATTGGCAGCAGTAGAACAATTTCCTACACCGAGCAATCTGCACGAATTGCGCCAGTTTATAGGTTTATGCAGCTATTTCCGAAAGTTCATCTTTAATTTTGCCGTTATCGCACGGCCACTCACTGAACTGACTAAGAAAAACAGTCAGTGGATTTGGGGTGAAGCACAAATAAATAGTTTCGAACAGCTTAAAATCAAACTCTGTAGCAAACCGGTGCTTGCTATTTATGACCCGACACTGCCTATTGAAATCCACACGGATGCATGCAAACTGGGCATTGCTGGCATACTAATGCAACAACAGAAAGATAGCACTATTCGACCCGTTATGTATTTCAGCCGTGTAACCACTAGGGAAGAAAGCGTTTATCATAGTTATGAACTCGAAACACTGGCGGTAGTTGAATCTCTGCGCAGGTTCCGTGTCTATGTTTACGGCAAACATGTTAGAGTTGTGACAGACTGTACTGCCGTTCGCGCGACATTAACCAAACGCGATTTAGTCCCACGAATAGCTAGGTGGTGGCTCTCTATTCAAGATTTCGACATTAGCATAGACTATAGACCGGGAGAACGAATGAAGCACGTAGACGCCTTAAGCCGAAACCCTGTAGGTGTATCCGAACATTCAATTTTTCCGAAATCTACCATAGACAACTTAGACTCTGTAAATGTCAATCGTTTAGAGGTTGAGGATTGGTTTTTCACAATTCAGCGTCAGGACGAAAAATTAAATCGCCTAATTGAGCTATTAAATAGTAACTGCAGTGACCGTGATATTACAAATAATTACGCCTTGATTGCCAACAGACTGTATCGCAAAACTTTACATGGCAATCGGCTAGCGGTTCCATCGTTAGCTCGTTGGAAGATTTTACAAATGCACCACGACGACGTCGGTCACATAGGTTACAGCAGGTGCTTAGAGCTGATTAAAGGTACATTTTGGTTTCCTAAAATGACTAGGTTCATAAAAAAATATGTTTCGAGCTGCCTACATTGTGCGTATGGGAAGGGTGAATACGGAAAGAAAGAGGGCCACTTGCATCCAATACCCAAGCCTACTGAACCAATGAAAATGATTCATGTCGATCATCTCGGCCCCTTCTGTAGGACAAAAAAAGGATATCGGTATATGTTAGTAGTGACAGACGCCTTCTCAAAATTCGTGATTGCAGAACCTACTCGTACTGTAAATTCGATCGAAACAATTAGAGTATTACGGAAAATATTCAGCTTGTTTGGTTGTCCTGAGCGTTTAGTGTCTGATCATGGTAAGGCATTCACCAGTCGGAACTTCAAAAGATTTGTAAATGATAAGCAGTTTAGGCACACTTTATGTACTATCGCTTGTCCACGCGCCAATGGGCAGGTTGAGCGCACAAATCGAACAATTTTAGACGCATTGAGAGCTACTGAACCTAGTGAAGCCGGAAACAACTGGGATAATAGCCTATCAAATGTTGTGTGGGGTATCAACAATACTGTCAATGCAACTACTGGACAAAAGCCGTTTGAACTAATGTTTGCTCATTCTAGCCGATCTGTGTGTGATGTGTCCATGCCTGGTAGTATAACTGAACCTGTGCAATCGCGGCGTGCTCGCGCTGCCGCCCAGATTAGAAAGGCCAGTGACAGGATGAAAAAGCAGTTTGACAAAAGGCGGAAGCCTAGCAAAGTTTATAAGAAAGGAGATTATGTCCTTTGGAGGCAGGCCCCGGTCTCTAGTGCTAGTAAAGTCAATACAAAATTGGATGACTTATATTCAGGCCCCTATATAGTCATTAAGGTCCTAGGGAAAGATCGTTACAAAATTCGGAGCATAAAAGGTCTCAGAGGGTATAAAAAGTTCACTGGCTTGGTAGCCGCCGATGCCATTCGCCCTTATCAAAGTGTGGCTCCCATGACAGACAGCGGTAGTAGCTCTGATGAGCAATTGGAGACTGAGGACCTCATTGACCTCCTAGAAAGCTAGATTTCCAGCTTAAATTGCCTATTTGCCCTTTTCTAAATCTATTCATGTTCCCCATTGCGGGAGCAATCGTTGTTTCAGGATGGTCGAACTGTAACACCACCGTGCTGCCACCTGCCGCCGTCAGCCGACAACCGCCTTGCCGCCACAGCCCCTCCGCCCAGCAGCGCCATCTAGCCGAGTCAAGCCAGCCTCGTGGAGGGGGTGTCGGCCGCCAGCCAGCCTATATAAGCCCGTGCACAGTCATTTGCCCACTTTTTCCTGTACTGTCAATAGATAAGGAGAAACTCTGTTCGTCGATTTACTGACAAAATTAAATCAGTCGATTCGCCAACCTGCTTTCATTTCTGAATTCCCTATTATACTTCAGAAAAAATTAACCAAAAGCAAAAATAAAACTCAAAAACAAACAACCAAATACAAAATGAAATAGGTTATGTTTTTTTTATTGACAGCTTGGCAAAGACACGATTGTATAATGCCGTATTTATAATTAGTTTACCCTACTGAGAAACTTTTAATTATTATATTTTTATTTCAAAAGATAGATTTTTTATATATTTTCTTTTAGGAAACGGGACCTTATTCCTTTATGTTAAATAAAAAATTAAACGAAATTAAAAATATTTTTAAAATGTCGTACATAGCCCATTGTAATATTACGGTTTTTACAATTTTCCGATGACATATATAAACATTATTAATTAAACGTTTTTTTTATTTTATGTAGCCCAAAATATGTCGTGCTGTTGGGCAAAGGCCTTTCCTTCAATCTGCCATAATGTTATATTCTGCACCACAAACTCACAGTTGTTATCGTAGGCGTCAAGATCATTAAGTTATCTTCTGCACGGTCTGCCTTCGCAACTGCTTCCATTTATGATTACAATCTTCTTCTTGTCGTGTAGGTATGGTCAAGTGTGTGGTCAACTTAGCTAACCCTGATTTCAGAGTTTTCAATTCGTGAAATGGCCTCTGACTTGGTTTTAACGACTGTAGTCAATTGACAACGTGCCCTCCGAAGTAAGAAAACTCTCGTGATAAATTGCCACTTTGGTCATCCATCAGGTTCCCTGTCTCTGTGTACGTTGCTTAACCTCACTAATCGGTTGAGATCAGAGAGCGCCGCAGATTACAATATTATATTGTGTGAAAAATCGGTCAGCATATTACATTACAAAACCTGAAATATATCCTCCAAACCCGTCATCTCGTTATCTCCAAATTACGCAATTAAACGGAAACGCGCTGGTCATAAACTGTCTCTGTGGTCATGCAGAATTGCCCAGAAAAAGTCGCTGCAGATACAGTGTGGAAATTAGGGTGACATTTGATCGGACAGCTACCAGGCGGGGGTCTTGACCTGCAGGCCGAGTACGGTAGTGAAAGCGCCGCGACAACACCGCGGTCCTACGTCAAAATGTCAACATTGACAACGCCATAGGGCGAGCAAGCATTTGCGCGGGACCCTCGCGCAATCAAAGTGAAGTTTCAGCGTAAGCTGAACGCGAGTTTGTCGTTATCGTGCTAGAGCTGCAGATATGCTTGTATTCGTGCATGTGACCAAATAAATGGGCATTTATTTTAATTAGCCAATTATTTAAATTAGGGTTTCTTTGCCACATAGATAATCTGGTATAAATAGTTTTCTTATCTCAATTAGACAGAGAGGGAAATACAAAACGGTGACGTCATAGTTGAGTACCGCCATATAAATTCCATACAAATATTTGATGTTGATTGGCGATTAAGTTTTTTTTATTTATTGACTAATTTCATTTCGATTTCTGTTATTATTTGTTTACTACCCGACTGCGCGACGCTAAGGAGGGTAATGTGTTTATCAGTCTATGTGTGTATGTATGTATGTTTGTACCTTTGCGGTACTATTCAGACCAAACGAGTGGGCCGATTTTGATAAATGATACGTCGTTGGATTCGTCATAATGGCGCAAATTTCATAAAAAGTATAAAAAAGTTGTAAAATCAAAATGACCGATTTTGGACGCCATAACGTGGAAAAGAAAAAATGAAAATCGACAAACTATGTCAAATAAGGTATCGTTAAATAGGTATTAAAAATCATGTATAAGTTTCTCATATCGTTTTTCAATCAGAATTACCGTTTAGGATCTATAACGATTTAAAGTTACATAATATGAGAATGAGAGGGTGTTTTGTCAATCATGCAGCAGATATTTTTACAATTTTATTGTCTTTGAAATCTATGAAAAAGTATTGATTCATGTTTTATTTTATAATAACATTTCTTTAAATTGTGATTCCTGATATGAGGTAAATAGTATAATAGTTTTATTTATTTATTAAAAATGGGTTCGCTCTTGACCACAATCTAGCTTAGAGCAAAGGCGTGGTCGAGGATGTAGCGAGCTCACCCAGAAGAAGCCTATTCACTCGAACTTTAAAGATATTTGGGTTGTATGAACTCGGAAGTACAGACGCCGGCAGGGAATTCCACTCCCTGGCAGTTTTATTAATTTACACACGGCAGCACATCACACTTTACATGCTGATATCGATGCCCCTACGTCATTCGTGATAGCGCCAGCTTTTGTAGTGCAAATAGTGCTGACGTGCTGCTATCAGTACTTATAAAGCTATAGCATCCCACTCGGGACTTCGTTCCCGAGGGAATCCGGAAAAATTATATAGCCTATTATAGTATACTAAAATGAAATTTTTTTCAAATCGGTTAAATAGTTTTGGAGCCTATATTCAATGCCACCCAACAATAAAAAAAATTCTCTTTATAATAATACTAGTTTTCCGCGCGCAACTCCGCCCGCGTGGACTACAGGTTATATTGTGCCCAGCTGTTAGCCTATCTATAGCATTCCTCAAGGTATAATCTACCTATATACCAAATTTCATCTAAATCGGTTCGGTAGTTTAGGCGTCAAAGCACAACAAACAAACAAACTTACATTCACATTTATCATATTAGTAAGGATTAGTATAGATAAATGTGAACCCAATTCGAAATGTTTCAGCGTACGGGCTAGGCTTCCGTCACGTTCAGACCCTGATGCTGTTCATCGCCATGGTGCTTGCCTTTGCCATGAGAGCCAACATGAGCGTGGCCATTGTCGCCATGACAGACGACACTCAAGACAATGTGAGACAATTTGGAGTTTTATATTTTTGAAACGCTTCACCACGTAAGGGATATTCACAAATAATTTGTAGGGAAAGAAAAATATTTGGTGCGAATGGGACTTGAACCCATCAACCCAGGACTGGATCTCCTGGTGCTCTAACCAACTGAGCTATCGTTCCCTCAAGTAAAAATACAAAATTTCTCATTTATTACATTGGAGTTTATTTTTAACCGACTTCAAAAAAAGGAGGAGGTTCTCAATTCGACTGTATTTTATTTTTTTGTATATTTGTTATGCGATTACTCCGGCAATTATAAACCGATTTGAATAATTATTTTTTTATTTGGTAGGTCATACGTCAGAGGTGGTCCCATTGTCACCAGGTCAGGATTTGATGATGGGATCCTGGGGAAATCGAGGGAAACCCTCAAATTTTGTAGGCATATACACTGTTTATCAGAAATTATCTTAATCTATGTAGATTTTTGCATCTAATGGTCACCATCTGATGTTGCTGAGCTGATGATGAAGCTGATGATGAATGGTTTAGGAGTATGGGATCTCTGTAACAAAATTATTTGGGATTGAAGTCGATGACTCTTACGTTTATGACGTGGAAAATTATATTTATTGAAGACAACAAACAACTGTACAATAAATTAATATTAAAGTTTATGTATTTGTATGTATTTGATATTTGTACAGAGAACCGCACATCAGGTTACCATACGCGTGAACTCTGTGATGTTATGATTATAACGATTTTGTAGGTTTACCACGTATGAGGTAGCCTTTTAGATCCCACATTAGAAAAAAACGATGTTTTCATTTATCTAGAAGAACACGATAATCTACAATAATTAGACTAAAAAAATTATAATAATTTTGTAATAAGACATGAAAAATTGAAGTTGAGTTTCAGCATAAATATATTGTTTTAGCAGCCGTAAAGGAGGTTCTCGATTACGATGTTTATATTTATTTTAGTAAACGCTGCCAATAACCTTTAACTGTGATGATTTGTTTAGATTTCCTTAACAACATTATTTTGATCATCAATATTCGTTATATTTCCAGTCCTTCGATTGGAGTATCCAAACTCAGAGCGTGATCCTCTCCTCGTTCTTTTGGGGCTACGTGGTCCTCCAGATCCCGGCCGGGGAGCTCGCGGCCAGGTTTGGAGGGAAACTGCTCATCACCATGCTAGTGACTGTCAACTCCATCGTCAGCATCTTTGTTCCCGTTGGCTCCTACTACGTAAGCATTAGTTACATAATTTTAACCCGCAAGTAGTCGCGCATGGGTCGAAAGGACCCTGTGCTACAAAAATCAGATGGTAACTTTTTAATATTTTGGAATTTCGCGCCGCCGCGTCCAGTACCTTTAGACAACACTATAACGCATCCGCGCGCCCCACCACGGTCAGTTCGCCCGACGCGTTGTAGCAGCAGACACGTGCAAAGTGAGTAAGGGTCGTTTCGACCCGGGTGCGACTGTTTGTGTAAGTAAAATTAATCATAATTTTATACAAGTATATGTTTTATAGCATGACGGGAAGGAGTTTAAATGACTTGCAAATTGAAGAATTGTTAGCTGAGGATGAAATATTGGGTGAGACTACTTCAGAAATTGAAGATAATCTGGAGGTAGTTGATGAAAATACGGACTCCAGCCTAAGTTGTGACGATGAAGATCCTGTGCGTTTGTCTTCTGCGTCAGCACTAGCGTCTTCTGCGTCAGCACCTGCGTCTTCTGCGCCAGCACCTGCGTCTTCTGCGCTAACATCTGACCGGCCTGATTTATTAGATGTACCGTTATTACATCTGCGTCGAGGATATTACACTGGCAGAAACGGTGTTACACAGTGGAATATTGAAGAACCTCCAAGAAATGTCCGCACACGAAGTCATAATATTGTAACTTTGTGCATTTTTTGTTTGTGCATTTTTTGCTTCATGTGCCGGGACCGGTACATGAAGCAAAAAATGCACAAACTCCTTTAGACTGTTGGACTCTCATGTTTCCAGAGGGTTTATTGGCTCAAATTGTTTGCTTCACCAATATATACATCGCAAATATACAAGGAAATTTTCAATGAGAAAGAGACTGTTTACCTACATCTGTGATAGAGGTACAAGCGTTATTTGGGCTGCTTTATTATGCCGGCCGACTTCGCGGTGCTCACTTGAATACCAAAGATTTGTGGGCTACTGATGGCACTGGATCAGATATTTTTATAGCTACTATGTCTCGGCAGCGGTTCCATTTTTTACTACGGTGTCTAAGATTTGATAACCTGCACACTCGAGAAGATAGAAGGCAGACTGACAAGCTCGCACCTATAAGAGAGATTTTTACGGAATTCGTTGCTAACATACAAAAACATTACTCACTGGGAGCAAACGTGACAATTGATGAGAAACTTGAGCCATTTCGAGGTCGTTGTCCGTTTCGACAATACATACCTAGCAAACCTGCAAAATATGGTATTAAAATATTTGTAATGGCAGACTCGAGAACTTTTTACACCAGTCGAATGGAAGTTTATGTCGGAACGCAGAATGCAGGACCATTCACTATAAGCAATTCTCCTTTAGATGTTGTAAAACGAATGGTTGACCAAATCAAAAATACTCATCGCAACGTCGTAATGGATAACTGGTTCACCAGTTTTCCATTGCTGAGAGAATTACTCGAAGACTATGGTCTGACTGCTTTAGGAACTCTTCGTAAAAATAAAGCAGAAATTCCGCCAGCTTTCGTAAATACAAGGGGACGCGAAGCAAACACTTCTTTCTTTGGTTTCCAACCCGAACGTACATTGCTTTCGTATGTTCCAAGACAAGGCAAAGTGGTTCTACTGGCTTCAACGATGCACCATGATTCAAAAATAAACCAGGACACAGGAGAGAAGCGCAAGCCAGAAATGATCACTGATTATAACATGCACAAATGTGGAGTAGACGTCGTAGACGAAATGTGTGGTACGTATTCAGTTTCAAGGACAAGCAAACGATGGCCGCTAACAATATTTTTTGGTCTGATGAATGTTGGCGCTATAAACGCATATATAATTTATAAGGAAAACATGGTCCGATTGCAAACAGAAATCATTGCGAGAAGAGATTTTTTGAAGGAGCTTGCTTTGGTCTTGGTGAAGCCGCAAATTCGATTTAGGTCCACTATTAGCCAATTGCCCAGGCATGTTCAGACTCGAATTGGCAATGTTCTAAGTGGCGAAGAAAATGTCGAGCAACCAACGGCGTCACTTACAGGTCGTGCCCGTACAAGAGGGATAGGAAGACTAAAACATCATGCCAATATTGTCAGATTCCTATTTGTAGAGAGCACACCAAATTCGTATGTGATAATTGCGAAAACCGTCTAAGAGACGCATCCCAATAGACACGTAATTGTAAGTGGTCATAATTTGTTTCCTAAAATATGGGTCATGTTTCAGTTGATTTTCCAAAAAAACTTTACACGCTAAGTGAATTATTTTACGAATATCTAGAAGAATGTTGTTTAGTTTCTAAAATAAAACATAATATGTTAATATCTAATTTAAAATTTTTGTAGAAATGTTAATTATGTTCCCTACCTCAAAAAATATGAGACTGAAAGAAGATCTCAAACTTCTTATAATTTTGTTACTTATTCTAAGAAAATAAATAAAAACTTTATCTCGATATAGTGTTTTATTAGTATTCTTTAAGTTTATTTTAAAAAAAGGCTCAAAAATTATCAAATTACTTATATATACAAAATTGAAGTATAGGGTCTTTTACACCCAGTGCGACTGCCCCTGTTGCAAATCAAGGCTCGAGTCCTCCCGGGTTAAGCAAATATGTACACCTAATGAGTGACCAAAATGGCAATTTATGAAGAGAGTTTCCGTTCCTCGAAAGACGCGTTAAGCCGGTGGTCCCGGCTGTTGTTGATTGACTACATAACAAATAACAGTCACTAAAACCAAGTCAGAGGCCATTTGGCGGTTTAAAAACTCTTGACACCAGGGTTAGTCAAGTTCGTCACTTGACTACATCTACACGATAAAAAGAAGACCTAAATAATTGGCTTTACTTAGGTTTACCACGTATATTTTATACCTAGCCGTGCTATTGTCGGTGGAGTGAACGTGTCATACCTCTATCCTCCACTAGTGTCGCACCTCTATCCGATTACCTTTCGATAGCGAGGAAGACCTCAGTCTTCCACGATTAACTTACTAATTTAACTAAAGTCGACGACTGCTTCAAAACTATGTTAGCAAATAACTTTTTATCAATCAGGGTGGCTGGCAGTTAGTGTGTGCTTGTCGAGTGGTGCAGGGCTTGTCTCAGGGTTTCCTTAATCCAGCGATGCACAATCTCATCGGCAAGTGGGTTCCTATCGAGGAAAAAAGCAGATTGGGTACTTGGATATACGCCGGTGAGCCATTATACCTAGCTCTTTTAATATATTTATTAGTATTAAAAGTAAAACATCTTGTTATGTTTGGTAACTTTGAATTAGTTCGCAAAAATTGAAGAAGTAAATCAACCCAGGAAACCGAACAATTTTCCCCAAGGAACAGGTTGTTTGCTGTTCCATACAACTTGTGCAAACAATTACTTTTATATGTTTTTATATAACTTTATATAGGTTTATTGAAGAAAGTTGTTCAGATTCATGTGGGAAATCAGTCCCTGAATTTTTGCAAACTAATTTAAAGTCATTCCATTTTAGTAGACAACAATATTTTTGTTGGTAATGAGCATGAGCAATGAGCTAGACTTGTAATCCGAAGGTCGCAGGTTCAAATCCTGGTGTGGGCCTTTACCACTAAATTCGTCTTTTTGGATTTATTTACGGATTTCTAATTATCACTTGCTCAACGGTGAAGGAAAACATCGTGATGAAACCCTCCCGTCCAAGAAAGTTCATTTTCGAAAGACGAGCGGTCCACCAACCCGCATTGGGCCAGCGTGGTGGACTACGGCCAAAATCCCCTTCGTGTTTCGAAGGAAGGCCCGTGCCCCTCGGTGGGGACGTATATGGGCTGGTAAGAATATTTTTGCAAAAAAGTGTTTCTACAGGGTGAAATTGAAATCATTCGACAAACTTTGAGGGATGAATCTACCCATTCCTACTAAAAAAATCTGCTATTCTATACAAATGTTGAATACCTCAACCAAAATGTATCCACTGATTTTTTTTTAGTAGGAAAGTTGGTCCCATAGAAAAAGTTGTTCGTAATCATGGGTGGATTCATCCCGCAAAGTTTTTTAAATATTTTAAATTTCACCCTGTAGTACCGATAGACGGATCCTATAGAATTGTTATCAAGGTTGTTTTGAATATTGCTTGCTTTGCTTTGTCAGGTCAACAATTTGGCACAGCAGTGCAGCTGATGGTATCAGGTTTCATCGCCGACGCGTGGGGCTGGCCAGCGATCTTCTACATCAACGGAGCATGTGGCGCCATCTGGACAGCAGCTTATGTATTCATCGGCGCAGATTCTCCTGAGTCTTCCACTATGATCAGCGCAGCTGAACGAGAGTACATTCAGAGTTCTTTGGGACACATTGGTGGTCACAAGGTACCTCTAATGGAAAAAATACGTGGTTTTACTGCAAATTATCATTAGATTTGAGATTTGGAACAAATAAGAAAAATGTGACTGTAAAAATTTTGAAATAAAAAGTGGTTTTCTGTATGAAGAAGGCCGTGCATGGAGAAGTGACATGAAGGAGTCGGATATTCCTTCTGTTGATTCTAAAAAAATAACTGCATGGATTTAATTTATTGAAGATTTTATTTATGATTTTTTTTATTATGATATGGGTTAACTTTTGACCCCAATCTTGACCAAGGTCATTGGTAGATGAGGCCGACGATGGAGCAAGTTAACCCAGAAAATGCCAATTAAGACACTGGTACTCCCACGCACCGACGGAACACAGCAAGCTGTTTGGCATCGGACTTCGGTAGGAGGGTGGTCGCGAACCAGACGGCCCTTTACAGAGCCTACCACACCGCATGAGATCATAATACGCCACCTCAGATTGAAAACAAACTGAGGTGTTGTTGCCTAAGATGGATTACTAGGAGGCAGGTCTCATTTTTGTTTCCTGAGTCGCCTCTTACGACAACCAAGGAAAGAGATAGGGTCATGTTATTCTCAACCGATCACCACACGGTTAAAAAAATAGTTACTTCCAGAAACTTTCAACACCCTGGAAGTCTATCTGGACCTCGTTGCCGTTTATATCCCTGATCGTGTGCCACTGCGGACAGAACTGGGGCTTCTGGTCCCTCATGACTGAGATGCCGTCATACATGAGCAAAGTCCTTGGTGTTAATATTAAAGCTGTAAGTTCTATTTACTTAAAATTTGATCGAGGACTAAGTTCACCTTATTAGAATTTCCCGTTTACTGTATCTAATCCTAACAAATATTATAAACGGAAAAGTTTGTATGTATGGATGTTTGTTACTCTTTCACGCTCAAACGGCTGAACCAATTTAGATAAAATTTGGTATGCAGGTAGCTGACACTCTGGATTAACACATAGGCTACATGATTTTTCCAAATTCCCACGGGAACTAAATCCTAAGTGGAAAGCTAGTACTTTATAATATTTTATTACGACGACATGATTTTTTTCCAAAGCGCTATCAAGACTTTATCAGACAAGCAATCATGGGAATAAATTGCGCAGCTCCACAGTTATTTAGATATTGAATCAATTAAGATAACATAATTTGTACAACTGAATTTAAAGAAACAAACCTTAGAATTTCTTGCATATTCTTCTCTGGGAAAGACTGCACCTTTGCAAATATATAAGCTTCGAGTTACAAGAACTAATGACATTCATTACTTTGAGTTATTTTAAGTACTTACATATTTTAAGTAACAAGAAATGAAGCTATTTTTGATTTTGACTCGATTTGAATTCACAGAACGGCGCCATGTCAGCCCTTCCCTACTTAGCAATGGTCGCTTTGAGTATACCTTTTGGGTATGTAGCAGATTTGACCATCAAGAAGAATTGGCTGAGCATCACAGCTGTTAGAAAAATATCGAATTCTATTGGTAAGAGTCGCATTATGTAGAAATGTTATTTTAAATCCTTCCACTTAGGACTGGGAGTGACAAAAAAATATTAAATGTGCCTGCAGCCAACTCTTTTCAGGCATATAGTAAAAGCTAGTAAGTGGAATATAAGAGTTTTGCTTGATCTCAGTCGAAAAGCTAACAAACTATCACTACTTAATGGCATCAATTGGTTTTAGAACTGCACGATGCTCTCCTTAACCAATTACTGACACTACTTCCTACTAACCCTACTAACATTTAAATGCGAAACATTTGTGAGGATGTATGGATGTTTTTACTCTTTCACGCTCTAATGGCTGGACTAATGTTATTTTAGTATGGAGGTAGCTGACACCCTGGATTAACACATAGGCTACATAATTTTCCGAAATTCCCACGGGAACGAAGTCCTGAGTGGAAAGCTACTAAGTATTGTCAGTAATGACTGCAACAATAATTAATCTTCCCTAGGTCACTATGGGCCAGCAGTAGCACTTATTGGCTTGGCGTACTCTCCGGCTGGTGACGTCACAGTCGCTGTGATCTTACTCACTATCGTCGTGGGCCTAAATGCTGGGACTTATACTGGATACCTGGTGAGATATATATAAATAAAAATAGCGCACACTTAAAGACCCACACTAAGGTTTTTTTTTCTGCTAGTCTCTCAAGACATAAATAATTTTCCACGTTAAAAACGTATGAGTCACCGACTTCAATCCTAACAGTTCGCACAAAGTAGATATCTAGTATTTTTTGTGGACTACAATGCTTATTAGCAGATAACTACAAGCAGAAATGTCATTCATTTATTTAGATGATGTTCTAGTTTGTAGTATTTTTTGTTTTTGTTGTTTTTTTTAAAGCGCTGAATCATTTTTGATAAAATTTATATGGGACCTCTTCAGGAGTATACTCTTTCGAACAAATAAAGAATTATTCAAATCGGTTTATAATTGCCGGAGTAATCGCGTAACAAATATACAAAAAAAAATACAGTCGAATTGAGAACCTCCTCCTTTTTTGAAGTCGGTTGAAAATACAAGGAAAAGTCACATGTAGAACCAGACTAGATCCTAGTCACTAAATTAAAATGAATGATGATAATGGGAATAATAGCTATCTTCAGATATGTAGGTACAGGGCAGTGTTCAAGATTGGATTTTTTCTAGTTCTTATCAAATATTATAAGAGATTTAGAAAACTCAAGATTTGGCTTTCGTTTGCCTTCATTTAAATGAAGACTTTGATTGGAAGAAATTACCCAAGAAAGATTTGGCTGAATAGCTCCGACCTTTGCCTATCCTGATGGATGAAAAAAAACTACTACTACTTAACTAGAGGATGCCCAGGAGTTTGTTCCCGTGGAAGTTTTGTAAATTCTTTTCATACGTTAAAAAGGAAGATTTGGGTCAAACAGCTTTCAAGAGCCAGGATTTATAGCTGGGCGTTCATGAGTTAGTTAGTTAGGACCTGCAATTACGTATTTTAGGATATCTTGGAGTCTTCGATGTCCAATGACGTCTTTCTATTTGTTAGATATTTCGCAATAATCCAGAATACGAGTAAATACTTACATAAGTTTGCAACTTTTAATAATTCTGTTCCTTCAACAGTTGGTGCACATAGACATGGCTCCAAACTTCGCCGGTCAGATGATGGGCATCACCAATTTCTTCGCTAACCTCGTCGCTATTATAGCCCCCCTAGCAGCTGGGTTGCTTCTTAAAGACGAGGTAATTTACTACTTCTGTTACTAAAGTTGTAAACCATAAATCGTTCACTAACATCTCGATACAACTCTCCGGTAGATGCCATAATATGTTTTCATTATTTTATATGCCTGAAAGACGGGATATAGCTGGAACACTATAAAAAATTATTGGAACCTGCTGTAACACCTATTTTCCAATATAAATACATTGATTGATTGTCACATCATCATCATATCATACTCATACTATATTACAAAACAAAGTCCCCGGCCGCGTTTGTCTGTCTGTTTGAACGCGATAAACTCAAAAAACCGCTGAACGGATTTTAATACGGTTTTCCCACGGAAACGAAGTCCCAAACGACTAACATCACACTGACAATAACATTAATAAAAATCTGGTGGACGAATACTTACCTTGTTTAATTCTAAATTAAGTCCAATAATACAGAGAAATTATTTTTAATTCATTTTGTTGGGTTGTTATTTTACAAATGTTGCATTCTATAACTGTACCGGTTTCGCAACAAATACATTTTTTTACTGTAATGTGTTTATATTTACCGTGAACAAGATTGTTACGGTCAAGCATTTGTGGCAAATACAATGTAATTTTATGTTTCATTCATCATTACTTTGCCGTATTGTTTTATTTACGTTATTTTGACACAGCACTAATAATTTGCTGAGTTAAGTTTATTCTTAAAGATTTCTCGCTTAGTAATTTTACTGGTTCTTTTATTTAGTTTTGTTATTAACATTTTTATAATAGTAAAGAGGAGATATGTTGTCAGTTGTTTTTAAGTTTAAAAGCCACACATATAATGCAAGTCTAGACAACTACGATTTAGTGATTTTTTCGTTATTTGACTTACTTGATTTAATATCGTAAAAATGACAATGGTTACAACTGCATATTTCGAGGGATA
The DNA here is from genome assembly GCA_949987775.1 of Aproaerema taeniolella. Classification (NCBI taxonomy): domain Eukaryota; kingdom Metazoa; phylum Arthropoda; class Insecta; order Lepidoptera; family Gelechiidae; genus Aproaerema; species Aproaerema taeniolella. The sequence goes on along the minus strand of OX465254.1, from coordinate 20,316,875 downwards.
GGGTAGGAGGGGGGTTATGAACTTAGCAGTTTGTGTATCACTTCGTTACTTCGAATTGAAAAAAATGCCTGAACCGTGGCCCTAATATTCTAGGTCAATAACATTGTTTACATAAAAAAAGCAAAAATCAACTGACTTCAATCCTAACAATACCTATCAGCAGATAACCACAAGTCAAGACGTCATCTACATAGATAGATAAACTTTATATCTTCTAAATATAATGTGGATAGGTTTTTTTTTGTAAAAGTGGTAAATCAATTTCGATCAGACTTATTTGGAACAAACTCAGGAGTTTGAACAAAAAAAATATTTTGGAAATCGGACGACAATTATTGGCATAGCAAATATCCAAAAGAAAAAGCGTAAATTGAGAACATCGTCCTTTTTTTAAAATCGGTTCTCGACAGAGCAACAGTGATCTGTTTCTCTATCGAGATTTAACGTACAAAAAAAACAGACAAACGTTACACACTAAATACGAGTAAGGATAATATATCCTTGCGCTATATTCCTGTAACCTAAAACCGACACTTTCAACCCACAGACAAATGCAAATGATTGGATGAAGGTGTTCTACCTGACGTCAGCAATATACATCGTCTGCAATACTTTCTACGTCGTGTTCGGCACAAGTCAGAAGCAGCAATGGAACGACGGTGACAAACCTGATGATAAAGCTATTGGTGAGAAATAATTCTTACTTCCATACTAATATTATAAATGTGAAAGTAACTCTGTCTGTCTGTCTGTCCGTCTTTCACGCCTAAACTACTGAACCGATTTTGATGAAATTTGGTACAGAGATAGATTAGAGCCTGGGAAAGGACATAAGCTACATTTCATCCCACAATTAGGCACGATATAACCTGTAGTCCACGTGGGCGGAGCCGCGGGCGGAAAGCTAGTTTGGAATATAATTTGCGGCCACCCGCAATTTTTATTTGTTAAGGTGAATGGTAATATTATTTGATTGCAATGTTGTGCTCTGGCTGTGGTCGCAAGAGAAGGCCGCTCTAGAAAGTTGATTATATAAAATAAAAATTGTTTTACCAATCAACATTTACGCAAAGGACTTTTTAGGGAAATTGTGCTTAGTGAGGGATTGAGAAACGCCGCTTGACTTGAAGTTACGATAGCTGGAGGGCACCAGGATATCTAAACCTGGAGTCGTAGATTCTAGTCCCATTCGCGCTTCTTTCTCTGTACGTGAAGCCGTTATAAAAAATGTTTAAATTATACACATATAAATTTATCTTTAAGATGTAACATTATACTTTCAGTTGCTTTCATTTCAGTGTCGTTTTAATTTCTTGATAAATAACAGAATTTTATGTAAAGTGAAACCAATTAATCGAGGATTCAAAATATAATTTCACTAGTAACGAACTAAAGATATATTTCTTTTTCAGATGATGCAGAGTTCAAAAAAAGCGAGCGGTTCACAGAAATTAGTCTAGATAGTTAATAAAACATGAAAATGAGATTGGGTTTGTTTGCTCCCACGAGTATAACCCTGATTTTATAATTTGTTTTTGTTTCATATAGGCATCTCACGGCTATGCCACATGGAGGGAAAGCATCTTAATTATTGCAGATAGGACATTTTACTGAAAGAAGACTTTATTTTGATTTTAAAAACAATTTAAACTGCATTCATACATTTTTAAATAATTGCTTGGTTGAACCGGGACTCGAACCCAGTAAACGAGAAAAAAATCAGCCTGTAGTTTTATTTTTATGATTCCAATTGGAAGGCTTCATCATAAGGATTATTTTTTTTCTAAATACACTGGGCGTCAAAAATAAGTAGTACAGTTTTAAAATTGCGATTTCTCCCAAACTATAAAACTTAGACCTTTGAAACAAAAAAGGTTAAAAAGAAAATTTAATCTTATTCAATAAAAACTTCATGCATTATAAGAACTTATAATGCTTGACTTTAAAAAAAACTAATAAATAAAAACACTTTTTTTAAACTGTTGAAAGGTGTTGTCTTACTTAGGATTTTTGTGTTTGACACATTCGCTGCTGATAAAGCAATTGTAATTGAAAAGCATAGGTATCTTCAGAGAGTAAATTTGACTAATCATGCCTCTTTCACCAGAAGAATGTGCAAGAATCTTAGCTTTTCTCGAAGTGGGCATCAGTATGCGTCGTACTGCAAGGAGGGTGGGTGTAACTTTAAGAACGGTTCAGCGAGTAAAGCAAAGGTACGAAGAGACTGGAAACCATCTAAGGAGACGAGGTAATGGCAGACCCAGGTGCACAAGTACCCGAGAAGATCGCTTTATTGTTTCCACTGTGTTAAGAAATCGACACCTTAATGCAGTTGAGGTTCAGCAACAGCTTCTTCGGACCCGAACAGACTACATCAGTGAGAGTACAGTGAGAAGAAGACTTGCTGAAGCTAACCTGAAGCCTCTAAGACCAGCAAATGGCCCCAAACTTGAGACAGAGCATCGCGTAGCAAGACTACGCTACGCCCGTCAACACGTACAATGGGGCGAAGAAGAATGGGCTAGAGTTTTATTCACAGATGAGTCTCGATTCTCTTTATACACTTCAGATGGACGGCGGAGAGTCTACAGACGACCCGGTGAGCGATACATTCAAGCTTGTATCTCGGAAAGAGTCCAATATGGCGGGGGCTCTGTACACGTATGGGCTGGTATCTCTTCAGAGAGTCGCACAGAGCTTGTGGTAATAGAAAATGGGACTTTGACTGGTGAAAGATATGCCTCGGAGATCCTCAACGAGTATGCAGGGCCATATTTAATAAATATGGGTGATGGAGCCATCCTAATGCATGATAACGCCCGGCCACACACTGCTCACCACGTACAAGAGTACATTCAGGAGGTTGGCATCAACTTGATGGCTTGGCCATCGAGAAGCCCAGATCTCAACCCGATTGAACACGCCTGGGATGAGCTTGGGAGGCTAGTCAGAAGGCGCAGTCCACCTCCTGCCACACTCAGGGCTCTAAAACATGCGCTGATAGAAGAATGGGAAAATATTCCCCAACACCGCCTCCGAAACTTAGTGTTCAGCATGCCAAACCGGATCCAAGCTGTAATTAGAGCCCGAGGCGGCAACACAAGTTATTAAATTGTGAAAAAGTTCCAAAACGTGAAAATTAAGTGGTTGACATATCGTTAAAAATTGATACTTTTTAGTATTTATCTTAATTTTAAGTTTGAAACTTTATTCATGCCAAATAAAATATAACTTTAATAAACTTCGTTAAGTTTACTATAAACTGCTTTTTATTTCATAAGTGTAACTACTATAGTTTAGGAGTAATTGCAATTTGAAAAGTGTACTACTTATTTTTGACGCCCAGTGTAACATAGTATCAGAAATAAAAGGAAGACCATGAATTTTAATATTTTTAATTCCAAATTAATCAATTTAATTTAGCAAAATGCTCAAAATAAGTCAGCTTCTCATTTTTCTGAACATCATTTTACATTAAAAGTTAAAATTCAAGGTTTTCTTTTATTTATGATATGTTACTCAGCAAAAAATAATCCCTATGATGAAGCCTTTCCATCGGTATGATAAAACTACAGGATGATTTTTTGTTCTCGTGTACCGGGTTCGATTCCCGGTTCAACCAGGCAATTATTTAAAAATGTATGAATGCAGTTTAAATTGTTTTTAAAATAAAAATAAAGTCTTCATTAAGTAAAATGTCTCATCAACAATAATTAAGGTATACCATGTCGCGTAGCCGTGGGATGCCCTGTGTAGTTGTGTATCTACGCTTTATATGCTGCTAGGCAAAAGTAACAAGACAAGAGCGTTAGAATAGTAATGCTATCCTAGCAGCTGAACTTGTAAGCAAAATATGTACCGAAATTGATTTGTAGCACCTCCATGTACCGATTACTTTCAGTGGTCGCATAGTTTATCAAGAGCACCCACTCGAATTTTTTAAACGCCTACCTCTACTTTTATCAGATGACAAATTAATCTCCATGAGAGAAGATAGTGTTTGGTGTAAGGTCGGCTTATCAGTACGAAAGTTTTTTTGCAAGCTAGTGTCGGAGTTAAGATTATGAGCACCCTGGGCGAGCTTGACCTGGGCTATTGAAATTTTTTTATGGAATCATTCTACTTTATGAATTCTGTATTTTAAGTTCAAGATCCTAACTTAATTTTCATAGATTGTATCCTAACTTATTTAAGTAGATTAAGAACATAAAAGTCCATTGGTTTGTTTTTCCACAAAAGAAACACCATCCTATGAGGCTGACATAGACGTTATGTATGGTCTAAAGCCTCGTTTCACTACATTTAAGATAAAAAAAAAGAAATACATAATCAATAGAAAAATCATTGTGATCACTTGAGTGTGCTGTAGATATTTAACTAAAAATTAACAAAAGTGCTTTCACGCTAATACAGCCACGACGGTTACAAAACTGTTTTATCGTAGTAAAAAAACGCTTTACTTTTTTAGTATAAAAGGTATCCTAGCGAGGAAGAATAGTCCTTTCTTCGTTTGAAATTGCTACTTCCATGCATTTAAGGGTTACATAATAATCCCTTTCCTGTTACCACTTATACTTACGATACAAACCCCTTGGAATGCATGGGAGTGGCAAAAATCAGGTCAAATATATATATTCTGTTTTAAGGGCATAATAATAAACACATCGAATTTGAAACAATTTAACAGCGCCAGCATACAGTTTATCATCATTGCAATAGTATAAATTGAAACCCTGTGAACACTATTCAGACTAACATTGACAGATCGGACGCTATCGAGCGTCCTATATATTGCATTGGTTTATTAAATGACATTATCAACATTACATGATTTTTATAAACAAAAACACACTTGACTTACTCGTATCTTAACTTTTTCTCACAGATTATCTTCAAATTGATCTTGACATATTTTTTGTAATCTGGTTCTTTCTAACACTTGAGATTAAATATATCTCAAGATTTAAAACATCAATTCGTGACCAACAGAAGTATTATATAATAATTTAAGTGTTTATGTTTCATAAATATGTCAATACTTAGCTTCTATAGACCCCTTCATGCAATACCATTAAACATTTTCTTACATATTTTACTTCAAAAGACTATAATTTAAAATTTAGTGCACAAATTATTAGTGAAGATAAAACTTAGAATCCTTTTTTTACGCGGATAAGTAAAATATTAAATAAATAAAAATACGGTCAAACCTCGAGGACTCTAAACGCCACCCTTAATTCATTATGTCCCCACACGAACTAACTTCAAGTCCCTAGTTCTCATTGGACTAAAAACACGCGTGCCTCTACACCTACTTGTGATAAATCATGACGACAACATAATTTATATGAAAAGTTGAACTTTAAGGAAAAAGTTTGGTAATTTACGGGTGCAACGGCACTTTATCTCGGAAAATATGTGCAGTCATAGTGTGGAAAGAAACTTGGAATTACAAGATGCTCTAGAGTTGGCTAGAACGATTATGGAGTAAGATTGTACAGACAGCTGCAGAATACCTGACTACCCCTACCGGATAAAAATGAAGTAGTCCATGCAAAAAACATAAAGTTTTAAAATCGTAATTAAGTGTAATTGTTTAGTTGATAAAAAAAAAACTATATGAAATACAAAATATAATTGAAATACCTAAAACCTTTCGTATAATAACTCCATTCTTATTTTAAAGAGGTGCTATCTGCACTAGCAAACCTTATAGTCTCAATTCAGTCGAGAATGACCTAAAAAAGCTGAATATGATATCATGACTACAAGACAAACTGCTGCCAAGATCCGAGAAACCAGGAACATATAAAATCGTGAAAGGCGAAGTTAGCCCAGTAAGTACCAAAAACTGTAATGACGTTATAAAATTTGAAACATTGATACATGGACTTAAATGACGATGGCACGATGAGCTTGACTAAATTGATAACCCTTCCTTGGCAGTCGAGTAAAAAGACTGGCAAGAGGAAGATTTGTAGAGATAAAGACGTAAGGCCTTTGCTCAGCAGAGGGACGACGTAGGCTAGATAGGATAAGAACGCAGGTAATGAAAAGTATCTTCATGCCCCTATCTCCCATTTATTTAATAGAAAAAACCTCAAAGTGTAATAAAACGCAGGTTTTGCCAAAATGGCAATCTTTGTCGAAGGTTAGTCCACCTTCTTAAAAAAATTTCAAGATACTGACAGTTCAAATCTAATACAATCTTTGACTCTTTTTTCACGGAGATTATTAACATCAGCAAAAGTTAATTTTTCAAACTTTTAATTTACAAAGTGGCTCCTTATCAGCTTTTCCCATCTTGGCGAAGGTAGCTTTGATTTGTGCTATTTGAATTTGTAGCAAATCTAGTCATCAGGAAGAAATGGACGAGCATTAGGTACAGTCATCCGAAAAACTTCTAACTCCATTGGTGAGCCACTTCACATCATGTACATGCCTAGAACTTTGTTAGAAAAGATGGCATACTGGTGCTTGATCTAAACTAATATTATAAAGCTAAAGAGTTTGTTTGTTTGTTTGTTTGTTTGTTTGTTTGAACGCGCTAATCTCCGAAACTACTGGTTCGAATTGAATAATTATTTTTGTGTTGGATAGTCCAGTTATCGAGGAAGGCTATAGGCTATATAACATCACGCTACGACGATTAGGAGCAAAGATATAGTGGTAAATGTGTAAAAAACGGGAGAAATTATACCTAGACTGACGGACATATCAACGCACAGCCTAAACGGCTAAACGTAGGCACTTGAAATTTGGAAGGGACGTAGCTTAGGTATCGCAAAGGTGCACTAAGAAAGGAATTCCCGAAATTCCCACGGGAACGGGAATTAGCGGGAAAATCCTTTTGTATGAAAAATCTAAACCGCTTAAGTTAGACGCTTGAAATTTGGCATGCAGGTACCTTAGTAAACTTAAAGCTAAGTTGCAACAGGATATTGCAAAATTCCCACGGGAACGGGAGTTAGCGGGAAAAAACTTTTGTATGTAAAAATCTAAATCACGTAAGATAGATGTTTTCAATCTGTGTACTCTGTACAAAAAAAAATTAACACGCAAACGAAGTTGCGGGCATCAGCTATATTATCTATACTAATATTATAAAGCTAAAGAGTTTGTTTGTTTGTTTGTTTGAACGCGCTAATCTCCGAAACTACTGGTTCGAATTGAATAATTCTTTTTGTGTTGGATAGTCCAGTAATCGAGGAAGGCTATAGGCTATATAACATCACGCTACAACCAATAGGAGCAAAGATATAGTGGTAAATGTGTAAAAAACGGGAGAAATTATACCTAGACTGACGGACATATCAACGCACAGCCTAAACGGCTAAACGTAGGCACTTGAAATTTGAAAGGGACGTAGCTTAGGTACCGCAAAGGTGCACTAAGAAAGGAATTCCCGAAATTCCCACGGGAACGGGAATTAGCGGGAAAATCCTTTTGTATGAAAAATCTAAACCGCTTAAGTTAGACGCTTCAAATTTGGCATGCAGGTACCTTAGTAAACTTAAAGCTAAGTTGCAACAGGATATTGCAAAATTCCCACGGGAACGGGAGTTAGCGGGAAAAAACTTTTGTATGTAAAAATCTAAATCACGTAAGATAGATGTTTTCAATCTGTGTACTCTGTACAAAAAAAAATAACACGCAAATGAAGTTGCGGGCATCAGCTAGTAATTTTATAATTGCACACATCTACACGGTCTAGGGATAATGTTCGACTTTTCATTCAAAAGAGGTCGGTTTGGGAAGCTACTCGAGATATATTGAGGGCTATAATTTTCAGACAAGCAAGTGTTAAACCTGAATTTTTAATTCTAATCAATAAATTTTGTTTTTCTTTAAATTTGTGAAAACATGACAAAAATGAAAAAGATAATTGCGTAAATTCAATCATTTTCATACAAAAAGCAGGCAAAAAGTTAATTTTCGTTTTCGTTTCTGTCACGTTTTCACAAATTTAAAGTAAAATAAAATTTATTGACTAGAATTGAAAATTTAAGTTTAGCACTTGCTCGTCTGATGTATCTAGAGTATGCTATTATAGCTTCTCAAACAGGCCTCTTTTGTATGAAAAATCGTGCAATATCCCTAGAAAATCGTGCAATATCCTACTACACCGTGTGATGATCGGTAGAGAATAACACCATCCCATCTCTTTCCGTGGGGTCGTAAGAGGCGACTAAGAAACACACATGAGACCTGCCTCCTAGTAATCCATCCCAGGCAACGACATTTCATTTTTTTCTGAATCTGAGGTGTCGTTTTATGGTCTAAGGCGGTGGGTAGGCTCTGTAAAGGGCCGTCTGGTTTGCGACCACCCTCCTACCGAAGTCTGACGCCAAACAGCTTGCTGTGTTCCGTCGGTGCGTGGGAGTACCAGTGCCTTTATAGGCATTTTCTGGGTTAACTCGCTCCGTCGTCGACCTCATCTTTGACCTTTATGGTCAAGAAAAAAAAGACTGTTGATGTATATATTTGCTTGAAAAATGAAATATTGTAGATTTTTCTGATCCATTCAAATAATAAGATAAAGTTTAGCGAGCAAATGGCCCCGGAACTAAGTTTTAACGATCTTCTTTAAATAATGTATGAGCGTTTCAGTCGAACGAAACTTTAAAAATATCACTTTTAAAGTAAAGCCACTTAGCTACGTGTCTTGGTGGAGGACATTTATGTTATACTAGCTTTCCGCCCGGGTCTTCGTTCCCGTGGGAATTCGGGAAAATTATTTAGCCTATGTGTTATTCTGATTTTCTAGCTATATTAGGGGCGATCCACTAATTACGTCACACGTTAAGGGGGAGGAAGGGGGTCGATGAAGTGTGACATTGTGTGACAAAGGGGTGGGAGGGGTCCTACATTTCGTGATGTTATGAAATCAAAGTGTTTAAACACGAACTTTGAACTATAAAATTAAGGAAAACATTTGCAACTAATATAATTTAAATGGAAATAAAAGTAATTTTATTAATTACTAGATAGCAAAATATGTGACGTCACACTAGGGAGGGGGGAGTCTCACAAATGTGACCACCTGTGACAAGGACGGGGGGGGGGGCAAAAAATCATGAAAGAGGATGGACCACAATCCATACAAAATTACCCCATAACAAAGTGACATATCTCAAAAAAACGATTAAAATTTGTAAAAAAATATGGCATACTTCCTAAGATCAATTTCTTACACCTTCATATGAAAAAATTGCTATGAAAATAGTTCAGGCGCTGTTATGAAAAATTCGTTTGTATGAGTATTCATGGACCGATTTTAAAAATTCTTTTTTTGTTTGAAAGGGTACCCTCAATAAAGTCCCTCTGCCATAAAGTCAAGTCTCCGGTCGCTAGGATCCCGGAGAAATGAAAGTAAAATCTCAAAAATAAGCTTATTTTTGTACTTTACATTATTAGTTTTTCACTCTCTTTAAAAATTCTTCTTCTGTTTAGAAGGGTATACCCCCCAGGTAGTCCCACTGCCATAAGTCAGGTCTCCGGTCTTCAGGATCCCGGAAAAATAAATGTAAAATCTCAAAAAAAGCTCATTTTTTCAATTAAGGTAGTTCTTAATAATATTACATTTATTTTGTTCAATCAATGATCAACTGAGCATTATCTCTTTATTCATGTGATAACAAAAACTTGAAAATAACTCAAATATAAGTTTTTTTTTTATTACGGTAGTTTTTAATATATCACATTTATTTTGTTCAATCAGACAGACAGACAGACAGACAAAAAATTTATTCATTGCTTTAAAACAGACACACAACATTCAAAACAGTCAGAAGTACAAATACACATAAAAGGTTACAGAGTTATTCTAGTGTTGTGTGTGTGTCAGAATGCAACAAAAAGGCCATAGCTCAGCATAAGCTTTGTCCAAAGGACAAAACACTGGTATTCTGCTATAACCTCATTAAGGTCAGTCACGAGTGCTCAGCAGCGAAGATAAACACTAAAAAAGAGAATGTAAAATATAATGTATAATATGTATAACAGGGGATAAATATGTGAGTTATGTGTGTAGGTATGATATTGCGTATTAATAGTTGAGTGTAGCACAAAAGTTTGTCAGGATTTAAAAACCGTTACATAGTAAGTGTCTGGAATACCCAGTTTTTGCTTCTCCAGAAGGAACGTCCTATACTTAATTCTAAAATACTCCTTAGACCTAAGAAGCCGCAGAGGGGGGGGTATATTGTTCCAGCACTTTGTAGCCATGTAACGGAAGCTGCCAGCAAATGCTTGCGTCTTGTGTGGATGTACCTCAATCAACAATCAACTGAGAATTATCTTCTTGGGTTTAAAGAAACTTTATTCTCATAAAAGATACAAAACATCGCTTACATGAGAACAGAAAAAAAAATATTTCTAAAGTAATACATAATTATTGTGTCGTTCACTTCGAGTTCACTTGGTTTCGTACTACCTCTCAATAACAAAAAACTAATTTTGTATGTCCTTATTCATGTGATTAGGAAAATATGAGAATAACTCAAAAATAAACTCCCTTAAAACATTGTTTAAAAAACCTGCCGGGTGGTTCATTTCTTTGAGCTGGTTCCGCATCCAGCCCAAATAATATATTACACTCATAACATGGGCGCATACCCCCAATGTCCTGAGCCCATGTATACAGGAACAACAGTATTCAACCACAGCATTTCTTCCTTCATTTCGTCTATTATAAAGCACATAGGTGTAAAACTCTTTTCTTCGGATATGCCTTGATTGAATCCTGCATCTCAACAGAATGTTATTTTGTATATCATTGACATTAATATTAATTGTTTCTGGATGCCTGTATATGTCAATATCTTAAACACCTGTTTGATTTATATGTTCGCTGCAATAAGAGCGTGCGATTCTGGGGTGGTAGGTACCAATGGATATCATGATCAAATCTTCATATGTTAAACTCGGGAAGTCGCTTACTTCTTACGACCGGAGACTTGACTTTATGGCAGTGGGACTTTATTGAGGGTACCCTTTCAAACAAAAAAAGAATTTTTAAAATCGGTCCATGAATACTCATACAAACGAATTTTTCATAACAGCGCCTGAACTATTTTCATAGCAATTTTTTCATATGAAGGTATAAGAAATTGATCTTAGGAAGTATGCCATATTTTTTTACACATTTTTATCTTTTTTTTGAGATATGTCACTTTGTTATAGGACGTGGGGCAATTTTGGTCCATCCTCTTCGTGTGACGTAATTTATGGATGGCCCCTTACTGCAAATAGTTTCATCAAAAATCCTGTCTAGCTGTTCTACAGTTATAAGTGTTCGAACGTTTATTCTGCAGAAAGTATGTCAAAGTAAGAGTCTAGACTAGGAATCTGGGAATGGCTGAGACAATAGTTAAATAGGTTGTATTCTTAGGCTGTAGTTTTAATACTCTCCTTGTGTTCACGGTCCGTTGCGTAGTATTACAGTTGGCCGTAGACATTTAAATTACGAAAAAGGTTACTATTTTCCTACAACGGCCTACATATGTTATTTATTATGCCATTATAGATACTAAAACCCAACTCTTAAAGTCTGCAACTAGCCGTAACCTGTTTTTCTTTATTTTTTAAATTTACGACGAGGTTAGCACATGGTTTAGGTATTGTAATATTCTACAGTTTTGTTAGATTACGACAGATAATAGTAAGGCCATGGAAAGTGACTATCCATAATTATTTATTTATGACCAGCTGAAGTCAAGCAATTTTCTTTTTTTTTCTTTTCAAATTTATAGTACTGTGAGTAGGTCAAATCTACAAACTAAATACTTATATTAAGAACCCGTTACAGTGCCTGCTTTAGATTTTAAAACTCATTTTAGCATTTTAATTACGGTTACTGCGGGTTGCAATCTTTAAGACTTAGATTGTAGTATCTATAGTTCCGTAATACATACCATATCAGAACAGCAAACGGTAACCTTTTTCGCAATTTGAATATCCACGGCCGACAGTTCTATAGGGGTAATGACTATTTGTTACCGTTAAGGACAAGTCGAGACTACTGTTTGGGGTATTTTCATTATAAAGTATTTAAAAATCCCGGATATTCTTTAACAGTGATGAGAGCGGAGTGCCATTATTCTGCTGTTTAATCACTTGTGAATTTGTTGTGATTTTAAACTGCACCTTTGTTAACAACGTAGAGTTAGAAGAACTAAAAATGTAATTCACTAGTTAGACTTATTTTAATTAAAATCCTTTGAGTTCTTTGAAATAAAGTTTTTTTTTACTTTTACTTTGATTCACTTTAAAATATTCTTATCGTATCTAGCCTATGTCATGCCACTGCTGGGCCACTGTCGTTACGTTACTACAGTATGATGAGTTATACTCATTGACATTGAACATAAGTTAGACCGTTCACATCTGAAACCCATTTCATAATCATAATCCTACTTTAACAGACGAGTGAGCTAAGGTGTGTTTAATGTTATTTATTTTATTTGCTCATTGTAGCATATTCAAGCTTATTTCTTATTAGGTACTCAGCCTTGTATGCCTTTTAAGTAGCCATCTTATTTCTCAGACCCTTGTAATAGAAAAATATATTTGAATACATTACCTAGACCATTATTTCTAATACGTAACAGCCACAGAACTACAAAAAAAGAAGTTTCAAAGTTGTCCCACCTTCTACGCGTAAACTATCGACTAACATTTTTTCGCATCGTTCCAAAGATTTGTTGATCTCGTTATAATAAAAGTTAAACCATCTCTTCTTCTTTAATATATAAATTTGCAGGTCCTGACTCACTGACAAGCTGAAATTATAAAGTGAGCAAGGAATAAAGAAATTTACGAAATCGGTTGAGAAATGCAATCAGTAGAGGAGAATAGCTGGATAGACAGCCGGACATCTGGACATACGAAAGCATTTTTGCCCATGCTGAACGGAGACGTTCGCGTTTTGCGCTTGATTGGTCAATATTTTTTTTGCCATGTGGTGATCGGTTGAGAATAACACCAACCTATCTCTTTCCGTGGGTGTCGTGAGAGGCGACTAAGGAAACACAAATGGGACCTGCCTCCGAGTAGGTAATCCATCCCACGCAACGGCACTTCATTTATTTCTGAACCTGAGGTATCATCCTATGGTCTCAAGCGGTGTAGTAGGCTCTGTAAAGGGCCGTTTGGTTCGCGACAACCCTCCTACCGAAGTCCGACGCCAAACAGTTTGCTGTGTTCCGTCGGTGCGTAGGAGTGCCAGTGCCTTTATAGGCATTTCTGGGTTAACTCGCTTCATCGTCGACCTCATCTTTGACCTTTACGGTCAAGATTGAGGTCAAGAGTTAACCAATCTTATAATAAAATAATAAATAAAATAAAAAAACTGTAGCTTTCTTGTATAGCTCTCCCTTCTTTCACTTTTATCGTCTGAGGTACCAGCACATCTTTTCACGGGAGAAAGGGTTTCTTTTAGAAAAGAAAAAGAATTCTTTTACGTAATTTACCTGAGAGAAACTTGCAGAAGATTTCCTTTGATATTACATTCGTAAAGTTATCGTGTTAATATGGACGGGTATGTTGTTGGACTTAATAGGGTACAATACGTGCGAGTGTAGGCAAAATATTGTTATAGACAAGTTACGAATGTGTTTACCAAATTGTAACAATAAAAAAAAATTGAAATCATTTTCCATAATTTCGGGTAAGCCAGAGTGTGTATTGGGTGACTTTATTTACTTATACTACTATGCTAGACTGGGAGTGAAAATGTGCCAGCTACCAACTCTTCCCAGGTATACAGTAAAAATTCGTAACAGGGATTCCATGGTTTCGCTGTATATTGTATAATGGGCGAAAGGTTGACCAACCCTCACCATTATAAAACATGTGACAAACGTGGCATCTAGTATTTTTAAAACCATTAGTGCTCTGCTTACCCTATTAGGCATTTTAGGCATGAGTGTATGTATGTATGTAGACTAAACATAGGGCTAACCTTTTTTAATAGCAATTATGCTTTTGTTTCGCCAGAATGCAAAATATCCTCATTTGTTTAAGTAGCAGTTCATATAAATTACAAATTCTGTATCTAGTGTAGAGTAGTAGGGCCAATAATAGACTACCTTTAATATGCAAAGATTAACAGTTAGTATATTATGATGTAATGCAACCATGTAAAAACAGTAATCTCAGAAATCATACGTGAAATTTATACGTAACTAGCTTTTTCCCGCGGCTTCGCCCGCGCAAAGAACTCTTTTAGTAACCCATTTCATTCTAAACCCCTTGATTTTAGAAAAATCGCGAAACTGCTTTTACCATAGTAGTCCACCTAAGAAACAAGTTTGCCAAAGCTCATCCTTCTATCCAAAAAATGTGGGTTCCCAAACGACTTCACACGAGAATGGATATACTTAATCACTACGCTAATAAAATTTATATTATTTTGGGAATAGCTCTGCCTAAACTACTAAACCAATTTTGATGATTAATGTGTCATTAGAAAGCCGGTGGTGTGTAGATGTGTTTTTTATATGTTAATTTCTAATACACCTCCAAAATGGATTCATAAAAATACATAAAACGGAGTAAAACGTCATCGAAATTACAATTTGACCTCTAAAATGCGATAGGGGTCAAATCGAGCTTGCCTCCACATCTAAAAATAATTGCTATGGTATCCCCTAAGCATGGTAAAAATTTCATGCTTTTATCACTCAGAGAACAATTTTTCAAATTTCCGCCCAACTATCACAACATAATGTTAGATAACAAAAAAAAATCATCAAGTGATAATTTTACTTTAGTTACAAAAAACGTAAGTAAATAACTTGATAGCAAATGTTCGGTTTGCATAAAGGAAGTTAGTTAATAAAAAAAGAAGAAAAGTATTTGTTCAAAAAGTCCTCTGAGAAATACTTGGATGGCGGAAGTGATAAGTACTTTCGCAATCTCTTACAAACCTCTTTGTCTTTGTCACCGAGAGCTTCGTCAGTTAAAGCTTGAGCTGATACACAATGGGGGTTTTACCGCAATTGATCAAGATTTGCCCAGACAATACATGCGGTCGTATTGATGAATTCTTAGTAGAGTCTTCTTTACTTTTTTCGTGTACGTAAGTCGAATGTTTGGCAAACTTGCCTCTTTTTGCGGTAAATTCGAAAGTATTTACCTAATCTAAACTGCTCACGTTTCCTTTGTATTCTGGGCTTAATACACAGGAAACGTGGTTTAGCTTTGGTAAACACGTTCAAACTTACCGCAATGCCCCGATTGACTAATCCTGTCAGTTTCAAGTCGCCAAATGGCCTTCGACTTGGTTAAACGTAGTCATTCGGCAAAATGTAGACAATGTAGTCTTGGAAAGGTGTAACGATCCTTTCAAAGCACGGAAACGCTCGTGATAGATGATCACTTTGGTCAGCCATCAGGTTATCCCTCTGTTTACCTCACTGATCGGTTCATAAAAATAATAATAATATAAAGTTTATTGATTGAATTAAAGTGATAACATTGATATAGAACCCTGTCTGTCCAAACTAGATAGAAACTTGTATGTTGGTAGACAGTGTCCGACCGTGGGTTTAACTGTTATACAGGAAAAAGGAAAAAAAATAGTCGCTTAACTTAAGATCAAGCTATTACATGTTATTATTTACACAGTGTAGTGTAGTGTGTGTGTGCGTGTATATGTGTGTGTGTATGTGAGTGTGTGTGTGTGTGTGAGTGTGTGTGTGAGTGTATGGGTGTGTCAATGTGGTTAAGAGGGCAGCTCTGGGCAGCTCTATGTGTGGGTGTGGGTAGCTCTTCATAGTAACTTACGTATTGAAAAATATTATGTACGAGTAAATGAAGAACTTGTATAAAGTAAGACCGTTTTGTTCAGATAAGTTTTTAAGCTCGATTTGAAGTTAAAGGTGTAAGTACCTACACCACAAATTTTCACAACATCGAAATATGTATAATAATAATTAATAATATGTTTTGTCCATGGACGTTCGTCTGTCACTTAGTAATGGAACTCACTGAAAACCAGCGTTGTGGATCGCGGTCTCATATATATACTGATTCCCGAATCATAACATAGCTGAGTTGAGGACCCTTTGTCTCGGATCCTACAACACTTAACGATTAGGTAAACAAGCATAAAGGAACATAGTTTGTTGTCAATCTAAGTAACATTGAATTACAAGTATTTTTTAGTATTTTTATGAATTGTATATTCATATACTGGGTGAAAAAGAACCTTCTAGCTATATTCAAAATCCTAAACCAGTATCACTGAAAGAATACATTTATGAAAAAAAAAAATTAAATGGGAATAGTTCATTTTTTTCCTAAACGTAGACATTACTCCTACACCAGGTACGCGAGGGGTGCGGGTAGCGCTCGGGGGGTGCGCCCGAGTAGTGTCTACGTTTAGGAAAAAAAATATCCCCCCCCCAATAAAAAAATTAAAAACAAAAAAAAGTGTTCAGTAAGTGATACTGGTTCAGGATTTTCAAAAAAGCTAGAAGGTTCTTTTCCAACCTGTAAAACGTATATAATTTTCCACGTTGAAAACGTATGAGTCACCGACTTCAATCCCAACAACAGTTCGCACAAACCAGTATTTTCGCGGGCTACAATGCCTATTAGCAGATAACCACAAACGAAAATGTCATTTATTATTTAGATGATGTTCTGGTTTGTAGTATGTTTTTTGTTGATTTTTTTAAAAGCGCTGAATCATTTTCGATAAAATTTATATGGGACCATTTCAGAAGTATATCTATCTATCTGTCTGTCCATCTGTCACCAGGTTGTATTTCTTGAACCGTAATAGTTAGACAGTTGAAATTTTCACAGACGATGTATTTTTGTTGCTGCTGTAAAAACAAATACTAAAAAAACAATAAAATAAAAATATTTAAGGGGGCTCCCATACAACAAACGTGATTTTTTTGCTGTTTTAATAAAAAATGCTACAAAACCCTTCGTGCGCAAGTCTGACTCGCTTTTGGAAGGTTTTCTTAATTGTCTTTAATAATATTTAGGAACTTATCGTGTAGGTAAGCGTCACACTTGACGCTAGTCACAGTTTTCAATGTTTTACATGTTCGTTCTTAGCTAGTGAAAGTAGAGTAGATACTTTTCAAGGCAACGATTTTAACAAGACAATGGCAGTGCAACTAAGAACTAAACCATTTGTTGAGTCATACGCTCATATTTTATTTCTCAACTAAGCTACTTTTATACTATCACTTTATAAAAACACTAGCATTCCGCTCAGGACTTCGTTCCCGTGGGAATTTGGGAAAATCACGTACCCTATGTCCATCCCGGATAATGTAGGATTCTAATGGTGAAAGAATTTTTCAAATAGGTCCAGTAGTTTTGGAGCCTATTCAATACAAACAAATAAACAAACAAACAATCAAATCTTTCCTCTTTAAATATGTACATACTCGTAGAAATACAAGAATGTCAGCCTCAAAATAATCCTGTTTTATCTGGCGAAAGTCAGAAACGCCGCGTAATCTCTGAAGCCGCTTAATGCTCAGCTAGGTGGGTATTAACTCTGATAAGTAAGCGTGCATACGGCAGTGCACACGCCAAGTTCTCACAAAATACTTTGACGCGCTAAAAATCAAAGTCGATTTTTAAGTTTAATCTCTATGTAATGTTTAATCAAAAAATCTGCTTTTAGTCTACTAATATTTTCGCGTTGAATACTAGCCTATGTTAATGTCGTGTGTACGAGTCATCATAGGCAGGTATATTGTATATATATATATATATATACAATATACCTGCCTATATATATATATATATATTTATGTCGTATGTATTTATATTGTGTTATTGTATTTAATATAGATATTTGAATGAGTTAGTGTAGTTATTTTTTGGTTATTTAGAGTTGTTTTATCAAATATGCACTTTTGTCCCGCGTTTTTAAAACAATATTTCTTACTGCACCAGGCTGGCTGGAAGAGATCACTATTAGTGATAAGCCCGCCTTTGTAAACTTTTTTTCTTTTATTCTGTATCCCATATTATCTAAGTCCAATAAAGAATAAATATATGTCGGGGCCAAAAACTATCCTTGACAAACGAATATACTTTCGTCATAGTCATCAGTCCTAATAGGTCACCAATACTTAGGACCGCCCATTGATAATACTCGTATTTAAAAAACATAGTACCTTTAATTTTTGTTTATCTGTTTTTTTCCACACAAATTTTTTTCCCCGACTGAGAATTGAACCCAAGGAACCGTATACTCATTCCAAGTAGGTAGTTATTGGACCAAACCGATTGTCTTAATGGTGTTCGAACTAGAACATACGAAAAATATCACGAGAAAACGTAAATCATTATCAAAAACTAAAATCGTAGAAACTATTAGAATAAGAGACTACGTTGACTCCAGAGTTAGCCAAGTTAGTCACATTAAAACGCATAAACGCTGAATTTGACAAAATAGTTAATAGAAGCTTTTTTTCTCATAGAATTAATTTGAACGACAAGAACTTGGCTACGTTTTAACATTTTTATTTTGAGGAGACGTAGCGGTTCTAAGTGATATAAAATGAGAAAACAGGATCCAGCCAGTCCTTTTGTTCAAATAACGGGATTTTGAGGGATTGACGAAGGAAAAACAATTTTATTTCAAATGCAGGATGAGTAATGCATAAAATTATACCTTATCTATACCAATATTATAAAGAGGAAAGATTTGTATTTTTGTATGTAACGAATAAACTTAAAAACTACTGACCGATTTCAAAAATTCTTTCACCATTAGAAAGCCACATTATCTCTGATTAACATAGGCTACATAATTTTCCCGAATATCCACGGGAACGAAGTCCCGAGCGGAATGCTAGTTATACATATAATGAGAATTCACAAAATTATTTTCCTGTATAATTGTACATGTTTAAGAAAACCTCAAATCAACGAAACGTTATGGATAGTTTCTCCCGAATTATATCGTTATTCTGAAATTCTCAAGAACAAAATTACGTTTAAATACCAAGGCAGTCATATTTTGATCATAAGAAGATGCGAATCTATTATTTTTATATTTCGACCTATGTCCCGTGCTAAACTTGTTCAGATTACTAGGTACATTCACATCCTAAATTTTTGCTTGCTATATTTAAAATCATTCAATAAGTAATTCGATCTTATCCTCTCGGGTGGTGAATCAGCCCATGAAACTGAACAACTTTCCCTAAGAACAAATGCCGAAATACGAAAAAAAAATGTTAACTTCCCATACAAATTGCATCAGCTGATAAATCATTTTGTATAGGAAGTAAAAATTTTTTTTCGTATTTCGGCATTTGTTCTTAGGGAAAGTTGTTTAGTTTCATGGGCTGATTCACCACCCGAGAGGATAAGATTGAATTACTTAACACCCTGTAGATAAGTAACAAGTACCAACAGCACAGCCAACAGTTCATTTATGGTCTCTGCCTAGCCCATTAATAGTTATAATGCAACTACTCGTATAATACAGATTCCCAATTTCGAAAACGAAAAGTAGCAAAAAGTAAGTAAAGATTTCCTCGATTTCTTCATTTAATTTCATACATGATATTCATTTTCAATTCATTTTTTCATGAGACCTGCCTCCTATTAATCCACCCCAGGCAAAGACACCTCAATTTTTTCTGAATCTAAGGTGACGTCCTTTGGTTTCATCGACGCCAATAAGTTTGCTGTGTTCCGTCGGTGCGTACTACCAGTGCCAGGTCAAGAGTTAGCCCATCTTATTATAAAAAATAAAAATACCTTAAATTCACATCTCAATAAAAAGTAACGAATATACAGGGCTTTAGGTAAATATCTTTCAACCTCTCGGGTGGTTGATCATTCCATAAAACTGAACAACTTCCTCAAGGAACATAGGTCAAAATACGAAAAAAAAAATTTGATCTCCCATACAAAATGCACTATATGCTGATGAAGTTTGTATGGGAACCCAAACATTTTTTTCGTATTTTGATCTGTGTTCCTTGGGGAAGTTGTTCAGTTCATTAACCACCCGAGAGGTTGAAAGAGATTTACCTAAAGCCCTGTATTTTAAATACAATATTGACTCACCTATTTCATATTTCAAGAAGAAACAAGTCCGTAATAAATAAATTACATAATAATTAATAATTCAATATCTTTGAAGTTAAATTAATAAAGATATTCTTTATTGGTACGATCTTTATTTATTTATTTGTTTCAGTAATGTTTGCAACAGACAAAATTGTATGCGCTTTAAACAGAGAAGTTAAATCTACAAAATTACTAGAAATTACTTATCACTGCTTGTTTAAGGTTGTTTTACCTACTTAACGGTCGGTCAGGGAAAATGAATTAATGACTCAAAACTTTCAGGTGGACCAACGCATCGCTCACCACTAATGAAGATAGAGAGGAGGTGCGAGAAGACCTCCATTCTGGATCGTTTTATTTTATTTTATTAATAAGGTACCAACAGAGGTTCTACATCATCATTTAAAAACTTAACAGTACTGACAGGTTCTGTGTAGAACCTTCCAATTAAAGATGAACATCGTTAAGATAGATAGATTAGATAGTTCCTATAATACTACACAATGTTCTTATGCAATTAAAAAAAGTAACAAAAGATGTGATGTAGAAGCAAATCTTTGTCCATTGGGTACGTTTGCAACGGGATCGATTAGGGGTGATCTATTTGACTATGACACTTTTTTCACAAAAAAAATCAAGGACATGAATAAGCCCACAAAACTGGACAACTTTCCCCAAAAATATAGAACATACCTCTTCCTCTGATACAACTTCTGCGATCAGCTGATTTGTGTTTGTATGAGAAGTCGTAAATTTGGGGAAAGATGTTCAGTTGCTAAAGGGAGTCATTGTTCCAGTTTCGCTACCTAACAAATTTAAAGTCACCCCGCATGTTGCCTTTTATTTTAGCTTTAAGATTGGCAACATAGCAACAAACAAAATGAGTTCCGAAATTTTACAGCAAGCATTGAAATTTACAGTAGCATGCATCGTAGCATAAAAAGACTACGTGCCCGTAGCCTCGTAGCAACTGCTACGGCTGATGTTGTTTTAAAACTGCAGTTTTAAGCTCTGAGTTAAATGTGGCTTGTTTTTTGACCCTTCTGTTTTAAAATTTAAATTAGTTTCACAGCAAGCAAAGATAGAAACATTCTGTTTATGCATTTATGATGTTCGATTTTTAATCCATTTTGACAATTCTTGTGAGATCAACTTTTCTTTGTGATAAAAAGAACACAAATGGTTTATAAATCCCCTTTTTGTCGTCCTCGCAGTGAAACTATAAAAGAGCAATAAATGAAAAAAAAAACCAATTCCAAACTAAGATTTGTATATGTCGTAATAGGACATTTACAGGACACTTTAAAGAAGACCAGTGATACAGACACATACTTATGTACAGACAGTGTTGATGTGTATATGTTATGGACCAAGTGATAAATTGGGCATTATTCATAATGACCGGGCATTATGAAAAATGCCCACATGAGAGGGCAATTTGATAATAATTATTCAAATAATCAAATTGACCGGACATTATACATAATGCCCATCACCTTTTGGGCAGAGTAATACAAACATATTTAATAGCTATTTTTTTATTATTATAGTCATTTAACTTCAAATAAACTAAATGTTAAACAATTTAAATAATCAGACTCATTATTTGGATTAAGTAGCAAGGTAAAAGGCGAGGCCGAAGGCCGAGCACCGCATAGGGCGAAGCCCGGAGCGTCTCCCTCCACCAATCCAAGATGGCTGCCATACGAGTTAAGATTTTAACGGTGAGGCGAGGTCGCAGACTGAGCCCAACTCCGCGTAGGGCGAAGCCCGGTGCGTCAACCCCCTCAATTCAAGATGACGGCCATACAAGTTTAGATTCTGTAGGTGAGGCGAGGCCGTAGGCCGAGGCGAGCTGCGTTTAGGGTGGGGCCGAAGTCCAAACTCCGCGTAGGGCGACGACCAGAGGATCCCCCCCTCCAATTCAAGATGGCCGCCATACAAGTTTAGATACTAAAGGTGGGGTGAGGCCGTATGCCGAGGAAAGCTGCGTATAGGGCGAGGCCGAAGGCCGAGCTCTGCGTAGGGCGAAGCCCAAAGCGTCACCAAGCGTCTTACCCGCCGACTGCCTTCCGAAAATTTCATATCCCCGGAGCGTCGCGATTCCCCGCACAAAAAATCCAAGAAGGCGGATATTAAATTTTCGGGCATGCCGATATGGGTATCGTTTGATAGATTGTCGGAGATGCCGATTCCGAAAATGTCGTTCATTTTGATATCCAAGATGGCGGACGTTTACATTTTTGAAAAAACTGATGTGTGTCGTTTAATAGGTTTTCGGGGGTGCTAATTCCGTAAATCACATGCATTTTTTGTAAAAATCCGTCATGGATGTTATTTTAGATTTTGAAATCCAAGATGGCGGTTTTGAAAAAATAACGAAAACTTTTATAAATTGCAACGAGGCCACTTCCCTCCCCGCACCGCATCAAACTTAGCTTTATTATCAAATTGCCCAATTGTCACGTAGCAATATAATAATGACCGGGCAATATGATAAATAATGAAGTTCAGATTGTAATTAATCACTTTGACCGATAGAGCTAGACAATATGAATAATGCCCGGGCATTATTCATAATGCCCGCATTAATCACTTGGTCCATAACATATACATCCCTACTATGTTCTCGTATTCCGTATGTTGACGAAAAAAATATTTGAAACTGGGAGACTTAAAGGCTTCCCTATTTTTAATAATGTAGTCATTTTGTTCGTTTATATCCTGGCTAATATTATAAATGCGAAAGTAACTCTATCTGTCTGATCTGCTCGTCTTTCACGCCTAAACTACTGAACCAATTTTAATAAAATTTGGTACAGAGATAGATTAGAGCCTGGGCAAGGACATAGACTACATTTTATCCCAAAGTTGGGCCCGATATAACCTGTAGTCCATTCGGGCAGTGCCGCGGGCGGAAAGCTAGTCTATACTAGAGGAAAGATATTTGTTTGTTTGTTTGCATTGAATAGGCTCAGAAATTACTGGACAGGTTTGAAAAATTCTTTCACCATTAGAAAGCCACATTATCTCCGATGGCCATAGGCTACATAATTTTCCCGAATCCCCACGGGAACGAAGTCCCGGGCGGAATGCTAGTATGAAATAAGAGTAAACAATTGCTTGTCACACAAAAGTCTTCCTCGACAGGGAAACGAAATAGGAACAATTAACTTAGAAGCAGCATCAATACCGTTGAACCAAAACAGATGACAGTCCTTCCTTCTCTACCTTATTGTGTAGGTATAATCAAGTATGTGGCGAACTTGACTAACCCATATCAGACTTTTCAAACCGCCAAATGGCCTCTGACAGACGTCAGAAAAGTCGGTAAGCGTTAGTAATTGCGAAGAGGGTATTTTATGAAATGTTTACCCTCCAAGTCGTTAGTGCAAGTCCTATTCGCGCCGAATATTTTTCTTTCCCTAAAAAATCTTTATAGATTATTACCCAAATTATTAAAAACTGTGAACATTTTTAATAATTTGCCTGGCTCATTGACGCAAAGTTGCTTACATTGGTTTTTAGGGTTCCGTAGTTTACAAGATGTACTTTGGAGAGTGTGCACAGGATCTGCATGAGCTCATTCCGCCTGCCCCCTTCTTTTACCGGACGTCCAGACGCACCGCAGGGTATCACCCTTATCTTGTCAAGATCTCGCGGATTCGCACTGAGCGCTTTTCATCATCTTTTATATTGCGCACTGCCAAAGTGATTCAATCAACGAAAACCACCGTGTGGTGATCGGTTGAGAATAACAGCACCCCATCTCTTTCCGTGGGAGTCGTAAGAGGCGACTAAGGAAACACAAATGAGACCTGCCTCCTAGTAATCCATCACAGGCAACGACACTTTATTTTTTCTGAATCTGAGGTGTCGTCATATGGTCTCATATGGTGTGATAGGCTCTGTAAAAGGCCGTCTGGTTCACGACTACCCTCCTACCGAAGTCCGACGCCAAACAGCTTGCTGTGTTCCGTCGGTGCGTGGGAGTACCAGTGCCTTTATAGGCATTTTCTGGGCTAACTTGCTCCATCGTCGACCTCATCTTTGTCCTTTATGGTCAAGATTGAGGTCAAGAGTAAATCCATCTTATAATAAAGAAATAAAAAAACCAAAAACCACAATTTCCAGAAAATTCTTATTTTTTTCGTATCTCATCAAACATTGATCCCAGCGGAAAAGTGTGCAGAACCTTTTTGTAGAACATTTTATGTAGATTTATGTGTATTTATGTTTTATGTACTTGAGTAAAAGATTTTTTTTCTATAATCCACCGTTTACAAGTTGTTTAAGAAAAACTTAAAAAACCGGTCAAGAGCGTGTCGGGCCACGCGCATTGTAGGGTTCCGTAGTAACATGGTTAAAATATAAAGCTGGCTTCTTAATTCTACGAGCATATTGTCATAGTCGATGTTAAAATCCCAAAATACTATTGTATCAAAAACAAATGTATTAAAAAGTTGGTAGTTTCAGAAATAAGTGTAGTTTTGGCCTAAATATAACAGAATGGAAGTATTTAATGCGCGAGCGAAGCGAGCGCGAATATATTTTTTTTGTATTTTTTTTTGTTTTTAATTTTTTTGTATTTTTTTACGACAATATTATTGTTAGGAATAATATAATACTATCGAGCTGCTGCTAAAGCAGGTCGCTTGGTGATCGTGTATAATTTTGATTTTTCGTAATTAGCACCCCCAAAAACCTATTAAACGACACCTGAAATGTCAATGTCAATATCAGCTTGGCTTTCAGCTCGCCTCACTTGTAGCGTGGAACCTTGTATGGCAGCCATTTTGAATTAGGGAACACTTCGTCGTAAATGCTACCCTCGTGAATTATTCCACATTTTTTTTCATTATAAAAATTAATGTCTCCTAAACGGATTGCTGAATATTATTATTGTTTTTTTTGTTTAAAAACCCTTAATGAATTCTTTGATACTAAGTGAATTAACATTATTACTAATAAGACATTATAAAACATGTCAAAATAACAAACAAAAATTTAAGATCCACGTAAGTTTCGTCAATTAAATAACCCGCCCTGAATCTGACCCGGGCCAAACGTCCCCATCAAGCTGGCCGCATTGCCGCGCTGGACGGCAATGGACAGACGCTGGACCAGGTAGGAGCCAGAGCGGGAGTCACCACCACGAGCTGACAGTCTCCGGTCAATCTCCCGAATCAACTCCCTACCTTCTCTACCCCAGGGACCCGCCGTTTCAAATGCGATGGGAACAAAGATATACGATTGTCCCATCGCCGTGTATTTAACGTGTTTCTGACAGGCTGCCCATTCTGCGCATTGCTGAATTGTTGAATTGCTAGTTTTGGCCTAAATAAAAGAGAATGAAAGTATTTAATGCGCGAGCGAAGCGAGCGCGATTTTTTTTTTTAAGTTTTTTTGAAAGTTTTTTTTGTATTTTTTTTGCGATGATATTATTGTTAGGAATAATATAATTATATCGAGCTGCTGCTAAAGGAGGTCGCGTGCTGATCGTGTATAATTTTGATGTCATTTTCGTAATAAGCATTCCCGAAAACCTATTAAACGACACCTGGAATGTCAATATCAATATCAGCTTGGCTTTCGGCTCACCTCACTTTTAGCGTGGAACCTTGTATGGTAGCCATTTTGGATTAGGGTACACTTCGTCGTAAATGCTACCCTCGTGAATTATTCCAAATTTGTTTTAATTATAAAAATTAATGTTTCACAAACGGATTGCTGAATTGTTGAATTGCTAGTTTTGGCCTAAATAAAACAGAATGGAAGTATTTAATGCGTGAGCGAAGCGAGCGCGAATTTTTTTTTCTAAGTTTTTTTTTGTATTTTTTTTTGCGATTGTATTATTGTTAGGAATAATATAATAATATCGAGCTGCTGCTGAAGCAGATCGCGTGCTGATCATGTATAATTTTGATGTCATTTTCGTAATAAGCATCCCCGAAAACCTTTTAAACGACACCTGGAATATCAATATAAATATCAGCTTGGCTTTCGGCTCGCCTCACTTTTAGCGTGGAACCTTGTATGGTAGCCATTTTGGATTAGAGTACACTGCGTCGTAAATGCTACCCTCGTGAATATTCCACATTTTTTTTTAATTATAAAAATTAATGTTTCCCAAACGGATGTTGAATGTTGCTGAATTGCTGAACCCCTTCTATTTTTAAAAAAGCTATCCTAGATAACCCACTCGATGATATCGGCGAGAAAAAAAAAATCCATCGCGTGTATGGGATACACCCGAAAAACATTTTTTTTCCACCATTTTATTTTTTAGATCTGTTAGCGCAATCAATATGAATGCCAAATTTTAGCTCTGTAGTACCAAGGATCTAATATCAGTAAATATATTCTTATTAATCCTAACAACGTTTGGCACTTGGTCGACTATTACTCACAAGCTTGAAGGGCCAACTTATGTGTGATAGTTTCCCTTTTAATTTCTTTGTATATTCTATCACCGTGAATATT
Organism: Aproaerema taeniolella; assembly: GCA_949987775.1. Lineage (NCBI taxonomy): Eukaryota > Metazoa > Arthropoda > Insecta > Lepidoptera > Gelechiidae > Aproaerema > Aproaerema taeniolella. The sequence continues at coordinate 20,290,325 of OX465254.1, read as the reverse complement.
TCCACATTTCTAAAAACAATCGTTTTGCTGGAAGAGGGGGACACTTGTTTTTAACAAAAAATTTCACTTTAAAAATTAATTTTTCACAAACGGAGTGCTAGATCGAAAAAACGTTCTTAGTCAACCCCTTCTATCTTTTAAAAAGCTATCCTAAAACATCTCACTCGATGATATTGGTGAGAAAAAAAAATCCATTGCCCTTTCACGTGTATGGGAAACATCCGAAAAAAAAATTTTTTTTCACCATTTTATTTTTTCAATCTATTGGCGCAATTAATATGTATGACCATGCCAAATTTCAGCTCTGTAGTACCAAGGATCTAATATTAGTAAAATATTCTTATTAATCCCAACTAAGTTTGGCACTTGGTCGACTATTACTCGCAAACTTGAAGGGCCATCTTATGTGTGATAGTTTTCCTTTTAATTTCGTTGTATATACTACTACCGTGAATTTTTTCACATTTTTAGAAACAACCATTTAGCTGGTAGAGGGGGGACACTTGTGTTTAACTTTTCTATTTAAAAAATTTTTTTTTCGCAAACAGAGTGCTGAGTCGAAAAACGTTCTTAGTAAACCGCTTTTGTCTTTTAAAAAGCTGTCCTATGATACCCCATTTGATGATATAGGCGAGAAAAAAAAATTCATCGCCCTTTCACGTCTATGGGAGACACCCGAATCTTAGAAACTACAGTTCTGACGGCGTAGTTTATATGTATGACCATGCCAAATTTCAGCTCTGTATTACTAAGGGTTTCTTAGGAAACCCGCGGACAGACGGACAGACGGACAGACGGACATGGCGAAACTATAAGGGTTCGTAGATTACTACGGAACCCTAAAAAGGACCTTTAAATCGCCCCCTACCCGTTAGCTCCACCCCATCCACCAGTACTTTCAGTGTGTTGCTTCAGACACCATTCCCTACAACTATGCCAAAAATCGCTCATACACGAATTATTTCCCCTATTTTTCCTTCGTTAAATGGGAAGAATGGAATTCCCTGCCTGCGTCTGTATTTCCGAGCTCATATTACACGAATCTCTTGAAAGTTCGGGTGAGTAGGCATCTTCTGGTGAGCTTGCTACATCCTCGACCGCATCTTTGCTTTTATGCTAGATTATGGCCAAGAGCGCAACCGTTGTTAATAAAAAATAAAAAAAACGAAAAAAATATTAAATTATGTACGGTATTCCTGAGAAACACATGGCGTATTTATATCTGTTCATTTTTTTCAGCCGTTTCTGTTAAGGTCTCCCCTTGTTTCCTCCACCGTTCTCAGTCTTTTATAAAACATAAAACATGTAAATTCATACTTTAAAAATTCTAGTTCATTTAAAATTTAACTTAAATATCCTTTTTTGGTAGCTACCCTCAAAAATTACAAATAATAATTTCATGAAACGCCGTAACTTCTTAAATATAAAAGACAAAAATTCTCACAAAGGTTTTTTTGATGAAAAGTTGGGACCTTTGTAAGGAAAGGCGCGAACTTATAACGAGTGAAAGAAATAGAGTAATTTGTACTTTGTTCTTGTTTAAGGTTGATTTACTTGTTCTTCACAAGAAGGAATAACTTTGAGGACATCTTACAAGTGTTAAAGTTAATAACTAACACAGTAACTGTTCAGCAACCTGGGCCCAGATTTTGTAACTTATGTGTCGATGGAATGGAGAGCATTTTACTGTTCAGGTGACGAAATTAAGAACTGTTTAATTTTTATATACTTGCTGACAACCACCCCGAACAGCAGCGACACCGCCAACCGATCGTTAAGTAGCAAACTGCCTAGGAACTGAAGATTCAGTTGACGGTGGCGCCCCCAATCAAAGCAGCCGTCATTAGATGTATGAAATTTGGATAGTTCTCAATTTCCCTACGTGCTGGGCTATGATGATCGCAACAACATATTATTTCACGCGTTATCTCGTGGTCACGTGAATGTTTCGACCAATGAGATTACGAAAAAGCGTCACGTGACCACGAGATAACGCGTGAGATTTTAAACCGATAAAATTGCCTCCATTCCACCGACATACAACTTAAGTTACAAAATCCGGGCCCTGGACTTATACAGGGCGTGGACATCTAGCAAAAACTAAAAGCAAATTCAGATCATCATTCTAAATTACTTTCATTTTTGAAGTGAAAACTTCTTTAGCGGCGTTGGGCATTTTTAGTATGGGGAAAAAAATGTTAAACTCGCGTCAGATGTCACGTGACCCTTATCGAAAATGCGTAGGATAGGGTTGCCACCTTTTTTGAAGTGAAAACTTCTTTAGCAGCGTTGTTGTGTACCTGAATTTATCGATCTTGCGTTTAATAATAGCGTTGACAATAAAACGGTTAGTGATTGGAACGCGACTGATGATATCCAGTTTGGTTTGTTTGGGAATGCTTTGAAGTATGGGTGGAAACCCGGACGGATGGCAGCCCTATGGTAAAATTATCTCTGTTACAGATGTCAACGATGTCGACGATTATTCGCACATAGCGCGCAAATACTGATAGACTATTTTACTTAATTGAAAGTAGACAGTTTGGTCGAGTGGAAAAGTTGCCAGATTTTAAGCAACAGGTCGAGGGTTCGAAACCACGAATTGAACCAAGAAAATCTTTTTGTGTTTTTGGCCGAGTGGTGAAGAATAACGGACTCTTTTTGTGTATTTTGTTTTTTTTTCATGTTAATGCACAACGTTGATGTTCAAGTTTTCACTTTTGCCGGCACTCCCGGAGTTTTTTTTCTTGTTTTGTTGATCGAAGTCGCAGGCAGAAGGCTAGTTTTTTTATAATTACATAAAACACACTAGGTAGATTGTAAATGTTTATTACTAACCGTACTTAGTGAAACAACGAACACGCATTTCCTCCACACAACATCATATTCTATGAATACGAGTATAATCCGAGTTAAGCTGTATTTAAGCAGCGTTTTACACTTAAGTGGAATCCTTAACTGAATATTAGACAAGGCTAACCTCGCCCTAATTAGGGCTCACTCGGCTAACAATAATTGTGGGTACTATACTTTACGTCAGATATGAAGGTGGAAAGTGGCTATTTCGCTTCGAAGTAAGTATTTTATTTATTTATTTTATCATTAAGATTTAAGCCAAAACAAACTGTGCATATAAACGATTATATGTTACCCTATGCGAATTACAAATCTTCAGCTTGGGTCGTTGAGGCATAGTTTCCAACAGAGGGTAAGGAAATAAAACCTACGAAATAATTCAAAATCAAAACGAAGTTACACAATACCAATTGGAATTCATTTAGAAGAGTAATTTTAATTTTCATTGATATTACTACAAGAACAGCAGAGACAGAATGAAAGATCAATAGGTAAAATAGCAACTAAACACTAAATACTGCTACAATGGCTATTCGTTCAATAATATTATATTATTTCACTGTCGCATAGGTTTTATTTAATTTGGCAGGGTAATACGAACAGTAATAACCCCTACTAATTAAGATGGGCATTGTGTTGTATTAGAATTTTATGAAGAGTCGTGCCCACTATTTTGTAGCGTAATAGCAATTTTTCGCCTTCCAATTTGTCGCAGAGTATAATAATTAATGAGTACAGAAATAAACACATTAATTTTTGGCTCTACAAAAAACCATGTAGTTTTATTTTAGTGTTTACAGATTTTTTTCATAGTTTTTGTAAAGTCTAATTAATTTTGTTTTTTATTTTCATTTTTAGGATGAAAAACATAACAACAATAACAAAAAACCTATGTGTTGTAGGGTCCGAGACAAAGGGTCCTCAACTCAGCTATATGTTGTGACTCGGGAATCAGCATATGAGGCCGCGAGCTACAACGCTGGTTTTCAGTGAGCCCTATAACGAAGTATGTGACGTTTATTATTACAGCTTAGTACCTTCAACACTTTTTTATTTTTTTCTTGTGCCCAGTTGATACTCAGACAAGCCAGAGCGATAGTATGTGTGGAGAGGCTCCAAACAAGCCTCCAACTTGTCGTAGAGCTGAGAGCTGGTGAAAAGGCGAAGTTGTCTCATCTCACGCCGCACTGAGCACCAACGATGACGACACGAATGAGTCCAGGGGCCCTATTCTTGAATCACTCGTATTACCTCTTGTCTCCGTGTGAATTTTTCAGTCGAGTCTTTCATAATAATTATCTATCAGAGGCGAGATCTTCTTCCACGCTAGACTGGAAGTGAAAGAAAAACTTAAAATTTTCCAACTGCCAAATCTTCCCAGGCATGTTTTATAAGTCAGCAAGTGAAACGTAACGGTTTTGCTGTAAGCGAAAGGCTGATAATCCATCGCCAATGTACTGATAGCAGAATGTCAGGTTACCCATTTGCATTATATCAACTAATAGGTCTTTACCTATGAAGTTGCCGCTTTTCATAAAACATTTTTGGAAAACTGATTTATTCATACTACCGTTTTTGGATTTTTCCTGAAAATACGAGATCCAAATTTAACAAAATTTTGTGGAAAGGTTTAAACAACATAAAGTTAATTTTCATCATACTTAGTCTATTGAAAGTTGTAATTGTAACAAAGGTACAGCCAAAATAGGCAATAAAACGGGCAACAGAATAAACGAATTATATATAGGTTTCGTTTTCAGTAAATAAATCCAAAGTAAAAATTTATTAATTTTACTACTCAAAATTACTAAATAAAAAACCATGTAAGTAATAGCTGTTCAATCAGATAAATTATGAACAAAATAAAGCTTGAGAAAAAATCGGCAATTTCATAGGTAAATACCTATTTTAAAAAAAAATGTCACTCGACGTGAAACGATGAATTCAAAAATAAAGCCTCGGTGTAAAAAATGAACATTTGAACAAGTCTGTCACTCGGCACAGAAACATTCGCTAATTACCTTCCTACTTTTCCTCCCGTAACTCATTGGCACCTTTTGACGTATGATAAGTTTTTTAAAATATTTTTGACTGCTTAAGTTTGAAATTTTTAGAGATTTAACGGGTTTTTTCCTTAATTGTGTATTATGACATATCTAAGTAAGCGGCGATAGCCCAGTCACACATAAATAATAGTAATATGTCTACGACAAGCCTAGTTGGTAATAAGTCAGACTTGTAACCAGAAGATTGGGGGTTTAAATCCTGGTACGGGCCTGTACCACTAAAATCGACTTTTCGGAATTATGTACGGATTTTTCAATAAATCACTTACTCAGCGATGAAGGAAAACATCGTGATGAAACCCGCACGTCTAAGAAAATTCGTTTTTGAAAGGCGATCTCCACTAGCGTGTTGAACTATGGCCTAAATCCTCTTCTATGATCCCTCGCTGGGGACGTATGAGAATAGAAAAAAAATATGAGAAGGGATGGGCCTTTCATTTTGAGTTAATGAATGAAAATATTAAATAGATAACAATGAATTAGATTATTTATTTTCTAACATTAAAATTATTCAACGAAAACGTCTCGAAAAACTCTACAAATAACATTCTCACCTATTAATGAGAAATGAACTAAGCACAAATTATTAATTTTACAAATGTTAGAATAGGTTGCCATTTTAAAAAGTTTTCATAATCTGAAAACAAAAGGTACTCCATAGGACGTGGGTAGTCACAATTTACAAGGTGGTACCTCTCACATTCAGAGATTTATCCATATTGCCACTAACAGGTATTTTACAGGTGTTTAAAAAACATCCATTAAGAAAAAAAGTTCTGAAATATGTTATGAAATCCGTCTAACAACACCTTGTTTTTCATGACTTTTGATTTCGCTTTAATCTAAAACAATATTTTTTTTATAAATAATATAAAAATAAGAAAGCGTAGTTCTGTTTAAATTTTGCGATTGAAGTACCCGTCGTGTAACTGAACAACATTAACTAAGAAACTCATATAGAAGTTTTTACAAAAGTTTTAGGATGGCTAATGTTTTTTTTTAATTTGAGGTTGCGAGTTTTTTTTTTTAGGTATTTAGAAACCCATGTATATTGCGTCTAAACCTCGTCTATTTCTACAAAGTAATTCCTTGCCCGTTGCTCTGATTTTTTTTATTTTCTGACGCATTTTACCTTTTTGACCATAGAGTGTTCTATCGACCCATTCGCTTTACTTTTATCGCTTCTGGGTAGAGTCTTCATTTTGTGTCGGGTTGTTCCATTTTTGGACCTCCGCTGAACCGAATATGACAAAAATTGTATTTGTGATGAAGTATACTCCTGATAATAAATAAAATAGTTTCCGCCAGTCTGCGATATCATACTGTAAAAAAGAATATAATTAAATTATCATTCCCATATAAACGCGTAGTAAGATCAATCTAAAATTAAAATGTTTGTATCGCCCCCGAAACTCATCTACAAAAATATTACAAAGAGGAAAGATTTGATTGTTTGTTTGTTTGCATTGAATAGGCTCCGAAACTACAGTACCGATTAAAAAAATCCTTTACTTTTAGAATGCTACATTATTCCTGTGTATTGTGGGCATATATAATTTTCCCGAATTTCCACGGGAAGGAAGTCCCGGGCGGAATGCTAGTCGCTATAACTCTTTAACGGCTGAACCATTTTTAATTTAGTATTTTTAAGTTGCTTACCTGCGCGAGGGATATTTAGAAATAATTTCTAAGTGAAAGAAAAATGTTCGGCGCGAATGAGACTTGAACCCAGACCCCAGGACACAGACACCGAGACTAGGGGAGCCTGGTGACCAGTATGGAAACACAGAGGGTGTTTACCTACAAGCACGGTCGTAAGTTCAAGTCCAAGATCATTTTTCTTTCCCTAAAAAATATTTGTGAACAATTTTTGATGAAACTAAGAACCATTTCGATTACCTGTACTTTTAATTAAAAAAACGCATCGAAATTGGTCCATTTGTGTAAAAGGTTCGATAACACTGACAGACACACAGATACACAAACACATGGCAAAGTTGTAACTCTCCTCTTTCTTGTCGGGGTTTAAAAAAGGAGCAGTAAAAAAAAGTCACCGACATGAATTTTTTTTATTATGGGATCAACTTTGGAAAAAGTTTACACCCAAAATTTCAATATCTATCCTTCTAAAATGTACCTTTGTAAACCAGCGTTGCAGTTTGTCTGCAACATGTAGCTGAGCCATTGCCCATTCATAGGTAAGGTGCACACTACTACGACTCTTGCGCCTACATTGTGTCCTGTCTGTATTTGTGTTTTTTTTGTTGTTGTATTATTATTTCTGTGTGTAATGTAATGTGTACTTGTGCTGGTGAATAAATTGTATGTCTACGTCTTTGTACTTCTATGAGCTGTTTATTTCGGACATCAGACATTATCCTTACCTTGTCAAGATCCCGAGGATTCTTACATTTTTCATCTTTGTTTTTGCACACTGCTTGGAAATAAAATTCTCTGCCTGCATCTGTATATCCTAACTCATTGACAATCTTTAAGTTTGAGTGAATAGGTTTCTTTAGCAGCTCGAGTACAACGTGAAAACAAAGCGGTCAAATTTTATAAAAGTGTCGAAATGACAACACCGAGGACGAGCAAACCTTAGCGCAGAGCGTAATTAAAGTGAAAGATTCATCGTCATCGAAGTGGTGTGACACGTGAGTTTGTCGCGGGCCGTGTTAGCTATGCTGAGTGACCTTGTTACATTTTCAACCATACTGTAAAAAATATTTAAAAAAATACTTACTTCATTTTTTATGATCAGGCCAGCAATCAGTGGTCCAATGAGAGACATGATGTTGGCAAAGAAATTGGTGACGCCCATCAGCTGACCGGCGAAATTAGGAGCCATGTCGATATGTACCAACTGTCAGAGGGATATAATAAAATATTATTTACTTACTTAAATATTCGTTTAAAATGTAAGCTACCAATAGTTTAAAATTTAATTCAAGTTATATCCCAAAAAAGCGTTTTAAGGAAAGAAGTTTGGAAATAAAAAGCTAAAATCGATTGTATTTTTCACTCAGCATCTGCCGGAAGTATGAAAAGGTCTTTTAATTGAAAAGATCGGTAAAAATTTAGAGGTGTCATTAAGATATTCAAGAAATTGAAAAAATCATGAACATTCCAGAAGTCGATGACGATTTGGATCTCAAATTGTTACGCATTTAGTCTTCTTTCAAAATGTAATAAGTTATTAATTAAAAATCAGTTCTACTGCGTTAAAAATTGCTAGAACCTAAAAAAGGTTGAAACAAATTTACAAATTTTACGTGAGAATAAAAATTAGGCTCACTTTTGGAATGGTTTTCTTTTTCTTATCGTCTAGATATGTATTGTCAAGTATATATGTGGCGAACCTGATTTAACCTGGTGTTAGAATTTTCAAGCCACGAAATGGCCTTTGATTTGGTTTTAACGACTGTAGTCAATCGACAACAGCCGGGACCGCCGGCTTAACGTGCCCTCAGAAGCAAGGAATCGCTCTTGATTTTTTTAAAACATTTTTGAGATAAATGGAAAACATAAGTGGGCGGATTTGTATCCTTGAGTTCGCCTTTGCTATTAAATAACTTTTTAAATGTATCATACAACACTTTTTTTGAGCAATAAATAATTTACATACATACATATTTCCCGATGAATAAAAGTCCCCTTGCCTTTTGTTGGGAATGGCTGATGAGGCTGATACCGATGACAATATTAAAAGCACATTTACGTTATTTGAATTTTTGTCATTCCCAGAACAATAAATGAAGAGTCGGAAAAAATGTGAGTTTTTCTAATTTCATGCTTCAACCATTACATTTTGAATGAAACTTGATGGGTAGATTAGAATGCTTTTCCAAGTGAACGAAGTTGTGATTAGAAAAAAGCTTAGCTTGTATTATGGTTGATACATTGTATAAGGTAGAGAAAATTCTATAAATACCATGAATCCAGCCACCTGACCGGCGTTAATACCGACAAGGAACACAAACAGTGTAACAGACACGTTTGCGTTTTCTGTCGGAGCGTACGCCAAAGCAGTCAGTCCAACTGCTGGGCCGTATAAACCTGGAAAGAAATTTCATCATTTATTTGAAAAGTCACTTTAGGTTCAAAGTTTTATCCGTAAATTAAAAGTAGTGGGGGACAGCGCCAGCTCGGTGGATTGAATTATCGTCAGCCCATAAACAACCAAAAGAAAATAATGGTAAAGCCCAGATTTTTGTCGCTAACCCAAAGGTACATTGAACCAAACTCACCAATACTGTTAAAAAGTTTTCTCGTAACAGTGATGCTAAATATTTCACGCTTTACAATATAATCCGCCATTATTCCAAATAATAGAGTAAAGACAAATATGGCGGCGTATGGTAGAGCTGACATCACACCATTCTGAAATTATTTCAAGGTGGGTTTCAACGATTGATGACAAACTTTCGCCCATATGAAACGTCGTAAAAATAAACTTCCGTTCGATACAACAAAATGCAGCGTCATTTCGTGCACCAGGGTAGAAAATACTATTAAACACAACTACGAAATCGACGGAGTGAGACTGTCACGTGTAAATTCGGTTCGTGATCTCGGTTTACATGTATCACAGGAGTTGAATTTTCGAGAACATATCACCAATACATGTAAAAAAGCCTATAGAAATTTAGGTTTTTTATTGCGGCAAGCGAAAGAAATACAAAGCCCAGCGGCACTAAGGGCGCTCTACAGTGCACTAGTCAGAAGCCAACTTTAGTGTAACGCACTTGTATGGAATCCCTTTGAGAAAAAGTATGTTGAAATGATAGAGAAAATACAAAACAAGTTTGTGAGGTACATGTACTGGAAGCTATACGGTGTATATCCCTTCTATCCGCTCATGTACCCCACCTTGTTTGTCCTCGGCATGGTAGGATTCAACAAATTGGAGGCTAGGAGAAAGTTGACTTTAGCTATGTATGTGTTGAGAGTGTTTCGTGGTGAGTTGTGTAATTCGCAGATACTCGACTGCATGATGCTGCAGGTGCCAAATCCGTGACTACGTGTAGCACCACGTGCTCGCGTTTTTAGGGTCCCTTCGAGTAGGACCAACACATTAAGGCATGCCCCCGTTACGGAGGCGCTGTGCATTCTGAATGAAGTCTCTAAATATGACGAAATAGATTTATTCTCTACCTGTCTAACCAAAATTTCTAGTTTTTAGGGTTCCGTAGTAATCTACGAACCCTTATAGTTTCGCCATGTCCGTCTGTCCGTCTGTCCATCTGTCCGTCTGTCCGCAGGTTTCCTAAGAAACCCTTGGTACTACAGAGCTGAAACTAAGCATGATTATACGTATGAATTACGCCGACAGAACTGTAGAGTAAAATCTTGGAAAAAAAAATTTTTTTCGGGTGTCTCCCATAGACGTGAAAGGGCGATGATTTTTTTTTCTCGCCAATATCATTGAATGGGGTGTCATAGGATAGCATTTTAAAAGATAGAAGGGGTTTACTAAGAACGTTTTTCGATTCAGCACTCCGTTTGCGAAATATAATTTTTTAAAGTGAAAATTTTTGTCAAACACAAGTGTCCCCCCCCTATACCTGCTAAACGGTTGTTTCTAAAAATGTGAAAAAATTCATGTTGGTAGAATATACAACGAAATTTAAAGGAAAACTATCACACATAAGTTGTTCCTTCAAATTTGCAAGTAATAGTCGACCAAGTGCCAAACACTGTTGGGATTAATAAGAATATATTTGAACCATGCTGCTACGGAACCCTACAATGCGCGTGGCTCGACACGCTCTTGGCCGGTTTTATTTTAAGTTATCTGACTAAGTGATTTTAAATGAGTAATAATATATTTTTTGACATTTATGTACATTTTATTTGACAAATTTTTATTTTTAGACATTCTTTTTTGACATTTATCTTTATTTGAAAATTGTAATAACTTAAAATATGTTATACAGGACATAAGGTATCTCTCTTTAAACCTCTCGGGTGGTTAATCAGTCCATGAAACTGAACAACTTCCCCAAGGGCCATAGGTCAAAATACAAAAAAAAAAACAATGATCTCCCATACTAAATGCGCTATATGCTGATGAAGTTTGTATGGGAACTAAATTTTTTTAAAATCGTATTTTGACCTATATGCTGTGTTAGTTATCTAAAACCTGTAAGAAATTTAAGTATAAAAATTGTTTAAGATTATTATAATGCTAACGATTTGGGACCCAAGCCCGTCATGATATCATTTTGTCTATGCTAAATTGAATAAATAAATTTAATTGAAATTGACATATTTCATCAAAACCCTCGCATCCTACTTACCAACTTTTACAGTATGCCTGGGAAGAGTTGGCAGCTGGTACATACAAAGTTTTTCTATCACTCCCAGTCCAGCGTGGAAGAATTAGTGTATGTTAAGAATTTATGATGCTAGAAAAACATAAGTACTAACCATTTTAATGTCCATACCAAGAATTTTAGAATAGAAAGTAGGTATTTGAGTCATAAGGGTAAAAAACCCTAGATTGTGCCCCATGTGAGTAATCGTCAGAGCCAGAAAGCAGCAACTGGTGCAAATTGACTTCCAAGGTGTTTTGAGTTTCTGTAGATATATGAAAATAAAATTATCTAAAAAAAGTATGTCCTGACTCACTGATTTGTCAACACCCAGCTTAGGTACCTGAAATTTGCAGAAATAAGGAAGAATCTTACGAAATTCCAATGGGAAAAAGGTCCTGGCCATTTTCTAGTTGTAATATATTTCTAAAACGGGTAAAATTTTAGGGTTCATAATTTTTACGCGGTATGATCTTGTAAGTAATATGAATGAATCGTAAAGCTGTTCTACCATTACAATACGCACAGATGACGCGACCCTCAGAAAACTAGTCTCATTTATACATTTATGTAGATATGCAAGCTCGCATATCTATGTGTGACATGTTTTTATGCGATAGTCTGTGACAAAGACCCTTCGAAACTGCTGCTAGCAGCGCGTATCGTAATGCGTGAAGGCCAAAAAATCATTGATTCGAGCGGGAAGGAAAAAAATCCTCAATTAGTGCTTTTGGAGCTGCTTCTTCTGTCACCGAGAATAGATCGACCGAGCACGGAAAACCCCGGCATCAAAAAAAAATCTTTTGAAATATTTTTTTGAAAAAACAATCATTTTGTATGTATGGTACATACATACAAAATTGTACAATGATAATACATACTATAACAAGTTTACAGTAATAGGAAGTTTACAAAGGTCAAGAGGAGAAATTCTTCATATAGGCTGTCAGAAACAACATTTTTAATCCCGGTAATTAATAGATTCATGTGCAATCCTAAAATGTTCACACAACACACGCCACGTACTTTACCCGATTGATGGCGCTTTTATTTAAATACTAGGCTAGTATGCGATATCAAAGTTTTTGCAGGACATCGAATATGAATGCGAAACATCCGTACGTATTTCAGTTTGACAATTTGTCCCAGGTAAGATCAGGCTTGGGTAGGCAAATTTGCAAATTATTTTTGATTTCTTTTCAATTATTACTGACTCAAGGTAAAGGAAGACATCGTGATGAAACGTCCGAGAAAATTAGTTTCCGAAAATCAAAGCCAGCGTGGTGTTCTTATTCTTATCGTGTAGGTATAGTCAAGTGTGTGCCGAACTTGGCTAACCCTGGTGTCAGAGTTTTTAAACCGCCAATGGCCTCTGACTTGGTTTTAACGACTGTAGTCAAGCTCAGCCGGGACCGACACCTTAACGTGCCCTCCGAAGCATGAAAACGCTCGTGATAAATTGCCGCTTTGGTCACCCATCAGGTTCCCTGCCTCTGTGTACGTTGCTTAACCTCACTGATCGGTTGAGATCAGCAAGCGCCACTTGGTCACGAGCGCGATGTGTGGTCAATAAATTATGACCTAAAACCTCCTACGGTGTTTTGAAGGGAGGCTTGTGACCCTTGATGATGATGAGATGATTCTGCCCTCGGTGGCACCATTAATCCTTAGCTTCCAGAAAAGAAATGGAGTTCACAATGGCAATTTAATAAATAAACAATTAAACTGCAAACGGTCTTTCTGAAAGTAAATTAATAATATTAAAGGTAAAAATTCACCTTACCTGACCAGTTTTATTAACATTCCGCAAAGAATTTTCTATATAGTCAATCTCTTCTGTGGTAATCAATTTGGATGTCTTTGGAGAGGACGCCCCTAAGAGCATGTAGCCGATAATCCATAGTGCAGTTATCAAACCGTTGATATAGAAGATTGAAGGCCAGCCCCACGCAGCGGCAAACACACCTGACAAGATGTTCTGAACGGCAAAGCCTAGAGCACAACCTGTTGAGAAAATGACAACCAGCGTCTTTAGAAATTTGTTCCCGCTTTATCAGTAAGTTCTTAAGGTAAAACTATGTTTCAGTTTCTTTATTGTTAATAGAAAATATTGATAACACAGAAGGGTACTGTTACAATAGATCTGTCAAGGTCGCAGTGACACGGGGGCTTTCATACAAGCTTGACACCAACCCTTAGTAGGTACTCGTTAAATAATAATAATAGGAAATAATACTGGCCAGATTCTTATAAACCTATCATAAATAAATAAAGGGGTTCATGCGGCGTCTTCGGCCAAAAAGTCGTTAAAACTATAGAATTACTTATCAAAAAGCCACTTTTTAAATTTAAAAGTCTGGGTGGACGCTGCATCATTCACAAAATACGGGAGGCGGTATACACTGCAGGGCCCAGCACATACGCGGACTGTTCCGATTTTGTCAGTTTATGAAACATAGTGACGAGTTTATCTTTTTCCTTATTGCTACGCAAATTGTAACGTAGGTTAATGCACTTTTGTTCATATTTGTCGAAGTTTGCAAGTACGTGTGAAGTATCGGCTACAGAGACCGACTTAGTGATGATGGAAGAGAGGATTAATTATCATTCCATAATAAAATAGTAACTGTCATTTTAATAATTAATTTACCTTTCTTTTATCGGAAGTCCAGACGCACCGCTGGATACCATCGCTATCTTGTTGAAATCCCGCGAATTCGCACTGAGCGCTTTTCATAATCTTTCATATTGCGCACTGCTAGGGAATGGAATTCCCTGCCTGCGTCTATATTTCCGAGTTCATACAGCCCGAATCTCTTTAAAGTTCGAGTGAATAGGCTTCTTCTGGGTGAGCTTGCTACATCCTCGGCCACATCTTTGCCCTTGAGCTGGATTGTGGTCAAGTGCAAACTCATTATTAATAAATAATAAATACAAAACCTTTTGTGGTTGCCGTTGTTTATTATACACAAGCGACGTGGCGCGGCAGCGCATCGATCAAAGCAACGTAAAATGAATCTTAAGAGGAGCGTCTCAGTTTGGACTAGCTTCTCAGTTGTTTTTCATGCTGTCTCGATGTAGACCACCCACCTCAGACTTCTGCAAAAGGGACAATTGCAGCTTTCCGGCGAAATGCCGAGTTTTATTTCCAAAATTACGAGTTTAGGCGTCAATGAATTCCTACCCCAAAAACTTAATGAAATCGTACGATTTGTAAGCGTATAAACGAGGTTCGTGCGTTTTGTTTTTTCCAAAATTGTTCTTAGTTTTTTAACAGTCACCTCTTAAATGTTGAGAATTTTTTTGGCGAAAAATGCTGACTTTTAGTATCAAATATTTTTTTTGTCTATTAAAAATATCACAAAAATCAAAACGTAAGGCCCTAGTTTTTGGTGTTCCTGATACTATACCAATTTCCTAGGGATCCGTTGGTGTTTAGGGGATGGAATCCATTGACGCCGTTTGTATGGGAAAAAAAACACTGAGACGATCCTCTTAATAGCTACAGAGCAAAGGTCTAAAAACGTAGGTTTCTCCTACGTAATTTTATTTTATTAAAAACTCTTACCTGAATATACTACAGTTCCTATTCGGCTCTTCTCATGTAAAGGTGCCCATTTTCCGATAAGATCATGTGTTGATGGGAACAAAAACCCTTGGAATAAACCCATCATCACTCTTATGGCGCAAAGCATTTGCCATCCACCCTGAAAAAAAAAGAAAACGGAGTGCCGTATGTTTTACGCGCGATGCTTAACAAATTCTAGTAATAATAATGAATTGCACAATTCTCTTATTCTTCAGCTTTCGAGTAGTGTAATTAAATTTTGGAAGTAAATAGTAGATATGTATGTATAGCTGCAACAAAAAATTGTATCCTCAGATTATGTAAATATCAGCTTTTTGAATTGCGTCCCACAATGGAAGCAAAAAAGACGTATTCCCTTCAAAAATGTTATTTACACCAGTTCCTCAGCCCGGACTTCTGGCCCGAGGGGATAGTGTTCCGACGCTACAGGGAGGCGAACACGAAGATCTGCAAGTCTCTACGCAGCTCGTGGTTTTAATTTGAAATTTTATTACGTTTTAATTATATTTTATACTTATGTATGTTAGTCTTTAAGGTGTTTATGTATGGGCCTTAGTTGCCTGAGAATAAATGATTTATTATTATAATATTATTAACCTATAATATACAGAAAACGTTCAATCAAATATCATGACAGGTCTGAGATAAACACGGTATCCTTACTAAATAAGAAGCAGCTGGTGTCAAACAAGTCATCACGCAGTTGACAGCCATGCTGATGACAAGGAGAACTTTCCCTCCATACTTGGCCACCAGGACTCCAGCGGGGATCTGCAGGATTATGTACCCCCAGAAAAACGATGACAATACCACGGATTGAGTTTGCGTGCTCCAATAAAATGTCTGCAAAGTAAATAAATAATTATGACACTCACTTAATATCACAAATATTTTTGCCTATAAAGAAGTTTTATTCGATTGTACGATCTTACATTCTGTTCCCTCAAGTATCCCA
Source organism: Aproaerema taeniolella (assembly GCA_949987775.1). NCBI lineage: Eukaryota > Metazoa > Arthropoda > Insecta > Lepidoptera > Gelechiidae > Aproaerema > Aproaerema taeniolella. The sequence goes on along the minus strand of OX465254.1, from coordinate 20,274,545 downwards.
ACTAATTATCACTTGCTCAACGGTGAAGGAAAACATCGTAATGAAACCTGCCCATCCAAGAAAATTCGTTTTTGAAAGACGAGCGGTCCACCAATCCGCATTGAGCCAGCGTGGTGGACTATGGCCTAAATTATAAAAGGAAGGCCCGTGCCGCTCGGAGGGGACGTATATAAGGGTGGATCGCTCAATGTATGAAAAAAATTTGGGCTGAGAGCCATCTGCGCTCGCCACTTGCTCGGTGAAGCTGTCAAGGCCATTAGCAGCCAACAGTGTAGTCATTTAGAAAAAAAAATGTATATTTTTTTTTAAATGATGGTGCGATGTTGATGGTTCTTTAGGAGACCATTCTAGGAAAAATAATTTAAAAAAAGATCAGTTATTAGTAAGTGCCTCCACAAAGAGATTGAATGTTATTAAATAAACAAGTATAATTAATATAACTGCTCTTAGATCATCCAAATCAGTTGCTAGATTGCTTATTACATGGTAACGAACAATTGTATGGAAAATACTAGGACTTTAAGCTTTACAGGTTTAATTGATAAAGCTTTTTACAATCATAATGATGAAACACTTCCAATTGTAACATTTCCATTAATGGGATGTTATTTATCTCTTATTTCTAAGATCAATAAGGCGATCAATAAGGGCGGTTCTGTGGTGAAACATTACCTACAAAGAACTTAGCAAAATCGTTCATTCAAGATGTATTACAACGGCCAATCGTACTCTGCGATTGTTTGTTGCAACTCAAAATGCATGTTAACATTTAAAGACATTAGTAAGCACGGTTTAATTAAATAATTAATGCTCCTATGTGGTTTACAATCAAAACTTAACCACACTGTAGCTACAGTGTCAACCATTTATACAAGACAATCATGATTTCACACTACCTACCAGATTATCAAACTGATCTTTTGGCCACCTTGAAAATATAATTTTAGCTATGTTTGCAGCATGCTAGTTGATGATCGCGAACATATAAAAAACAATGGCTCTAAAACAACTATCAAAGGCGCTTTCACTACCATCTGCTGCAGAAAAAACATTAAAATTGCCACAATACATTTTTCTAGTCAAAAATTTTGATGTATTATTTTGATGTATTAACAAAGCTGAAATTTCTCGATAAAAAAAAAACAAGCTAATCAACAATTCGGAGATGATAGAAGAGGTTGTGTTATCCAAGATAAATAAAATCTCTTGCCACATTAAAGCTATCGAAAGATGCGTGAAAGTTATTACCGAAGCATCGTTTTTGGTATGTACTATGTAGTCTAATAAAAAGAGACGAATATATGTATTAAAAAATCGCTTTAAAAGTCAAGAAATCATGCCACACTTCGAAAGCAAAAAAGCCTTTAAATTCGTTTAATTTTACATAAAAAACGTAATTTTACATGTTTTTTTCCTAAAATTATTGGTTCAGTTTTTTGAGTTATTGAGTACTATTTTTAAAGATTGTATCTTTTTCTTAAATATGAAAAGAAAAAATACTATAGTGAGCCTAATTTTCCTTTTAAAAATCAAAGCTTGAGGAGTGAAAATTATTATTTTAAAAATTTTTCGATAACCGCACCGTCATAAAAGAATTTCCAAAATTTTGAAAAATGATCCACCCTAACGTATATGGGCTTGTAAAAAAAAAGTATCCCAAAACAAAATGTACTTGGTCCTTTAATGTGGGGTATTGAGTGTACAAAGTCCCAGTCAAGGCTGCTAGCCTATTATTTGCAACTTCTTTCCTCAAAGGCACCCCAATGAATCTGTCCACCAATACAGTGAAAACCATAATAGGAGGGAGGCGTGCTTTTTAAAGCACTAGAAAAACATATAAACGAGTTTATGAGAAGCAACTTACGTCCAAAAATTTTTAAAAAAGCTAAAGGTCCACCGAAAACACAGATATTAAATTTCGTTGCAGTCGACGACAAGCGATGATTAATTTTCTCAAGAGACTAATAATTTTTTCCCCTTACATTCAAAAGTAGTAATTTTTTTATTGTCTTGCGTCTTATCTTCTTCTCAGGCTAATTTCCAATTGTTATTGGGCGTAATTGACCACGCTCCAGGATTTGGCAGATAACCTCCGTACAGTGGAGCGGCTGCTATCTGACATCTCCAACTCTGACGGATAACATATCGTTACATTACTAGCTGCGGTTTCGCGATGTTTTCCCTCACTGTTAGAGCTATGGCTGAAAACGGTCTATGGTGCATAGCACAGAAGGTTGAACTGTGTACCTGTCGCTTACGAGTCCAACCTGGAAGTACCGAAGGGCACACAATACAATATACTTTATTACACTCCAACACAAAAAAGGTACAGTTAGATTTTAATACAGAAAGCTTACAGAAAGTTATTACAAGGTACAAAAGGCGGCCCCATTGCTAAGAAGCAATATCGTATCAGCAACCTTTGAGTGTAGAGAAAAAGTAATAATTGTAAATTAAAATATTGCTTTGTATAGCTTTCTTACATCTTTTTTCGTCTTATCAGTCATGGCGACAATGGCCATACTCAAGTTGATCCTCAAGCTGTAGGCGATTCCCATCGCCAGCGATAGCATCAATGCTTGCACATGTCGAATTCCCAAAGTCACCACTGGAACAATGTCAGACAATCTAAATTTCTGATTATTTATCAGAGAAGCAGCCATGGGATTGAATTGCTCAGCTCTAGAGTTATTTTTAATTTAGTTAAAATTAGAAAATAATAAAAAATTTAACGCGATTAAAAAGAGCACTCTTAGAGTTTCTTTCCTATTCTTCTCTTTAGAAGACTGCACCTTTGTGAATAGGCGTAGAGTCATTAGGGTCAAAAGAACGAATTTGTACTCGTATGTGTGTATTTAAATCCTTTAATGTACGTGTTATTTAATGTAGTTTTGACTTATTTTAAGTAACATCCTGAATGTTTGATAAAATAAAGATATTTTGAGTTTGAGTTGAGTTGAGTTCTTTTTTTTAAAAGACTAGTGGGGCCTTCTCATCATCATCATAGGCATTAAAAGTCTTGAACGGCTTTGGAAATCACGTGGGATTGTTTGAAGACACTCTATGCCCTATACTATGGATTTTCCAATCTCCCCTCTCACTATCATCGTATAGATTTTTTTTTTTTTTTTTATATTTATTCGGACACCTCTCAGAATGACCGTACTAATTTTCGAAACTATACGAATTATATAAAGTATACTTTAGTAAAAGTAAATTATTGTATATTACCCGTTTTCGTGTTAATTTGCTTGAACTAACAGTTTCGTGTACTTTACGCTGTTAATTATAATTTTGTATTTTTTGCTAAATGGAATGCGTCGTATACTAAGAAACTACTTATTTTTATTATAAAAAAATTATAAATAAGACTTACTTGCAAAACACTTACAGATTCCTATATCATTCCCGGGGCATTTTTTCTTGATAAAGTTGAACTACGATTTATTAAAGTTTATGTCTCTTGAAAACAAATCCCAACATGAACCTCTGACTTTAATTATTTAATGGCAGTTGTTCTACAAAGTAGATGATAGCACCTTAAGAGTGAAAAAAGTAGTTACTCAAACATAAAATTTAAAGTGCTAGAGCTATACAATTGAAACTTAATAATGTTTAATTAGGCTACTATCATATCCTGACAATTTTATTTATCTGGTATAATCTAACCCAAGTTATTGAGAAGCGCTTTGAGAAAAGGTAAGCGCTTCGAGAAAAGGTAGGTTGTGCCCTTGCGTTTCGTTTGTCTATTATTTTATAATATTATATGCTATAATATTCCCTATGTCACCCACCAATAAATAAGAGAGCTTTCTATTGGTGAAAGAAAATTTGAAATTGCTCGAGTAGTTTTTGAGTTTACTCGTTACAAACATAAAAACATACAGATATACAAATATTTGTGACTGTGTTTAGTAAAATGTACAACTTTCGGGGTAGGCAATAAGAGCTATTTGCAATAGCTCATCACACTAAATGTAAACCTTAACGGATATCACGAAAGTTCTACCATTCACATTTTCTATATCTATACATATTATAAAGAGGAAAGATTTGATTGTTTGTTTGTTTGCATTGAATAGGCTCCGAAACTACTGGATCGATTTGAAAAAAAATTTCACCTTTAGAAAGCTACATTATCCCCGATGGACATAGGCTAGGTACATAATTTTCCCGAATTCCCAAGGGATCAATTCTCAATACTCAATATTTTATTGAGCGCAATGCAAGTTTTTGTATAAAATGCATATAATATGGTCTCCTGTGATTGGGTAAGTACTGCATCCAAATTATTTTTAAGATCTTTTGCTTGTTAATTTATTTCCTGTTAGGGATTCTAAAAAAATAAATAAAAATAAAGAAAACAACCACTCTTCACTTTACTTCTTATTAACTGGCTATCGGTCTTTATATGGAAACAACCGCTTCTGCCCAACTTCTGCCCATCTCAAGTTAGAAAAAACACGAACAGATTTATACTGTAGTATGATACTATTATTGCGAGTTGGCTAAATAATCAGCAGAGAAAGGTACATACAACTTACTTTAGGTAATCACTAGTTGATAAATTGAGGTTATATGTTGTTTTATATACTCTTTGTTTTTAATCTTGAGTTAGTCACTAATTTCTTTGTCTCACTGACATTTTTCTATGTCTATGCTATGTCTACAAGAGTCAGCCATAGACATAGAAAAAATAAGTTAAATGAGTCAGCAAATGACTAAAGAGTAAAAGGACAGGAAATTTCACAAAAATATGCGTGCCTGTAGTAAGCACATGCTAGGGTATCAAAATATCGATACTTGTACAAAGTATCGATAGGTGGTACAGAGTACGGTTACTTTATGATAATTGAAAAATAAACAAAATCACAGCATTTATTTACAATTTGTCAATGTGAAAAAAAAGACCAGTTCACAAAGTACCCAGAGTTTATAATTTTACTAAAGCTTTGACAATTTTACGGTGACATATGTATGTGTTTAATTGTACAATGATCATACAAAAGATATTTTGTTTAAAATAAAAGCCGCCATACAAAATCGTGACACGAGACCGAAGACCGAGCTCGCGCAGGGCTAAGCCCAGAGCGACCACCCTCTCAATTCCATGATGACCGCCATAAAAGGTTCACTCTAAGAGCGAGGCGAGGCAGCAGGCCGAGGAGAACTGCGTATATGGTGAGGCCGAAGGCCAAGCTCTACGTAGAGCGACGCGGAGCGTGACGTTTCACCCAACCTAAAATTCAAGATCTCGGATATGAACTTTTGCGAACCTGATATTTCGTGTCGTTCAATAGCACCCGAAGAAATGCTTAATACAAAAATGACACTCATGCACGCTATTGAAAAAATCTTGTTATAAAAGTGGAATCTGTTGCCAATATTATTAAAAGATACGCAAAAGCTTGCGAATAAACCAACATGTGATCGTCGAGGTTATCAATCTCCTCGAAAAAACAGACAGAGTAAGGAAGTTAAAGAGTGTTTTAGTGTCAATTTAAGCTAGCATTGCAGGCAGCAAGTATTTTTTGGTGACTTATAAAATTAGTAAGCAAAACTTAAGCTATTATTTATTCTGTGACTTAAGGATGTGAATTCGCCTTCTAAACTGAACAACTTTTCCCAAGGAACGGGTGAAAATACAAAAAATATATATTTATATATATATAAATATTAGTTTTGTTATTATTAGCATCCACAGACTTTATGTCCGTACCTTTGTCTAGATTAAATTTTCTTGTTAATACTTGATTTTTAACTATAATACAATACTTTCCATAGAGGTTTACAATTTATAAATAAGTATAATAAATATATGAATACATAATGTATATAATATATATTTAAACGAGTGACGGTTCTTCGCTGTTGCATTCAGACCTCAAGGCATCTATGATGGCTGTGTCTCGACTTTTGATCGCCATTTTGAGGTTGTAATTGACCACTTTTCCCCTGCCTGCCGTCTCTGCTTCTTTGATGAATCTGCCTATCGCATCGTTACCATCATCCGCATAATATTCGCAACTGGCGGTATGACGCGATATGGCAACTACAGCATGTGGGATACTGTCGTGTAGCTCCTGCCTGGTCGTTGTAGTACGCACGATCACCACCTTTTCGTACGTCAACCCTTGAGCCTCGTGTATGGTGAGGATGCGTGACCCGGTGCCCGATCCGTATCCCTGGTTTTGTAGAGTTGTCTTTTCTACTTGTGTATGAACAAGGTACAGGGTTTCGGACTGGGTTCGATCGATCTGTGCATCTGTATAAGGAGTGCGTACGAAGTTTCGACGAGTAAATGCCACTGTAGACTTCTCTAAGGGCAAATGCTACGTAAAAAAAATATATTTAGCTTCTCCATGCAACTAGAAATTGCCTCAGTATGAGATTTTTTTCCAAGAATTTCATGGATTCCTTACCAAAAAAGAAAGAGAAGGCACAGAAATACTTACAATTTGCAAGGTTTTATTAAATGCTGATTCCTCAAAATGTAAAGAGCATAGGTGGAGTACTTTATGAGGTTTCAAATTATCTTTCCCAATAATGTCAAACCACTTACGTCGCAACGCTTATTTTTTTGGGAACCTGAAAACATAATCAAACCAAATACGTACTAATACTAATAATCCTCTCACTTGGTAATGTAGTTTAAAAGAAAAACAAATTTCTAAGGTAAAATAATCATACAGAATAACATTAATTAAATTAATATATTTTCTAAACGTAGGTAACTATAAAATCTTAGCTATGATTTGATTTCGCCATTTCAGTTTTTAGCAAAACTGTCCCTTTACACCTTGAATACAGAAAGTGAATAGATAGTTAAAAACAGCTTCTTATCTTATTTAGCTTAATGTGTCCCACCGCTATTTTAATATAAAAAATATTGTAACTGATCACTCGTACAAATATGCTCTGTAACTAATACAGAATCATCGATATAAATTCGATAGCCATTATTATTACATCACTAATGTCATTTGTATAGAAATTTTTGTTATGGAAAATATTATGTAAAGTTAGCCAGAAAGGTAATTTAGGGTGTAAAAAACGTGAAAACTATAAAATATAATCTTAGTAATAAAGGTTTTAGAAGCATTTTTGGGTTTAATAGGCGTACTTCAACAAAAAAAGGTTACTTACTGATGCACAGTCGTTTGCTTGCTATTTTTGTTAGCCCTGTAGCTGCACTGTTTTACAGAGCACGAAGCCATTTTGCTACCTTCTCATCCAATGTTCTGACACTGTACAAAACCACAAAACAACTTCTCCTCAACAAAAAACACAATTTTTCACTAATGTTGCTATTCACTTGACAGCTGAAGTACTCACGAGTGAAATGTAAACAAACTTAACAAAAATGGCGGCCGGCCACGCTTCATAAGTATGTATATGTCAAATATTGCGCCTCCTTAAAAACAAATACTACATACTCAAAGGTCAGCACCATGGACTTAGTATATTTTCTGTCAGCACCTTATTTCTATGTCTATGGTCAGGATGTGATTTTCTGTCACTTTTATTATCACTCATAGACTTAGAAAAAAATAGTGTCAGTCATAGACATTGAAAAATAAGTATGTCAGTGGTGTCAGTGTTACGTGTTACTACTACTACATACTCAAAGGTTACTACTAAAAGAGAAAATACTAAGTCCATGCTACTACTACACTGTCTATGGTCAGGACCGAAAAACCAGGTTTTCCGGCCGAGACTTCATTCCCGTGGGAATTCTTGAAAATTATGTAGCCTATGTTCATCGGGCATAATGTAGAATTCAAATGGTGAAAGAATTTTTCAAATTGGTCCTGTATTTTCGGAGCCTATTCAATACAAAAAAACAATCTCTTTGCACAACCATTGATAAAATGGCGTCCACGATTTTCTTGATTTTGCCAATGCCAATGTACGTGAGAAACAAGAATGGTCATAGAATCTAACCATAGACATAGAAAAAATAAATTGAGTACCACCTGAACCCTTTGGGACACTATACAGATTGAAGACCCAGGTTTGACCTAGTTGACTGTTTCCTCTTATGTAATAGTGGTGTAATTTTCTGATTAGATTCTCGCAGCGAACACAGTCGAAAACCCTTGCACAAATCACAGAAGGCTCCAAATACAAATACAAAATTTTATTGATAACTAGCTGTCCGCTCGCGACTTCGTTCCCGTGGGAATTGCCCCGGTGGATTTTCATATTTTTTTTAAATATAAACCTGGTCGTGACAATAAGAAACACAACAAAAAAAGAATCTTCCAAATCGGTCCAGCCGTTCTCGAGTTTTGCGCTTACCAACACATTTTGCGATTCATTTTTATATTATAGATGAAAACATTACAAGTCAAATGAGATTTAAATACAATAATAAAAATGGTAATACATTGCTAATATAATAAATTAATTATGTACTGTTATTATTAATCAACTTAAAATAATATAACAATCACAAACTATTTATATTTAACGACAAAGTCAAAAATTCAGACAGTGTATAAAACTGCTGTTTTGTTAGCCACGATCTTAACATTAATTTGAATGTTGCAACGGAAGACGCACTCCGAACGCACTCCAAGAGCATCCTGCAATTTCGCCAACAAAATAATTGAGATCTATGTGGGCGCCAAGTGCCATAGTTATCTAACCCTTTAATTTATTTGTAATAATATGTAACATTATAAAATCAATAAAACAGAATTTCTTGTCTTTTCTACTACAGCAATATTTGCTGTTTCAAAATATAACTTACAACATTTTATCATAATTAAATTCTAAAACGGGTCTAAATTCGCGTGTATATATATTTATTTACCTATTCCCTACGTCTACCCGTGACCACGGCGCGTCCAACCACGTCGAATAGTCGGGAATAGGTAAATAAATATATATATACGCGAATTTAGACCCGTTTTAGAATTTAATTATGTGTTCAAATCGCGAAAGTTTAAAGTGTCACATTTTAACAATCGAATATTTTTCACAAAGTAGATACTTACTTACTTACTTCGCTGGCTCAACGACCCAAAGTGGATCTTGGCCTCCGACATTAAAGCGCGCCATTCTATTCTATCTTGTGCCAATATTTACACAAAGTCTTGTAGATAACTTATGATTGTAAGGTTCCGTTAAATATTTTAGCAATTTTTGCACTTTATTAAATATTTTTAAATGTTTAACTTAAATTAAATAGTTCGATGAATGACTCTTTCCGGTACAACTACTGGCAGACAAAACAGTAGCAAAGTTTAGTGGCTAACTTCATGCGAAATTCAAAACGGGAAGGGGAGTTTGGCTGACGGGGACATTCGTTACCTGGCAGTTGAAGAGAGTAGTCGTGTCCTTAGAAAGTGTAGTTAACGGAAGTGTCCGTTAAAATAGTGAGATCTAAAATATAATTAAATTGTACATTACCACGAAGTGGAAATATATGTTTAAAAGAGGTCTGGTGTTTCCTTTGGATTGATGCACGTTTCTACACCTCAGAAGCGGAAAAGGACAACGCATAAACGCGTAAGTAACACGCCTTAATTGTTTTAAAGGAAACCCTTTTGATGTAGATATTTCATGTATAATTAGATACAACGGCAATAACCGACCTATCATAAAAGGAAATCGTTATGAAGGTAGATGGTTACCTATTTTTAGTTATTTTAAAATTCTATATTTTGGCAGAGCTATTTTTACAGCTATTATGTGCAATTGGTAGAATAGTCCTTCTTTTACATAGAATGACGTCATCGATGTCTTAAGATACCGACTCGGTACCTGGGAATTTATTTATACACATATAAATGTACTTCTTTGAACAATAATTTTGAGTGCTTTGAATTTTTCTCTCTAACTACATTCAATCTATGATCGAGAACAAAACTGTAACCGACGGAATCAAATATGGTGGCACCGGATTACTCGAACTGTGTGTAGGGGTTTCTTAAAGGGGGCTCGAAATATGATTATTTTTGCGCTAGAAGCAGCCGTTTTGAAGATATGACTACTTTTTTGAATTCCTTATATATTTCGATTGTTTTTTTTCTAGTTTGAATTTTGTTTGTTTGTTCTACATTGAATACATTCGTAACGTAAATGTAATTTTATAAGCAGTTAGAATGGAGGTTTGCGTTTTTTTTTTGTGAGTTTCAGAACGTGGCAGGCAGCAGGGAGCACGCGCGGCTCCTGCCGCAGTTTGGGTGCTCGCAGCCAAGGGAGCGTGCGCCGGCTGGAACGGGGTCTGGAGATGGCGCGAGATGGCGGGCATCGGAGGCAGCGGAGCGGGCGGCGTGGTCAGCGGAGCGAGCGGCGTGGTTAGCGGAGCGAGCGGCGTGGTCGGCGGAGCGAGCGGCTTGGACGACGGAGCGAGCAGCTTGGTCAACGGAGCGAGCAGCTTGGTCAACGGAGCGAGCAGCGTGGTCAACGGAGCGAGCAGCGTGGTCAACGGAGCGAGCAGCGTGGTCAACGGAGCGAGCAGCGCGGTCTAAGCAGCGATGGCGCTAGACTCGAGGGACGCAACGCGCGGGACTCTGCGAGCGCCGGACACCAGGATAAAAGGTCATGTAGCCCTTCATTTTTCAACTAATGACTTGTTACAAATTGCAAAGTCTATAAAAGATTTGCTACCATCTCAGCCGTCAAATTCGATCAATAAATGTGCATCGGTTTATGGCTGGGATGAGAAGACGACCGTCCATTTACCATGCAAAAATTAACGGGACTCGCTAAGACTTGGTATGAGAGTTTGAATTGATCGACGGGTCCTGGGTTCGATTCCCAGTCGGGGCAAATATTCGTGTAAAAAGAAAATGATGTTCTCGGGTCATGGGTGTTTGTTTGTTTGTATGTATATTCAGAGAGACCCACGACACAAGGGAAAACCTTGATGTGGGCCCTGAGTGTGTAGCGTTTATTTATTTAACTTTTGTTAGAAATTTGCTCTTTTAAATCAGTGTAAAATAACGGGTAGGCACGCATCATCCACAGTATCGGCGATCAAATTAGGTTAGGCACACTAGATTTACGGTGCGTTAAACCAGATCAACTTTTAATTTTTACTTACGCAGAAGCCTAATTTAAAGCACAAATCTGGAGCCACTTCTGAAAGTAGGTCCAACAACAGACAGAAGAACCAGGCTTATTAGTTATAACTGCAAAGAAGCTGGCCATATTCCAACTGTCCCAAACCTCTAGTCAAGTGTACCCAATGTCAGAAGATATAACACACTACCGAAACCTGTCGAGTTAAAAAGGCATCTGAATCGACGAAGGTTTCCACAATCGCCAAAAGTCATGGTCGAAATAGATTTATTTCATATATTTTCCTTTATAAATATGAGACGGGTTAGCTCTTGACCACAATCTTGACCACGATCATAGATGAGGTCGACGATGGAACATTCAGGATGTCATCTAAAATAGGTCAAGTTACAATAAAGGATTTAAATACATTCATACATATTCGTTCTACTGACTCTACTCCTAAGGTCATCTTTCCCAGAGAAGAATAGGCAAGAGCGCTCTTGTAAATCTCATTACAAGTCTCATTTTCAAATTTTGACTAAATCTGAAATAACTCTAGAGCTAAGTAGTTTATTCCCATGGCTGCAAAACTATGTGCATTTCAAGTTCTGGTCCAAATGAAATATAGTGAACATTGACGGCGCTCGTAGCCCAGTGGCTCTTGCTGATCTCAACCGATGAGGGAGGTTAAGCAACGTACACAGAGGCAGGGAACCTGATGGGTGACCAAAGTGGCAATTTATCACGAGCGTTTCCGTGCTTCGGAGGGCACGTTAAGCTGTCGGTCCCAGCTGTTTTCGATTGACTACAGTCGTTAAAACCAAGTCAGAGGCCATTGTGCGGTTTGAAAACTCTGTCACCAGGGTTAGCCAAGTTCGCCACACACTTGACTATACCTACACGATAAGAAGAAGATTGACGGCACAATCCTGGAGAAGCATTTATAGATTAACGTAGGGAAATAACGTTGATTAAACAAATAAGTTTCGCGAAACTGGGTCTTTAACACGACAGTGTTCCTCTAATGATGAAAGGTTGTGGTTATAACCTTGTACGGTCACTTGGATCAGATTTGTGTCTGTCGATTGACGGTGCTGGTGCAACGGTTTCGTGTATGTCCCAAAACGTTGCTCGAAAAGCCAATGCTGATCGGAAAACCAAGTTGCAGTTTTTGTATATCGGTGTCAAAATGCCAGGCTCATTATTAGAATAGATCGTTTAATCCTACATTATCGATTTCATAATTACAATGGATGTCAAAAAGTAATAAGAATAATACTCCCGTCAAAAATAAAAATAAAAATGTATCGGCAAGGGTGACGAAAGGTTGAATCGAATTATGATGGTGGGACACAGTAAGCTTTTCGGTATGACAAGCGTTAGAGCAGCGACCGAAACCCCTTTTTCTGGCAGCTTAAGGTTAGATACGAAGATTGTAAGGAAACCGAATGATCAGTATGTTGTAGTAGTATACACGGTCAAAAATGTTTCCTTTTCTGTAACAGTAACTCCATGCTCTAAGCCGCGTAAGCTTCAGGAAAACTTCGTATTTCCTCGGGCTAAGAAACTGAAGGATATACATAGGACTTTAGAGATCAGCCAGACTGTTAGAACTTCTTCAACGCTATGACCGACTCTGAAACGCAAAATCCAGTAAAATCTATATTCCACTTACGTTGAGATAGATAGATAGATAGATAAAACCTTTATTTAACTGACACATTACACATAATTACAAAAACTAAAAAAAAAATAAAATAAAAAAAAACATTTGTATTTTAACGATTGAGTTGTTTCCCTCACTATTGTTGCTTTACACGTTATATACATAGATTAAACGACTTGACAACCCTTACTCTCAAGTCTCAAATATATATTTCATCTAGGTTCATAAATTTAGAGTAACTAAATTTAATTTGTACCAGTTAGCTTCCTCTGATTCACTAGCCTAGAATATGTGCAGTATTGGGTTGGCCTTGTGTGCCGCTTTAGGAAGGCCTTGTATGCCGCATTAGGTTGGCCTTGTGTGCCGCCTTAGGAAGGCCTTGTGTGCTGCTTTAGGCTGGCCCTGTGTGCCGTAGTTAGCTGGCCCTGTGCGCCAAAGTGAGACTGGCCCTGTGTGCCGTAGTTAGTCGGCCCTGTGTGCCAAAGTTAGACTGGCCCAGTGTGCCGTAGATAGACTATCCCTGTATAACCAGCATGACCAGTTGTAGTATTTCAGTCGGGGTAACTCTCTGACAATGCTATACTTGGCTGCAAAATAATGATTAATTAAAAAAAAAAATATTGACTTGTGCGGTCCAAATAATGTTCTCGCTTGAGGTTATTTGTTGTTATAATTAGAAGTGTATGACAATACATACATATTAGTCTAGAATATGTGTTTCTTTACATATAAACCCTGTCGGGCATTGCAACAATGGAACGGCAGGCGGACTGGCATTATTGTTAATTTAATTGTTTTATTTATTAATTTGTGCCTAATTCTAGAAAAGTATATCTATGTTTTTGCCATCGCTATGCTAACCGTTTTTCTGACTCCCGCATACAAAGGTCCGTATCGTGTAGTAAAATTTATAGGTAACAATTGATACAAGGTTGCTCCTACATCTGGATTTAAAGCAATGACTAAAGAGTAAAAGGACAGGAAATTTCACAAAAATATGCGTGCCTGTAGTAAGCACATGCTAGGGTATCAAAATATCGATACTTGTTCAAAGTATCGATAGGTGGTACAGAGTACGGTTACTTTATGATAATTGAAAAATAAACAAAATCACAGCATTTATTTACATTTATTTACAATTTGTCAATGTGAAAAAAAAGGCCAGTTCACAAAGTACCTAGAGTTTATAATTTTACTAAAGCTTTGACAATTTTACGGTGACATATGTATGTGTTTTATTGTACAATGATCATACAAAAGATATTTTGTTTAAAATTGAAGCCGCCATACAAAATCGTGACACGAGACCGAAGACCGAGCTCCGCGCAGGGCTAAGCCCAGAGCGACCACCCTCTCAATTCCATGATGACCGCCATAAAAGGTTCACTCTAAGAGTGAGACGAGGCAGCAGGCAGAGGAAAACTGCGTATATGGTGAGGCCGAAGGGCAAGCTCTACGTAGAGCGACGCGGAGCGTGACGTTTCACCTAACCTGTTTTCAAGATCCCGGATATGAACTTTTGCGAACCTGATATTTCGTGTCGTTCAATAGCACCCGAAGAAATGCTTATTACAAAAATGACACTCATGCACGCTATTGAAAAAATCTAGTTATAAAAGTGGAATCTGTTGCCAAGATTATTAAAAGATACGCAAAAGCTTGCGAATAAACCAACATGTGATCGTAGAGGTTATCAATCTCCTCGAAAAAACAGACAGAGTAAGGAGTTTAAAGAGTAACATTCTAGCATTGCTGCCTGCAATGCTAGCTTAAATTGTTACTGTCAATTTAAGCTAGCATTGCAGGCAGCAAGTATTTTTTGGTGACTTATAAAATTAGTAAGCAAAACTTAAGGATGTGAATCCGCCTTCTAAACTGAACAACTTTTCCCAAGGAATGGGTAGAAATACAAAAAATAATGTATATATATACATTTTAGTTGTGTTATTATTAGCATCCACAGACTTTATGTCCGTGCCTTTGTCTAGATTAAGTTTTCTTGTTAATACTTGATTTTTAACTATAATACAATACTTTCCATAGAGGTTTACAATTTATAAATAAGTATAATAAATATATGAATACATAATGTATATAATATATATTTAAACGAGTGATGGTTCTTCGCTGTTGCATTCAGACCTCAAGGCATCTATGATGGCTGTGTCTCGACTTTTGATCGCCATTTTGAGGTTGTAATTGACCACTTTTCCCCTTCCTACCGTCTCTGCTTCTTTGATGAATCTGCCTATCGAATCGTTACCATCATCCGCATAATATTTGCAACTGGCAGTATGATGCGATATGGCAACTACAGCATGTGGGATACTGTCGTGTAGCTCCTGCCTGGTCGTTGTAGTACGCACGATCACCACCTTTTCGTACGTCAACCCTTGAGCCTCGTGTATGGTGAGGATGCGTGACCCGGTGCCCGATCCGTATCCCTGGTTTTGTAGAGTTGTCTTTTCTACTTGTGTATGAACAAGGTACAGGGTTTCGGACTGGGTTCGATCGATCTGTGCATCTGTATACCTTTCAAGTTTTAAGGAGTGCGTACGAAGTTTCGACGAGTAAATGCCACTGTAGACTTCTCTAAGGGCAAATTCTACGTAAAAAAATATATTTAGCTTCTCCATGCAACTAGAAATTGCCTCAGTATGAGATTTTTTTTCCAAGAATTTCATGGATTCCTTACCAAAAAAGAAACAGAAGGCACAGAAATACTTACAATTTGCAACGTTTTATTAAATGCTGATTCCTCGAAATGTAAAGAGCATAGGTGGAGTACTTTATAAGGTTTCAAATTATCTTTCCAAATAATGTCAAACCACTTACGTCGCAACGATTATTTTTTTGGGAACCTGAAAACATAATCAAACCAAATACGTACTAATACTAATAATCCTCTCACTTGGTAATGTAAATAAAAGAAAAAAAAATTCTAAGGTAAAATAATCATACAGAATAACATTAATTAAATTAATATATTTTCTAAACGTAGGTAACTATAAAATGTTAGCTATGATTTGTTTTCTAAATTTCAGTTTTTAGCAAAACTGTCCCTTTACACCTTGAATACAGAAAGTGATAGTATAAATAGTTAAAAACAGCTTCTTATCTTATTTAGCTTAATTAGCTTAATGTGAGACCGCTATTTTAATATAAAAAAATATTGTTACTGATCACTCGTACAAATATGCTCTGTAACTAATACAGAATCATCGATATAAATTCGATAGCCATTATTATTACATCACTAATGTCATTTATATAGAAATTTTTGTTATGGAAGATATTATGTAAAGTTAGCCAGAAAGGTAATTTAGGGTGTAAAAAACGTGAAAACTATAAAATATAATCTTAGTAATAAAGGCTTTAGAAGTATTTTTGGGTTTAATAGGCGTATTTCAACAAAAAACGGTTACTTACTGATGCACAGTCGTTTGCTTGTTATTTTTGTTAGCCCTGTAGCTGCACTGTTTTACAGAGCACGAAGCCATTTTGCTACCTTCTCATCCAATGTTCTGACACTATACAAAACCACAAAACAACTTCTCCTCAACAAAAAACACAATTTTTCACTAATGTTGCTATTCACTTGACAGCTCAAGTACTCACGAGTGAAATGTAAACAAACTTAACAAAAATGGCGGCCAGCCACGCTTCATAAGTATGTATATGTCAAATATTGCGCCTCCATATAAACAAATACTACATACTCAAAGATTTAAAGGGATGAAAAAATAAATGTACGACCATGGTTGCCACTGAGAGAATGCAGTCGTGGATACATATAGCGGTACTAGAGGTCAATGATAATGCGGACGAAGTCGATACTGTAGATGAAGAAGTTGTCTATTATAAGTGAGGAATTTTTACTCTAGTTGATTTATACTTGTGTTTATTATGTTATTTTGTTTAAAGTTGGAATATGATACTTAGTCCACTTATGTATTTGTTTCAGGTCATTGGCGGATGTCGAAAGGATAAGGCTACCGTCTGGCCTGGGACAAATACACAGATATAACGGATTGGATGGATAATTGGATGGATAATTTGACGGATAATTTGATGGATAATTTGATGGATAATTGGATGGATAATTGGATGGTTAATCGGATGGTTAATCGGATGGTTAATCGGATGGTTAATCGGATGGTTAATCGGATGGTTAATCGGATGGTTAATCGGATGGTTAATCGGATGGTTAATCGGATGGTTAATCGGATGGTTAATCGGATGGTTAATCGGATGGTTAATCGGATGGTTAATCGGATGGTTAATTGGATAGTTAATTGGATGGATAATTTAATAGATAAATGGATGAATAATTTGGATAGATATCGGATGGATAACTTGATAGCTAAATCGGTTAGATATCCGAATAGTTAATCGGATAAGGAAATGGATAGATATTTTGATAAATAAATAGCTATAAGTAAGTGTACCTATTTGAGTATCAAGTTGTTTATGACCTTTTGTAATTTAATTCCAAAGATATATACTTTATCTTACGTTGTATATTCACAAACAAAATTATCATTAACAGCTAGTCACCTAATCATAATTATGGTTGGATATGTCAGTATTTGTTTTGTAAATTGATTTAAAATTTTTGGTTGGATTAGATGTTGCACTTTGTTAAGTAGCGGTAATTTATCTAAGCTATTGAATTGTAAAATTTTGTTCGTCTATACAGCATTCTGGGGTAAGATAGATTAAATTTATTTTATAGATTGCTATTTTATTTATTTATTGCTATTTATTGTTGGACTTTGTTTTTTACGTTAACATTTAATACATTAAATATATATACTTTTGATACGTACTTGGATACATAATAGTAGATTAAGCAACAAGGGGATAAACAGTATAATATGTCACAATTCTGAGCGTAATGAATGAGTCTGTAGTTAATTAAGATGTTATGTTAAATCCTGAATGAAGCGAAGGATTCAAGTCTGCCTAAAACTAAGACACATACACCTACTGTGAGGTTAAATAAAAAAATAAATTATAAATTCATCCCATCAATAATGTTTTGAGCCTCCGTTTCTATGTCAGAGTCGCTGGAATTACATCAAGTTTTTATACTAAATATTTTTAATAAGGCAATAAGGCTGCCGGATTGTACACTACATTATGAACATTTGTTTTTGTTTAATGTTATGTTTTTTTTTGTGTGCAATAAAGAGTATTGTATTGTAATAAAAGTAAAATCTGTTTGATGTGTCAATAGATTTTACTTTCGAAATTAATTTTGATAGAAGTTTTTGTTGAAATTTTGGCGTTCCATATTTAAATGTCACTAATGCCCAAGGGAAGTTCCATAA